>NC_069442.1:16929191-16971691 GCF_026875155.1 Cherax quadricarinatus
TGCGAGCCAAGTATGCAGCAAGCGTTTCCTCTCCGGATGTCCTCGCTGAGGCGCTGGAACATGAAAGTGGCTGCCCTTGGGTCCCTGGTGGTGAAGATGAGTCTGGAACCCAATTCTTTAAGGAAACGTGTGGCATTTTTTCCCCATGATCCCAAGGTCTCTGATCCCATTGGGACAAATTGATACTGTTGGCTTATGTCCCTATACTTGCTGATCTTGTACTCCTCCCTGTGATCAGCAGCTCCTCCCTGTCGCCCAACACTGTGATGGATGTAGGTGTCAGCCAGTGTGGACACACAGGTATAGTCCCATGCTAAGAACTTGCCATTCTTCCAAGGATAGAAGGTGATCCCGTCGGGGAGGTTTGCTGGGTTGTGGGTATTGTTGGCTGCTAGTGATCGGGGCTTCCTCTCGGCTGGGCATCCAGCTGTAGCAAGGGTTCTCTTTATGATGTCGTTGACCTCATTGTGTCTTGCATGCCAGTCCTTGGTTTTGGAACAGTTAAGACCATGTAGACCGTATTGGTCTGCTTGTGCTTCGTCGCAAATACACGTATATTCCCTTTACGTGGAGGCTATCTTGGGTTTTAGAGAAAAATGCTGTTTCAGGAACTCCAGAGGATACAAAATAACATTGGACTTCCACTCCCTAGGCTACTGGACTAACGGATTCGATACAAGAAACTAGAACACATACAATACTCAACAGCTATAAATAAATAAATAACAAAGAGATTCCTGAATTTCATCTAATTTTTCAATATATTTCTTGTCCATATACCGTTCATGCTGATGAAGGGCTGTTGATCCAAGGAAGTGGAGTTACCCTACCTTCTTTTACAGCTGGTTGGGTAATTGGTTTAAAGTGTGTCGACTACACGAGAGTCAATAAGGTTGTATATTACACGTAAACCACCACTCAAGAATACCTCAATCCCTAAAATATTAATTACAGTAAACTGAGAGACGTGTGTCTCACGGTATACATCCTGTTAACGGGTTTACAGGTTTGAAAATAAACAAATTAATTTATACCATATTAAACTATAACATCGAATTATTACGGTAGCAGTAATGTTTATACGTCATAATAATTTGTGTTTGTACTGTCTACAATAATATATAGTCTCTGATGATATTTGTAATAAACTATCAATATGATTAATGTACATCCATTTAGTTCGTTACGTTTAATTCCATCGACTATACGAGGGTAATTAAGGCCAAAATTTACCTAAATACTAACATGAAAGATATTCTGAATCACTAATAGATACTGAAGTAAACTCTCGGTTATATTTAGATATGCAACTAACGATGTAACCATATATAGCCTCTCTAGTCAATAATAGTATAACTAAGCATATATATATTTTTTTTTTATTTTATTAACACACCGGCCGCTTCCCACCAAGGCAGGGTGGCCCGAAAAAGAAAAACTTTCACCATCATTCACTCCATCACTGTTTTGCCAGAAGGGTGCTTTACACTACAGTTTTTAAACTGCAACATTAACACCCTTCCCATCTCCAGGACTCAAGTCCGGCCTGCCGGTTTCCCTGAATCCCTTCATAAATGCTACTTTGCTCACACTCCAACAGCACGTCAAGTATTAAAAACCATTTGTCTCCATTCACTCCTATCAAACACGCTCACGCATGCCTGCTGAAGTCCAAGCCCCTCGCACACAAAACGTCCTTTACCCCCTCCCTCCAACCTTTCCTAGGCTGACCCCTACCCCGCCTTCCTACCGCTACAGACTGATACACTCTTGAAGTCATTCTGTTTAGCTCCATTCTCTATAAATATGCGAACCACCTCAACAACCCTTCCTCAGCCCTCTGGACAACAGTTTTGGTAATCCCGCACCTCCTCCTAACTTCCAAACTACGAATTCTCAGCATTATATTCACACCACACATTGCTCTCAGACATGACATCTCCACTGCCTCCTGCCTTCTCCTCGCTGCAGCATTCATCACCCATGCTTCACACCCATATAAGAGCGTTGGTAAAACTATACTCTCATACATTCCTCTCTTTGCCTCCAAGGACAAAGTTCTTTGTCTCCACAGACTCCTAAGTGCACCGCTCACCATTTTCCCCTCATCAATTCTATGATTCACCTCATCTTTCATAGACCCATCCGCTGACACATCCACTCCCAAATATCTGAATACATACACCTCCTCCATACTCTCTCCCTCCAATCTGATATCCAATCTTTCATCACCTAATCTTTTTGTTATCCTCATAACCTTACTCTTTCCTGTATTCACTTTTAATTTTCTTTTTTTACATACCTTACCAAATTCATCCACCAATCTCTGCAACTTCTCTTCAGAATCTCCCAAGATACATATAAATAAATATATATATATATATATATATATATATATATATATATATATATATATATATATATATATATATATATATATAATATATATATATATATATATATATATATATGTTCAACACGTCGGCCGTCTCCCACCGAGGCAGGGTCACCCAAGAAAAGAAACAATTTTAAACTATCATTCAACACTTTCACCATCATTCACTCATAATCACTGTCTTTACAGAGGCAGTTCAGATGTCACTCCAAACAGCAAATTTCCCAAACCATATCTTTAAGTGCAGGCATTATATTTCTCACCTCCAGGGCTCAAATCCGGCTAACTGATTTCCATGAATCCTTTCACAAAATATTACCCTGCTCACACTCCAACAGCTCGTCTAGTCCAAAAAATTATTCGTCTGCATTCACTCCTATCTAATATGCTCATACATGCTTGCTGTATGTCCAAGCCCCTTGCACACAAAACCCTTTTTTAGCCTCTCCCTCCATTCTTTTCTAGGACGACCCCTACCTTTCCTCCCCTCCACTACAGATTTAATACCCCCTCCAAGTCATATTTTGCTCCAACCTCTTTTAATAACTAAACCATCTCAACAACCCCTCCTCAGCCCTCTGAATAATACTTTTAATAACTCCACACCTCCTAATTTTCAAAATACGAATTCTCTGTATATTTACAACGCACATTGCTCTTAGACACGAGATCTCCACTACCTCTAGCCTTCTTGCTGCAGCATTTGCAACCCATGCTTCACACCCATATAAGAGCGTTGGTACCACTATACTCATACATTCCCATCTTTTACTCCATGGATGAAGCTCTTTATCTCCACAGATATTTCAATGCACCACCTACCTATTTTCCTTCATCAATTCTATGGTTTACCTCGTCTTTGTAAACCTATCTGCTGATAAGTCTACCCCGAAATACTGTCTGAACACATCCACTTTTTCCATACTCCCTCCCTCCAATGTGATATCCAATTTTTCTTTATCTAACTCGTTTGGTACCCTCATCACCTTACTCTTATCAGTGTTCACTTTCAACTGTCTTCCTTTGCATCTCCTCAACACCCTATCATTTACTTCTTTTACAACCCCATCTATAAATATATTGAACAACCATGGTGACATTACACATCCCTGTCTAAGACCTACTTTTACCGGGAAGTATTCTCCCTCTCTTCTACACATCCTAACCTGAGCCTCACTATCCTCATAAACTCTTTACAGAGTTTAGTAACTTACTACCTATTCCGTACACTTGCAACATCTGCCACATTGCTCCTCTATCCACTCTATCATATGCCTTTTCTAAATCCATAAATGCAACAAAATCACAATAAAACGCATTATTACAAATTTGAGAAAATACCAGTGAAGATAGAAAATAAAATAAAAGCACTTTCATGTGCTTACACATATCTTCAGAGGAAGATATGTAAGCACACACACACACACACACACACATATATATATTATATATATATATATATATATATATATATATATATATATATATATATATATATATATATATATATATATATATATATATATATATATATAGTGCCGATTAGGTAAATCTTGTGATTTTGTCTTATATAGCAACGCACTTCTTGGCGAATAGGGCAAGCGAAAATTCGTGTATTCAAGAATTTCAAAATATATATATATATTTTTTTTTTCTTATTCGCCGGTATTCTCCGGGCCCGGGTCTTTTCCAAGTAGTGGTGACCCGGCCTTGGCTCCCTATCTGAGGAGTATCCCGAGACCTAAGTCCCCCATGGGAGGAGGTACAACTACCCCCTCATATTTCTTTTTTTTTTTTCTTATTCGCCGGTATTCTCCCGGCCCGGGTCTTCTCCAAGTAGTGGTGACCCGGCCTTGGCTCCCTATCTGGGGAGTGTCTCGAGACTTAAGTCCCCCATGGGAGGAGGTACAATTACCCCCTCATCTTTGGGACCAACTGTCCCCAGGCCTAGCCACATTCCCCGCCCTCACGGGGCTCGTAGGGAGAAGCTAGGCCTCTGGTCTGCCATCTCATATTTCTGAATGTAACGAAAAAATGTATTTCATTGTGTTTGTTTATTAATAAATTACTGTAAACTTATATAAAAAAATTTAGTGGGACTAGACTAAATTAAATTGTGCTTGTTATAATAAAGTTATAATAAGATTATTAATTTTTATATTAATAAAAATGAAAAAATATATATCTTTAAATGTACAAGAGAAAATTTCATAAAGGACTTAATTTTAAAAGAGTTTTTGCTAAATGACCAGTTTTACCTATTCGGCACCAAGTCAGCTCATCAAAAGCTTATAAGAAAGTTTCATGTAAAGATGGTCTTCAATAGCTTTAAATAAAAACGTTATATTCCCTGTTTACTCAAGCAGTCCCACTATGGTCTTGCCTATTTTAGGGAAAAAAGTCATTACCGGACCCGTAGTAAAAGTGGTGAACCAACCGCTATATTTATCTTCCGTTGAGCCGGTCTCCTGCGTGAACATTATCCCATCCAAGGAACTGAAACTATTATTTCGTTTCTTGAACTGAACCTGATTCGCCTCCTCTTCCCCAGGTGCCGTATGACCACTACCAGTTTGATACCTTCCCGTCCATTATATTACTTTATCTTGACTTTTTTGGGTTATCCTAGTTTCTCTACACATATTCTGTGAGGGGCTCTTGATTTAGGGAATTGGATCTGTTCTCCAATTCTCCGAATTAAACCTGAATGCCTTCCACATTCCCCCCCCCCCACCCAGGCGCTGTATAATCCTCCGGGTTTAGCGCTTCCCCTTGATTATAATAATAATAATAATACACATATACTGATATATATGATAATCTATGTAACTGCACTTGTATATATCTGAATAAACTTAATAAAAATAATCCAGGGATGGGAGTAGGGTGCAACATATCTTACGTACGTCATTATTAAACCCAAAACCTATTACACATAAAAAACTGCATATTTTTTCTAATAACCAAACAGTAATAGGCTATATTTCAATTTCATACCGATATCAACAGAATAAATGCCAATGTTCTCTTACAGATTATCCAATAGTAACTGATGGTAACATTACAGGCAACACTCCCTCGAGAAACAAATAAATAATCGTTTCTTAGTAACACAACGGTCAGTCAGTATTCCAATATTAAACTAAGTCATTATTTATTGGTAACATTAAGACTAAGACTCCTTCAATGAAGGGAACCCAGTTGCAGGTTGGACGGGTACATGTGTGTGGTTGACTGGTAGATGAGTAGGTGTGGTTGACTGGTAGATGAGTAGGTGTGGTTGACTGGTAGATGAGTAGGTGTGGTTGACTGGTAGATGAGTAGGTGTGGTTGACTGGTAGATGAGTGGGTGTGGTTGACTGGTAGATGAGTAGGTGTGGTTGACTGGTAGATGAGTAGGTGTGGTTGACTGGTAGATGAGTAGGCGTGGTTGACTGGTAGATGAGTGGGTGTGGTTGACTGGTAGATGAGTAGGTGTGGTTGACTGGTAGATGAGTGGGTGTGGTTGACTGGTAGATGAGTAGGTGTGGTTGGACGGGTAGATGAGTAGGTGTGGTTGACTGGTAGATGAGTAGGTGTGGTTGACTGGTAGATGAGTAGGTGTGGTTGTCTGGTAGATGAGTGGGTGTGGTTGACTGGTAGATGAGTAGGTGTGGTTGACTGGTAGATGAGTGGGTGTGGTTGACTGGTAGATGAGTAGGTGTGGTTGACTGGTAGATGAGTAGGTGTGGTTGACTGGTAGATGAGTAGGCGTGGTTGGGCTGGTAGATGAGTGGGTGTGGTTGACTGGTAGATGAGTAGGTGTGGTTGACTGGTAGATGAGTGGGTGTGGTTGACTGGTAGATGAGTAGGTGTGGTTGGACGGGTAGATGAGTAGGTGTGGTTGACTGGTAGATGAGTAGGTGTGGTTGACTGGTAGATGAGTAGGTGTGGTTGACTGGTAGATGAGTGGGTGTGGTTGATGGTAGATGAGTAGGTGTGGTTGGCTTGTAGATGAGGTGTGGTTGACTGGTAGATGAGTAAGTGTGGTTGACTGGTAGATGAGCGGGTGTGGTTGACTGGTAGATGAGTAGGTGTGGTTGACTGGTAGATGAGCGGGTGTGGTTGACTGGTAGATGAGTAGGTGTGGTTGACTGGTAGACGAATAGGTGTGGTTGACTGGTAGATGAGTAGGTGTGGTTGACTGGTAGATGAGTGGGTGTGGTTGACTGGTAGATGAGTAGGTGTGGTTGACTGGTAGATGAGTGGTTGTGGTTGACTGTTAGATGAGTAGGTGTGGTTGACTGGTAGAAGAGTAGGTGTGGTTGACTGGTAGATGAGTGGGGTGTGGTTGACTGGTAGATGAGTAGGTGTGGTTGTCTGGTAGATGAGTGGGTGTGGTTTTACTGGTAGATGAGTAGGTGTAGTTGGACTGATAGTTGAGCGGGTGTGGTTGACTGGTAGATGAGTAGGTGTGGTTGACTGGTAGATGAGTGGTGTGGGTTGATGGTAGATGAGTAGGGTGTGGTTGACTGGTAGATGAGTAGGTGTGGTTGACTGGTGATGAGTGGGTGTGGTTGACTGGTTTGATGAGTGGGTGTGGTTGATGGTAGATGAGTGGGTGTGGTTGACTGGTAGATAAGTAGGTGTGGTTGACTGGTAGATGAGTGGGTGTGGTTGATGGTAGATGACTAGGTGTGGTTGACTGGTAGATGAGTTGGTGTGGTTGGGCTGGTAGATGAGTAGGTGTGGTTGACTGGTAGATGAGTAGGTGTGGTTGACTGGTAGATGAGTGGGTGTGGTTGACTGGTAGTGATGAGTAGATGAGGTTGACTGGTAGATGAGTGGGTGTGGTTGACTGGTAGATGAGTAGGTGTGGTTTGGGCGGGTAGATGAGGTGTGGTTGACTGGTAGATGAGTAGGTGTGGTTGACTGGTAGATGAGTAGGTGTGGTTGTCTGGTAGATGAGTGGGTGTGTTGACTGGTAGATGAGTAGGTGTGTTGACTGGTAATGAGTGGGTGTGGTTTTTACTGGTAGATGAGTAGGTATGGTTGACTGGTAGATGAGTGGGTGTGGTTGACTGGTAGATGAGTAGGTTGGTTGGACGGGTAGATGAGTAGGTTTGTGTGGTTGACTGGTAGTTGAGTAGGTGTGGTTTGACTGGTAGGTGAGTAGTTTGTGGTTGACTGGTAGAGTAGGTGTGGTTGGACGGGATGAGTAGGTGTGGTTGACTGTAGATGAGTAGGTTTTGGTTGCTGGTTTGATGAGGTGTGGTTGACTGGTGATGAAGTGGGTGTGGTTGACTGGTAGATGAGTGGATGTGGTTGACTGGTAGATGAATAGGTGTGGCTGACTGGCAGATTGAGTGGGCCGTGGTTGGACGGGTAGATGAGTAGGTTGTGGTTGTGGTAGATGAGTGTGGTTGACTGGTAGATGAGAAGGTGTTGTTGATATGGTAGATTTAGTAGGTGTGGTTGACTGTAGATGAGTGGGCGTGGCTGGACCGGTAGATGAGTGTGGTTGACTGGTTTGATGAGTAGGTTGTGGTTGACTGGTTAGATGATTAGGTGTGGTTGACTGGTAGAGTGGGCGTGGTTGATGGTAGATGAGTAGGTGTGGTTGATGGTAGATGAGTGGGCGTGGTTGGAAGGTGTGGTTGACTGGTAGATGAGTAGGTGTGGTTGACTGGTAGGTGAGTAGGTGTGGTTGACTGGTAGAGTAGGTGTGGTTGGACGGGTAGATGAGTAGGTGTGGTTGACTGGTAGATGAGTAGGTGTGGTTGACTGGTAGATGAGGTGTGGTTGACTGGTAGATGAGTGGGTGTGGTTGACTGGTAGATGAGTGGATGTGGTTGACTGGTAGATGAATAGGTGTGGCTGACTGGTAGATGAGTGGGCGTGGTTGGACGGGTAGATGAGTAGGTGTGGTTGACTGGTAGATGAGGTGTGGTTGACTGGTAGATGAGAAGGTGTGGTTGAATGGTAGATGAGTAGGTGTGGTTGACTGGTAGATGAGTGGGCGTGGTTGGACCGGTAGATGAGGTGTGGTTGACTGGTAGATGAGTAGGTGTGGTTGACTGGTAGATGAGTAGGTGTGGTTGACTGGTAGAGTGGGCGTGGTTGACTGGTAGATGAGTAGGTGTGGTTGACTGGTAGATGAGTGGGCGTGGTTGGACGGGTAGATGAGTGGGTGTGGTTGACTGGTAGATGAGTGGGTGTGGTTGACTGGTAGATGAGCGGGTGTGGTTGACTGATAGATGAGTTGGTGTGGTTGACTGATAGATGAGTGGGCGTGGTTGACTGGTAGATGAGTGGGCGTGGTTGACTGGTAGATGAGTGGGCGTGGTTGACTGGTAGATGGTGGGTGTGGTTGACTGGTAGATGAGTGGGTGTGGTTGACTGGTAGATGAGTGGGCGTGGTTGGACGGGTTGATGAGTGGGCGTGGTTGACTGGTAGATGAGTGGGCGTGGTTGACTGGTAGATGTGTGGGTGTGGTTGACTGGTAGATGAGTGGGTGTGGTTGACTGGTAGATGAGTGGGCGTGGTTGGACGGGTAGATGAGTGGGCGTGGTTGACTGGTAGATGAGTGGGCGTGGTTGACTGGTAGATGTGTGGGTGTGGTTGACTGGTAGATGAGTGGGCGTGGTTGGACGGGTAGATGAGTGGGCGTGGTTGACTGGTAGATGAGTGGGCGTGGTTGACTGGTAGATGTGTGGGTGTGGTTGACTGGTAGATGAGTGGGTGTGGTTGACTGGTAGATGAGTGGGCGTGGTTGGACGGATAGATGAGTGGGTGTGGTTGACTGGTAGATGAGTGGGCGTGGTTGGACGGGTAGATGAGTCCTTCACGAGGATATGACAAGGCTGGGTTAGGTAAGGTTTGTCAGGAAACCGGGCAAGTATTTCCTGACACGGGTCTTAGTCAGATGATACACCGTTGGAGCTTTTGGTCATCTGACCGAAGCCTTCCGCTGGCTTACCGGTCCACCTCTTTCAAAATTATAGTCATAGTCATAACCATGTTTTGACAATTTGGTTGGTTGTTAGGTTTGCAAGGCTACGTTAGGTTAGATAAGGTTCGTCAGGAAACAGGACAAGTGTTGCCTGACGCAGGTCTTAGATGATGACCCGCCATTGGAGATTTTGGTTACCTGACCGAGGCCTTCCGCTGGCTTACCGGTCCAACCCTTTCAAAATTATAGTCTTATAATGAATCAAATGCAATAAAATCCTAAGAATGTTGCTAAAATATTCAACATTTATTTAAAGAATTACATTTAGATAAAGAATACAATATTTAACTTTAGAATATCAATTAAAGTTAAGAAAAGGTAAATAATATGAAGACTAATAAAATCGAAAATAAAGAATATAAAAAAAGTTAGTATGAACTGGTGAATAGGTGCCTCCAGAGACCCTCCACTTCGTGTGGGGAAGAAGAAAGGAAGAGTTTGAGCAGTGTTTTATGTAAATATATTTGGTCGCGGTGTAATTAAAGGCGAATAATGCGTCATTTGTGGATACAATAGTGTGGGGTAAATATTAACTGCTCTAGTCACGACGTGAAGTGGTTAGGCCATTATATAGTCGAAAGACCGACAGATTAAACTGCGCTAATAACCTTCACAGTGAAAGCATTTTAAAACAGAAAACGGAAAAACGGCTTAAATTAGAATTGGATGACTTGGAAAATATGAGAGAACCACACACAATAGAAAATTGATGATGAGGAGGTACCTATACCTCCTCCCATGACAGATATAGGTCTCAGACACTCCCACAACAGGGAGCCAAGGCCGGGTCACCATTTGGAAAAGACAATCTACAAAGACAAAAGAAAGTAGAAAATTCAGATAGTGGTGGTGGTATATATTTTATTTGCCTGGCGAAATATGAAAACTCATCTTGATACGAGTCTGAAATCACATAACTCCAGGTGAGCTTTTGGTCGTTTGACGAAGTCTTTCCTCTGGCTTACCGGGCCTTCCCATAAAAACGATCATATCATAGAGGTGATGGTAGAATCTCCACCCCATTACCGAGTAGAGTCTTGGAATGGTAAATACGATCGCTTTTGAAGTGTATTGCTAATCGCTGCCGCCCTTTCATCCCATTTATTACATCAACAATTATTATACTGCATATATGTTTTTGTTTCACAGCTATTGTAATTAATGCTCACATTTAAGTTTTGAAACCAGCTTTGGCCTACATGTAATGTGACTACATTTCATACCACGTGGGAAATAGTATTTGGCCATGACTACCCATCAGCTAGGCTGTGGTGCCTACGTTGGGCAGCTTGCTACTAGCATCAAAAATTTGACTGGTCAATCTATGAACTAGGAGGCCTGGTTGGTAGTACTGAAAGCCGAAGAGCATATTAACAGAATCGAATCCTGGCTAGCCGCAGTTCTGTTAATGATTCAAAATCACTTGTTTCATGATTTCATTAATACTAGTATATATATATATATATATATATATATATATATATATATATATATATTATATATATATATATATATAATATATATATATATATATACATATATATATATATATATATATATATATATATATATATATATATATATATATATATATATATATATATATATATATATATATATATTCTAATGCGTATATCTCTGTAAACGTGTAAACATTAAGAGCGAGTGCAAATATAATTTGAGGGATGTATATTTCAGAATGTATACACTAGATTGCTAGAGTTTACTCTATTAGGGACTGAAATATTCTATACGGGATGTGAACAGGTTGCTTACAGCCTTACTGATTCCTTCTGCATCGACAGCATTTCAGCCCAGTTAACCAATTCTTAGATATTTCACTAAAGTAAAAATCATCAGAGGATGTGTAACTTTGTGTTACGAGGAAGCGCTAAAATAGTAGGGGGTCATATAGCTGGAATGTCATCAGCTTTAATCCAAGGAATGGGGGAGTACCGTAGCTCTAATTCCTTAGATGAAGAGCACATAGTCGGTATTAGAGTACTAGGACTAAATTTTTATTACAACCTACTTAAGAGCGTAACATTCATACAGCAACTGCAGAATGGAAGGAGGAAGGAATCAGGTTGGAGTTGGGGTGAGAGCAGCTAAAACCCCTTGGAACAAGAGCCCTTACGCAGCTTTAAAGCAACCCTCGTCCCTAAAAAGCCCAGTTCATTACCTTAAATACAAATCTTCACTGTCGTTGTGTTCATGAACCTTCCGTCTAGAGGACGAATCCGTCCTTAAAAAAAATTGAAAGCTCAAAAAAAGTTGCTTTAACTCCTTGTGTTCTTAAGAATCATGTATAATATTCATGTGGAAACGCTAAATCCGTAGGGTTTCAACTGTGCCTGTGAAGCAATCAGGTTTGATCAGAGGGAGATTTGTATTATTATATTTACGGAAGAGCGCTAAACCTGTAAGGGTCATACAGCCCCTGGGGGACTGGTAGGTATTGAGATTGGATCCAAGGAAGGGGAACGAACCCCGGTATAGACAGTCTATGCTGTCTGCATAGGCAGCTTATGCTGTCTGCCAGCTGAGTTCATATTACGCGCCTTGCTCGTGCTGCCACCTATATGCCCAGACTTGCCTTTCACTCTGGCAGCTTACTCACTCAGCGTCCAGGCATCATAGAGACAGCAAGGCCTACTCCCTCTCGGTGCAGACAGCAAGGCCTACTCCCTCTCGGGCCATGGGCACTTAACACTGACTGTGTACCCCACGACATTGCAAATAAAGTAAAGTGCCTCCGAAGTCTTATCATTGCTCCCCGCTGCCAAGAAAACCACCAATACACGTAGAAAACATTGGTGACTGCCTCGCAGCAAGGATGTTTGCCCAGAGAGAAGAATGAAGTTGTCTTAATTTCATCACCCTACACAAGAAACATCAGTCTCTCAACGGGTTATCCTGATGTCGTGTCTGCACGTTTCTGCATCCAGACACAGATACACGCAGGATCTAGCCGAAATTTGTCGAATTTCTTCGAGAAATATAAGTGGCGCCACTTGGCACTTCACAACGTCCCACGCTGTTTCTCAAGTCACGTGTTCATCGTCACTTGTATGTTGCCGCTGTTGTTTTTCAGCTCGGCACGGCTATTTTGGCAAGTTAGAGGTGAGTTTTGTGGTTATTTCTGCGTCCAGTGAGTGTTTCTCCCCGTTTGTGGGTGGGAGAGGAGGAAGCGGCCGTTCGTCGCCTCACTCGCACCTCGCCCTGTTGTACGCCACCACACCATACACCACTCACCGTTTCTCTCACTCCCTCTGCTGTTTCTGTGAATTCTTTGCCAGAGTTGTGTATCCAAGTGCCCGAGGCCACTCGAAGCCAAGTGGGGTGTGAACGATGCCACGTGGATCTACAAGCCACGTGGGTTACCAAGCCAGACGTCCCAAGCCACATGTGGTCTGCTGTTGCATCACTCCACTGACGTTACCTTGTCACCCACGATGCTGCCCGACTTCACTACGTCACCCACGATGCTGCCCGACTTCACTACGTCACCCACGATGCTGCCCGACTTCACTACGTCACCCACGATGCTGCCCGACTTCACTACGTCACCCACGATGCTGCCCGACTTCACTACGTCACCCACGATGCTGCCCGACTTCACTACGTCACCCACGATGCTGCCCGACTTCACTACGTCACCCACGATGCTGCCCGACTTCACTACGTCACCCACGATGCTGCCCGACTTCACTACGTCACCCACGATGCTGCCCGACTTCACGATGTCTGCCTAACGTCACCTCACGATGTCACCCCATAACATCACCTCACAATGTCATCCCATGTCACATCGAGTGTCCTAGTAATTATTTCAGTTTTGTCGAGAAGTTTGAGAGAAGATATATATCGTGTGTTAATTTCAGTGTTCTCACATGTTCGTGTATGGCTTAGTGTCGATTTCTGCACAGAAAAGCATTTGCCTGTAAGCCATGTACGACATGTGCAGTACAAGTGTGTGCAAGTTTTCCGTGTGTCCTGTAAGGTCTTGAGCCCAGACCAGTATGTAGCACCTCGTGTTACTTCTCACCCGGTGTGACCCGCGCATTGGCACCTGACATCAGTCAGTCCAGGCGTCATACGAGCCTCTGAGCCCCTTGTACAGAGAGCTGTTTATCGCTGCTCGTGATGCCCTGCAGAATCGTACCCGCTAAGATTCCCATCGAGATTGTTTCACTTCACCTCCTGACCCTCAGTTATATGTAGACCAGTCTGGGGATGCTTAGACTAACCTCTGCTGTAACTCCAACTGTCGGGGTAATGACACTCATCAAGCCGTAGTTAGACCCTGTCGGCAGGTGCTGTGTCAGCCTCGTTTCATAGTGTGACAGCCTCGTGTCATAACTTCAGTGAGCAGCCTGCACAAAGATGATGTCACTGACTGCTAGCCAGCTCACTGCAATATGGTGTATCATGTTACGACTCCAGATGTTTCGCCGAGTCGTCTCTGCCACGACTCACTCCACGCTCGCCGGCAGTGACAGTACCAGTCGAGAAATATCCTGAGTCGCTTGCCAGAAGTGCTGCCAGTTGCCGAGTACTGACGATGCCTCACTCGAGGCAGGACGAGTAGAAAACACCGGCAGAATGAACTCTCCGAGTCAACTGACTTTATAAAGATATTAAACGTTGCCACGGTACACACTTACTCTGCACCTGCGTTTATCCGTTACTTTTTTTGTCTCACAGCCAATGATAATCAACGTATTCGTCTACACATGCAGAAAAATACTTACTGTATCAGCCCCAACTCAGCCGCCATCAGTCTCGTGACGTCATCACCTAACGTTCAACAGTGAGAGAATAAAAAAAAAATATTTCCTATCTAATTCTTTGTAAGAAATCATTTTCAACATTTAAAAATAAAAAAAATACTTTTAGCCAAAGAACTGAATCTTAAAATCACGAGAAAACTCATTATTAGCCATTATTGCTGCTACTACTACCAAGCATGAATGCTGACATACAACAAAAAATTCGCTAATTTATGATTAATATTGTTGCAATTCTTGCTCGATACATGAATATTAAAAATTTAATATATTAGATTGTCTTTCATGTGCTTAGGCCTAAGTAAAAATTCACACAAAAGACAAGTGACGTCCGTCAGGATTTTACAATTTCTTATTGAAGAAAATTCACTTTTTTTAATTGTAGATGGGAAAAAATCCGTCTTAGAAAAAAAAAGTATTACATCGAAGTGGTTGATTGATTTTATAATCCTAAAGCCCACGATACATGGAGTGACTCAGCAAATTGTCTTTTCTTCGCAACTCTCCCATAAATCAAGAGACAAATCTTTAGATGAGGTCTCGGTCTGTGCTGGACCATCACCGTGACCCGATAATAGGTCGGGGAAGACCGAAACGTCACCTAAGGAGTTATCTCAATTCGTAAGGTCAGTTTTGAAGTGTTTCAGCCATGGGATTGTGGCTTTTGTGATCAACCCCTCAAGGAAGGTTCCTTGATGCTGGTGAGGGGCTCTTGATCTAGGGAATTGGATCTGTGCTCCAGTTCCCTAAATTAAACCTGAATTCCTTCCACATTCCACCCAAAGGCGCTGTATAATCCTACGGGTTTTGCGCTTCCCCCTTGATTATAATAATTTTGTAATCCAAATTGGTAAACATAGTATGGATGACAAGTCAATGTGAGATATTGCATGTGCGCAGTGTTAGGATATTTGATAAATAAAACGTTCCTCCATAATAGCTACTTCAGCACCTCGAAGTGTAACGAGTCCTCAATGTATCATCTTAACACTGCATATGTGTCTTGCCTCACATTTCTTCATATTTCGAAGCAACTCTCGCCCATTCCCAGTCCATATTCTGACGACTTTTCGCTCATGTTTTGATAAAACTCAACTTTGTGCAAAAAAAGTCACCAGAATCAAGAATTATTCCTCTTACCTCGTCTCTGCCAGCGCTGTTGACCACTCTGCCAGCCTAGAGGCAAACTTTTAATGGTTCTCCAGTTGTTCAGTCCCTTTCTGTCTAATAGGCTCATTAGGTATTTCGCCAACAACGGTCATTAGTTGGTTGAGGTATTTAGGTTTGAAGCCTATCATTGACACGAGGGTCATTAAGACCGGATATTTTCCAGACTTTTCGGACTTCCTGAATCTGGCAGCTGCCCCTCCTACCTACCTGTTGTACTGGGATAGATATCAGCCAATGTGTAGTCCCACACCACCTGCTTGTCCGTTCGGGCTTGAAAGGTAATTACATCTGGATGCTTTTGGTTGCCATCAGATCTGCATAGTTATGGTGGCTCCCTTATTGATGGACATCCGGCTGTTGCAAGGCTCCTCTTGATGATGTTATTGACCTCTTCATGCTTTGCAGTCTTTCCCTCGGATCAACGGTAAACAAGACTATGGTACCCGAATCGGTCTGCCGATTCACTGCCGCAGATTCACATGTGTTCGGCGAGAATAGGGGCAACAAGGCGAAGGGCAACACCAACACCAATGCAAATGGTCTACAGGCCGAGGAGTGAGCCAAAGAAGGAGTTGGGGGACAGCCAAGAGGAAATACCTGCTGTTTGCAGATATTGAAGGTAGCAGGTCAGACCACAGAGCCTCCGTGTGTGTGTAGATAGATAAATATATTCCTTAGAATATATGCGAAGGGTTCATTATTATTTAGACTAGGAAAATTATTGAAATAGCCTACCCCTACCCGATTACATTTTTTGTGTATATGTACAACATAAATTAATATATTTTCTTTGGGTTTATTCCTGACAAATTAGTAAAAACTGATGTGTGTGTGTTTACTTTCCATTTATACTGTTAAAAAATTATGAGGCATTGTTTTTCGAGGTTATTTTATATTTTCAAACGGAAATTGGCAGGCGTGTGACTCCGTCATTAATACTATTGTTCGTCGTCATTGTAAGTGCCATCAGTGGAGTACACAGCCAATTAATATTAACTACCTTGATTGGCTGTTCGTATTGTTGTTCTTTTAACACAGTTGTGAGTCTGGCAATAGTATCCAGTTGGTCAGGGGCACTTAATGTCACATTCTACGTAAATACTCAATATCTAGGATAAATTATTCCTTGATCCCTCGATTTTAAGACAAGTTAACACACATCTAGGATAAATTAATCAATGTGTAAAGTAATCACTTATATCATTTAATATCCAGTTAATTAGGTAGAAAGTCTATCAAGTAGTTACGGGTCATTCATGGCTGCGTTGGTATTAATGAACGGGGATGGGCACCTTGATGCCGGTGAAGGGCTCTCGATCCAAAGAATAGGAGCTTCACTCCACTTCTTGAATCAAACTTGACTACCTCCTATTTTCCAGATGTATGCCCCAAACAGGTTAAGCATTCTCATTAATAATGTCACTATCGAGTTTAATTACTCAAATTCAGCTTAAATATAGTTTACTGTGTAAATTCTACAACAATAAGGAGAGCAATGGGGAGATTTACATTTAAGACCTATGGGAAAAACACTAATTTTCTTTTTGATAACTAAACCTAACCTAAGATAAACCAGCTTAGCATAGAGAAGGTGTAATTCTAGACTAGGCTAGGTAAAATTTACTTACAAAAAAAAAAAATTACTCCTATTTGCACAAAATATAGCTAATTCCATTGCACGAAGCACTTAACATTGGAAAATTTACATAAACCGAGCAACTGAATTCAATATTGACCAATGATAATAATTCAAATAGTTTATAAACACAAAGCAAGGAGTAGGAAATATTTTTTGTGTTATCAAGGGATACTGAAGATAAACTGCTGATGACCAGAGTTTTGGTGAAGTGTTTGGTTAAGATGATGATGTTACTGGACCAGCCTCACTGATGATGTTACTGGACCAGCCTCACTGATGATGTTACTGGACCAGCCTCGCTGATGTTGTCACTGGACCAGCCTCACTGAAGATGTCACTGGACCAGCCTCACTGATGATGTTACTGGACCAGCCTCGCTGATGTTGTCACTGGACCAGCCTCACTGAAGATGTCACTGGACCAGCCTCACTGAAGATGTCACTGGACCAGCCTCACTGATGTTGTCACTGGACCAGCCTCACTGATGTTGTCACTGGACCAGCCTCACTGATGATGTTACTGGACCAGCCTCACTGATGTTGTCACTGGACCAGCCTCACTGATGTTGTCACTGGACCAGCCTCACTGATGATGTTACTGGACCAGCCTCACTGATGTTGTCACTGGACCAGCCTCACTGAAGATGTCACTGGACCAGCCTCACTGATGTTGTCACTGGACCAGCCTCACTGATGTTGTCACTGGACCAGCCTCACTGATGATGTTACTGGACCAGCCTCACTGATGTAACTGGACTAGCCTCACTGATGATGTCATTGGACCAGCCTCACTGATGTTGTCACTGGACCAGCCTCACTGATGATGTTACTGGACCAGCCTCGCTGATGTTGTCACTGGACCAGCCTCACTGAAGATGTCACTGGACCAGCCTCACTGATGTTGTCACTGGACCAGCCTCACTGATGATGTTACTGGACCAGCCTCACTGATGCTGTCACTGGACCAGCCTCACTGATGATGTTACTGGACCAGCCTCACTGATGTAACTGGACTAGCCTCACTGATGATGTCATTGGACCAGCCTCACTGATGTCACTGGACCAGCCTCACTGATGATGTCACTGGACCAGCCTCACTGATGATGTCACTGGACCAGCCTCACTGATGCTGTCACTGGACCAGCCTCACTGATGCTGTCACTGGACCAGCCTCACTGATGATGTCACTGGACCAGCCTCACTGATGCTGTCACTGGACCAGCCTCGCTGATGCTGTCACTGGACCAGCCTCACTGATGCTGTCACTGGACCAGCCTCACTAATGATGTCACTGGACCAGCCTCACTGATGCTGTCACTGGACCAGCCTCACTGATGATGTTACTGGACCAGCCTCACTGATGCTGTCACTGGACCAGCCTCACTGATGATGTTACTGGACCAGCCTCACTGATGTCACTGGACCAGCCTCACTGATGCTGTCACTGGACCAGCCTCGCTGATGATGTCACTGGACTAGCCTCACTGATGTTGTCACTGGACCAGCCTCACTGATGATGTTACTGGACCAGCCTCACTGATGATGTTACTGGGCCAGCCTCACTGATGATGTTACTGGACCAGCCTCACTGATGTTGTCACTGGACCAGCCTCACTGATGCTGTCATTGGACCAGCCTCGCTGATGCTGTCACTGGACCAGCCTCGCTGATGCTGTCACTGGACCAGCCTCACTGATGCTGTCACTGGACCAGCCTCGTTGATGCTGTCACTGGACCAGCCTCACTGATGTTGTCACTGGACCAGCCTCACTGATGCTGTCACTGGACCAGCCTCACTGATGCTGTCACTGGACCAGCCTCGCTGATGCTGTCACTGGACCAGCCTCACTGATGCTGTCACTGGACCAGCCTCACTGATGCTGTCACTGGACCAGCCTCGCTGATGTCACTGGACCAGCCTCACTGATGCTGTCACTGGACCAACCTCGCTGAGGCTGTCACTGGACCAGCCTCACTGAGGAATGATGGCTGAGAATCTAATGCACACCGTCCCCTGCCCTCCACTTCCCATGATGAAATATGGCCGCCCGTACCAAAACTCAAGACGACTTCTACCATCGGGGACTCCTCTCTCTCTCTCTCTCTCTCCACGACTTTCTTCTCTTTTCCACCTCTTTCATTTATTCTTCTCCTAGTCGATCGCCTATTTCTTATCTTCCCATCTCTTCTCTTTTCCACCTTTCTCACTGACCCTCCCCTCCCCTCCCCCTCCCCTCTCCCCCCAAAAAATATTTACCCATTTCGACTGCCGAGTTTGTTAATCATTTCAATTATAACACTATTATTATAAGCTAAATATTTTCCAAAATAAAATGTTTATTTTTTTAGTTGAGTTTGTCATTAAAAGTGACTCGATGCGGTATATTGTTAGTGTATCAAACGTTGTCGCCAGGCGCACGATTGTTAGCGCTAAACCCATGAGGGTCACAGTGCCTGGGGAAATGCCAAGTAATCAGGTTCGATCCCAGGAAAAGGAGGATAATTAAAAACATTTAATGAAGAGCCTATTACCAGGTCTCTACTTCTTGTGTGATATATATATATAGATATATATATATATATATATATATATATATATATATATATATATATATATATATATATATATATATATATATATATATATATATATATATATATATATATATATATAGATATATATATATATATAGATATATATATATATATAGATATATATATATATATATATATATATATATATATATATATATATATATATATATATATATATATATATATATATATATATATATATATATATATATACACACACACATATTGCCAGTGGTTTCATTATTGAGGAGGCGGTGTTCACATTAATGTTGAGTGACTCGTGTTAATGCTGCCCAAACTTTTATGGATCTAATATTTGTGTACAAGTTGACATTTGTGTTGTATCAAGCTGTGACGGCAGATTACCACTGCGACTTATGCGCTTAACATTACCACAATTAGAGCTGCTTATGGGTGCACTTCCATCCCCTGGTAGACCTCCTTGCTAACTGGTTGGCCTTCAGCCAGTCACAGGGCTCCTGGGGGGTTCCTCAGCCACTCACAAACCTCCTTCTATCTTCATCTGCGTTACGATTGGTTTAGATTTTATAGCGCTTGAACGTTGGGTATTAATCTTGACGTTTAAGAGGCAACGTTAGTGTAAAACTGCAATTGCAGCATTTTCATTGGCCACAATGTTGCAGGAGCGCCGCCAGTGCTCGAGATGTAAGTAGACATTTACCATAGATTACCAATAATGCCCAGGGCTTTAGTGTTTTCATTTACATGTGGCGGCGGCGGTGACGGCACTAGTCAGCCGCTCATAAGGGCGACGCAGCCACGTCTTTCCTTCACCCGCTCGACCATCTCGACACCAGCTCCGGGAAATCAATAGCGCCAGAAATCTCATCGCCATAAGAGCCTTCGGATGGAAGCATCAAATCACAACTGCCATGCATTTATTCATGAACCGCCATCATATCACAGCCCAAAAACCAAAGCGCGTCTAGGGACCCAAGCCAGAGGGAAGACGTTGGTGTCGTGGCTCTTACGATACCGTCTCTCAAGGGTCATTTTAGCTTGCCTCGCCCAGGCTAACGATAGCCCTTAAAGAATGACTGGGCTAGATATAGAATTATGCTCCATCAGATTCTCGGCCTTTTTTTTGTTTACACTGGGATGAAGATGGTGTGTTTTTGTGTCGAGTGTGTCTGTGTGTGTCGTATATGTGTGTGTCGTGTGTGTGTTGTGTGTGTGTCTTGTGTGGGTGTCGTGTGTATATCGTGTGTGTGTCGTGTCTGTGTCGTGTATGTGTCGCCTAAGGCATCAACTAAGACACTTCACGCCACCAGTTCCTGTAAATGGTAATGTATAAAATTTGAGAAACATGTCGTATATTTTAAGTTGTTGTAAAAAGTATGGAGTCGCTGGCAAGTGATAAAGGAGGCAGCAAAAGATGACTTTTATATATACGACGTTTGGTCTACACGACGCTTCCAGTACATGCCCAGGTGACGTAGATGTTTTGCCAACCAGTGGCTTAATCAATATACCAAAAAAAAATTATATGGAAAACTGTCGAAGATGAGGTAATTAGTCCCTGGTCTTGCAGAAGACAGTAGGAGACCAGGTAATCAGTCACTCAGTTTAAGTGAGCGTGTTAGATAGGACGCAAGTGGTTTCTCTAAATTACATCTACTCACCTGGAGTATACCTGGAGGGTGTTCCGGGGTCAACGCCCCCGCGTCCCGTTCATTTCTGCCGGCCGCACACAATCCAGCTTACGAACCTCAGCCCGGCTGGTCAGGTACTGATTTTAGGTGCCTGTCCAACTCCCTCTTGAAGACAGCCAGGGGTCTATTGGTAATCCCCTTATGCTGGGAGACAGTTGAAAAATCTTGGACCCTTGACACTTACTATGTTATCCCTTAGAATTCATAGCGCCCCTGCTGTTCATTGGGGGAATGTTGCATCTCCTGTCGAGACTTTTGGTTTTGTAGGGAGTGATTTCCGTGTGTAAATTTAGGACTACTCTAAGATTTTCTAGGTATAAATTATGAGACATCTTTCTCGCCTGCATTCCAAGGAGTACAGTTCAACGGACTTCACACGTTCCCAGTAATTGACGTGCTGTTGGAGTATGAACAAGGTAACATTCATATATATATATATATATATATATATATATATATATATATATATATATATATAAATCTCCAGACCGTCGCATTAGCCACTGGGCCAGCTAGCTTCAATAAGATTCATCCAACTAGGTATATTTCTATACGTCCTTGCTGCAGGTTACGTTCATTATGATAGGTGTTGTCTCATTTATTTTACAACAATGCATAAACTGCTTGGGGAAATCTTGGAGAGATTCATAAATGCGGAGAGTGGAATGGCTCTGGACGGACATGGTTACCGAGACGACCCTTATTTGCTAGGGACATGGTCCAGGTGGTCTCGCCGGAATAATACTGTATGAGAAGACTGTTCGTCAGTGGGCCTTTAACCTACACATCTGTAGCAGATTGTTGTCGGTAATGCAAGTTTCAAAGGATCCGTCCTCTGAGAGTGTAACTACCCACAAGGTAGACATGGATGGGTATTACCGATCAAATATGATAGAACTGACAGCCAGGATATCAGTGAAAGACTATCACTTTGCATTGATTCAGTGGATGTTGAAGACACAGACAGACAGACAGACAGACAGACAGACACACACACACACACACACACACACACACACACACACACACACACACACACACACACACACACTGGTTTATGGTCAAAATATCTTGTTTCCTACAGCGTCCTCGCGCCAGTATTGGCAAGAGTCGGGAAACGAGAATCACCGATACATTTTTTCCATTGGAATGGTGGGAGCAATGGTGGAAGCGATGGTGGAAGTGGGGCATAACTCGCAGCCTCCAGGGAAAATGCCCCTCACAATGTGATGCCATTCCCCGACGTTTCCAGATTGGCTCCGATCGTCCAAATGGAGTTCAAATTTCTCGCCAAAGATTCCGCTGATACAGGACACCATTCTTAGGGCCGCCGCTCGGCATCGTCTTAGGAGGAAGAGAGTGCTACACGAGCCTGCAATAAGGTCGACCCACATAGCCAGCGGTTATGGCCGCTGGCACTAAAGGTATTAGGCAATAAGATATTCTTATGTCCGCCACTCGTCGTTGCCAAGACCACGCATCTACTAACAAACTATATTTTCCAAAAATAACTTTTGTACATTTGATCGAGGTATGAATTTCGTCTTGAGAGTAACTTGAAGATTCACTTCGCCTTCTTAAGACAAACTAAATGTAGCTGGTATGTCTCCTCAGTGGACAAGACAGTGATAACCCAGACATTCCCATGCAGTCCAAACAGACACGTGAATCTGCGGGAAAACGAGCCTTGAACCGGGAAGAGATAGAGCCTTGAAGGCTGGGGTGTGAGAGCGAGCTGACCACAGCTTCCACCGACAAATTATGGCACCTGGTCTGACTTTTGTGGTTAACACAAGTGGCGCTTATTAAGCTGCTTCCTGATACTCTACACCTCTGCCTTCCCCCCTCCCCCCTCCTTTCTTGCCTCCTCTTCCTCCTGATCTTTCTTCAGTCTTCTCTGGTCTCTCCTTCGTACCATGCATTTATTTCAGAATAAAGTGTAACAGATGCCAACACACGTCTAATATAATGAGATAAAAATCCAAAAACATTTAGAAAAACTTATTCTCATTTCAGATTTTTTGTAGCCTATATTTACATTACATCCCAAATGTCTTACTCTAACACTAATAATTTTTTAGCAAGTTTGGAAACGTCTAAAAAATTTAAAATTAAAATATTTTAAAGACTATTTGAAAGATTCGAGCCTGCACTCCTTGCATCGCAGCCAGATTGAAATTACGATGCGTCGGTCCACCACAGTGACTAGAATAAGGACGACCCACAAGGATGGAGTGATGGGTATTATCCCTGTGGTGGATATTATTATCCCTCACGCGCTGCTACTCCATCTCTGGGAATATTTGTGTCAGAGAACTTGCATCTTACCTCACTAAATGTTGACAACCTCACGAGAGATAACATCAGTAACAACAACAACAACAACAACAACAACAACAACAACAACAACATTTATAATAATAATAATAATAATAATGATAATTAATAACGATAATAACAATAATAATGATAATAAAATGAAAAAACTAACTTAGTAATTTTTAAATATATGTTAAGTTAACGCCACATAACGCTCTCGCTACACACAGCGAGAGTCCGGGTTCGATCCCCAGCCAGAGTAGAAACATTGGCCGTGTTTCTTTACACCTGTTGTCTATGTTCCCCATCTGTAAAATGGGTACCTGGGTGTTAGTGGACTGGTGTGGGTCGCATCCTGGGACACTGACCTAATTTGCCAGAAATGCTGAACATAACAAGGGGCTTTCTATATAGTAGTATGTCATTGTTGTCAGCTATGGTCTGTATACCTTGTACATGTACTTGTAGTAAATAAAGATATTATTATTATTATTATTATTATTATTATTATTAATTGTAGCATTAACAATGGCAGGAGTGACTAGGTAACTGGTGGTGCGGATCACACTGTTACAAAGAGAGAGAGAGAGAGAGAGAGAGAGAGAGAGAGAGAGAGAGAGAAGAGGGGGGTTAGAGGAGGACAGGGGATAGGGGATACATAAAAAAAAAGGAGAGTAAGTGAAATGGGGCGTGTGAGGACAGTAGAGTATGAGAGGGTCTGGCCAAGGCTTTACGAGGGGTGAGCAGTCCTTTGTATGCCGAGTAGTCCACACGACTTATACGTCATGACGGTAAGTGTGTTCTGCAACACACCCGCCTTCCCCAACCCTCTCCAGCCCTCCCCAGACCTCCCAAGTACTCTCCAGTCCTCCCCAGCCCTCTCCACTCTTCCCCAACCTTCTTCAGTCTTCCCCAGCCTTCACTATTCCTCCTCAGCTCTCTCCACTCCTCCCCCGCCCTCTCCAGTCATCTCCAACCCTCTCCAGTCTTTCCCAGTCCTCCACAGCCTTCTCAAGTCCTCTTCAACTCTCCCCAGCTTTATCCAGTCTTCCCCAGCGTTTTCCAGTCTCCCCCAGCCCTCTCCTGTCCTCCCTAGCCCTCTCCAGTCCTCAGCAGCTCTTTTCAGTCTTTCCCAGCCCTCTGCAGTCCTCACCAACCCTCTCCAATCTTCCTCAGACTTCTCCAGTCCTCTCCAGATTTTCCAGCTCTCTAAAGTCTTCCTCAGTCTTCCAAAACCATCCCCAACCCTCCTTAGACCTCATCAAGCCTCCCCATCTTACACAGGCCTCCCCAGTCTTATGTAAGGTTCTCTCTTCCCCCCAGGATGCCAGCCACAACAGTGGCCTAGCACCCACCACTGCACCTGCCAGGGATTGAACTTGAGTAATTCGATTGTAAGCTGAAGACGCAACCACTTAATAATTTATTAATACGTGAAGGTAAAAACACACGTTGCTAAGCAAGCTTTCACTCGGACAACGTTTCGCTCTGTGTAGTTTATTAACGCTCTACACAGAGCGAAATGTTTTCCCAATAAAAACTCTTACGTGTATGAGCTAGGCTCCTCCGAGAGATGGTAATTCCTAAGTGATAGTAACTCCATCTCTCCTGGAAGGAAACTTCTCAAAGTTGCTGAACTGATGAGCCCTGACTGGAATACTGGACGATATCCTCATTTTCCTACCCATGTCTCCCACCTCGAGCTGACACTTTGTGTCACCCCCGTCGTGCGTGATGGAATATTACAGGAAAATATAATTCAAATTTGTTCCCACTGTAAATATCATATAGAATAGAGTAGCAACATACCGCTGATGTATTCAAATTTTTGTTTAATAAATGTAATGGAAACTGTTTTGGTTTATCTTCATTTGTTTCGTCAGAACGTTGTTTCAGAGTGAAAATGGTGAGGATGAGAGGTGTGGTGAGGTGTCCCGTAGTTCTGCTGGTAGCGCACTCATCTCACACACTGAAGTCCGTGGTTCGATTCCCGGTACGAGTGGAAACATTGGGGCGTATTTCCTCAAGACTCCTGTTGTCCCTGTTCACCTAGTAATAGGTAGGTACCTGGATGTTAGCAGACTGGTGTGGGTCGCATCCTGGGGACAAAATTAGCCTAAGTTGCCCGAAATGTTCTGCATAACCAGGGACTTTCTATGTGGAATGTCATGTCACCGCTATCAGCTATGTCTGCATAAGTTGCATCATGTGCTTGTAGAAATAAAGATTATTATTTTTAATATTATTATTATCCCAGCCACCTGAAGTACATAAGTGGTGGCGGTATAAGGAGACACCCCCCTCTCTACTCCGGATTAAACCCAGATATATTCAAAATTGAACCACCACAAACCAGTCAATGCAGTTTACATTATACCTTGTGGCGGCTGCGACACAATATATGTAGGTGAAACAGCAAGGAACCTCGAAACATATTTCAATGAACACATTAACGCATGTAGGAACGATAGCTTAAACAACGCCTGCGTACATAACCGGAATTCCACTAATCACCTCATGAAATTCAATGATGCCCGACTAGTGGTCAGAGAACCTAATTTCCGCAGACGAAAATGCCTTGAATCATCATTAATCGCTGTTTCTAACACAATTAAGCAAAATAAAGGCAGCTTCATCATCCCTGAAGTATTAACAAAAATCTTCCTCAAAACAATAAACCCTGCCATCACTTAGTCACTGCTGCTAATACTACACAAGAACATAACAGAGGAGGAACACTGAAACAGACCTCAAATTCAACCACTAACAGAAATATTTGTCTAACCTATTTTTATGCTACAGAAGTAATAGCTTTTGTAACCTTTTACTCATGTGCAAGTTGATTGTTCTACCATGTGTATTACTACTACTACAATTACTATTACTACTACTACTACTACCACTAGTATTGCACTTCACTCTAAGCCTATATATACCCTCTGTGTCCATGTATTGCTTGCAACGGCTTGATAAAACTCCTGGATAACGAAACGTTACCACAATAAAGTATCACATTAGTCGCACTTGTGTCATTTTAACTAACAGATATATGATCCAACAATGCCGGTATTGTTATCCTTGTGCAGTAGTGAGCGCAAGTTGAGTCTCAGCCACTTGAAGTGAACCAAATCACTTGTGTAAGTGCAAAGTCTGACTCAAGTTTACACCTGCTCAGGACTGAGCACGAAGCCTTTTATTGTGAGTCAAAGGCGCTGCTACCATTGACCTAAGAATCATTTTTTTATCGAGTAATTAAAATGGTGGCGATGAGAGGTGTGGTGAGCGAGAGGCAACACCGTCTTGGCCACTTGAAGTGAAGCAAATCACCGTTGACAGTGATGGCGCCTCAGCCGCTGGTAAAAAATATACCTGTGTCAACACTCGTTACAAAGAAACACAGCGGCTCTGGTGGCTGTCACCTAGCCTCGGCTCTCCTTAAAATGTTCTTTCTTTACCCTGTCTTTCATTACATCCACAACGGGTAATTTTTAACGTCAATCTCCTGTGCTTTGTTGGTTCTCACGTCGCTATGATTTATTTTTTATACGGATCTCTTGGCTCCTTACAACTCTGAAAACTTTCCATATCGACTCCCCCCCCCCTCTCTCTCTCTCTCTTAATTCCAAAAGTATTTTGTATGTCATGATCATTACAATATTTTTTTTGTTCAGAGTAGAGTTATTTGTAATATTCATTGTTATTATGCACATTACAATCATGTCCACCTCCTGGTGCGTTATTGTTTCTGGTTCCTAGTGCGTTACCCGCCATTCAGAAGTTCGACTCCTCACATTCCACTGTACTTCCTCAACAACACTGGTATGTCGCGTTGGTGGCAGACACAAAGATGTGTTGGTGATGCTGAGGGCAGTGAACATGGTGATGGTGAGGGCAGTGAACATGGTGATGGTGAGGGCAGTGAACACGGTGATGGTGAGGGCAGTGAACAAGGTGATGGTGAGGGCAGTGAACATAGTTGGTGATGCTGAGGGCAGTGAACATAGTTGGTGATGCTGAGGGCAGTGAACACGGTGATGGTGAGGGCAGTGAACACGGTGATGGTGAGGGCAGTGAACAAGGTGATGGTGAGGGCAGTGAACACGGTGATGGTGAGGGCAGTGAACACGGTGATGGTGAGGGCAGTGAACAAGGTGATGGTGAGGGCAGTGAACACGGTGATGGTGAGGGCAGTGAACAAGGTGATGATGAGGGCAGTGAACACGGTGATGGTGAGGGCAGTGAACAAGGTGATGGTGAGGGCAGTGAACATAGTTGGTGATGCTGAGGGCAGTAAACATGGTGATGGTGAGGGCAGTGAACACGGTGATGGTGAGGGCAGTGAACACGGTGATGGTGAGGGCAGTGAACAAGGTGATGATGAGGGCAGTGAACACGGTGATGGTGAGGGCAGTGAACAAGGTGGTGGTGAGGGCAGTGAACATAGTTGGTGATGCTGAGGGTAGTGAAAATAGTTGGTGATGCTGAGGGCAGTGAACACACAGTTGGTGATGCTGAGAGCAGTGAACATAGTTGGTGATGCTGAGGGCAGTGAACATGGTGATGCTGAGGGCAGTGAACATAGTTGATGATGCTGAGGACAGTGAACACACAGTTGGTGATGCTGAGAGCAGTGAACATAGTTGGTGATGCTGAGGGCAGTGAACATAGTTGATGCTGAGGGCAGTGAACACAGTTGATGATGCTGAGGGCAGTGAACATAGTTGATGATGCTGAGGACAGTGAACATAGTTGGTGATGCTAAGGACAGTGAACATAGTTGATGTTGAGGGCAGTGAACATAGTTGATGATGCTGAGGGCAGTGAACATAGTTGATGCTGAGGGCAGTGAACACAGTTGATGATGCTGAGGGCAGTGAACATAGTTGATGCTGAGGGCAGTGAACACAGTTGATGATGCTGAGGGCAGTGAACATAGTTGATGATGCTGAGGGCAGTGAACACAGTTGGTGATGCTGAGGGCAGTGAACACAGTTGATGCTGAGGGCAGTGAACATAGTTGATGATGCTGAGGACAGTGAACATAGTTGGTGATGCTAAGGGCAGTGAACACAGTTGATGATGCTGAGGGCAGTGAAAATAGTTGGTGATGCTGAGGGCAGTGAACACAGTTGATGCTGAGGGTAGTGAAAATAGTTGGTGATGCTGAGGGCAGTGAACACACAGTTGGTGATGCTGAGATCAGTGAACATAGTTGGTGATGCTGAGGGCAGTGAACATAGTTGATGCTGAGGGCAGTGAACACAGTTGATGCTGAGGGTAGTGAAAATAGTTGGTGATGTTGAGGGCAGTGAACACACAGTAGGTGATGCTGAGAGCAGTGAACATAGTTGGTGATGCTGAGGGCAGTGAACATAGTTGATGATGCTGAGGACAGTGAACATAGTTGGTGATACTGAGGGCAGTGAACATAGTTGATGTTGAGGGCAGTGAACATAGTTGATGCTGAGGGCAGTGAACACAGTTGATGATGCTGAGGGCAGTGAAAATAGTTGATGCTGAGGACAGTGAACATAGTTGATGCTGAGGGCAGTGAACATAGTTGATGCTGAGGGCAATGAACATAGTTGATGATGCTGAGGGCAGTGAACACAGTTGGTGATGCTGAGGATAGTGAACATAGTTGATGCTGAGGACAGTGAACATAGTTGATGCTGAGGGCAATGAACATAGTTGATGATGCTGAGGACAGTGAACACAGTTGGTGATGCTGAGGATAGTGAACATAGTTGATGATGAGGGCAGTGAACATAGTTGGTGATGCTGAGGTCAGTGAACACAGTTGGTGATGCTGAGGTCAGTGAACACAGTTGGTGATGCTGAGGGCAGTGAACATAGTTGATACTGAGGGCAGTGAATACACAGTTGATGCTGAGGGCAGTGAATACAGTTGGTGATGTTGAGGGCAGTGAATACACAGTTGATGCTGAGGGCAGTGAATACACAGTTGGTGATGCTGAGGTCAGTGAATACACAGATGATGCTGAGGGCAGTGAATACAGTTGGTGATGCTGAGGGCAGTGAAAATAGTTGATACTGAGGGCAATGAATACACAGCTGGTGATGCTGAGGGCAGTGAATACACAACTCACCAGCTTGATCAGCAGTATATAACTTACCAACCTCCTTCAGAGACGGAATCCCTTTCTTATATTATCTTCCAGTACTCAACAACTTCGACACTGCTGGCAATAACATTGATTCCAGTTAGAAAATAACAAATTATTGTCCCTTAATTAAATCTCAGTTGAGTTTCTGACCATTTTTAATTCTGTAGCTTCGAGTCATCAAAATAATTTATCCTAGTAAGATTACCAGTCTACATTTTCTAACATTTTTTGGGGTTGTGCGTTACTAGCACATGTAAGTGCATATTGTTAACGTGTTATTGCAAAAAGCACTTAGGAATTACAATGTAAATGCTTAGATAGCGAGCTAATTTTAAATCCGATGAAATTTGAAAATGATAGCCGGCTTTGTCGACTAATTAGTATAATTCTATGAATATTATTTATAAATTTATTATTATTAAATAAAGCCATGGTATGTTTGATAGTTATATTATTTAAAACAGTCATAATGTTAAAGTATGCTGAGGTGTGAAATGTGTCACAGAGGAAAATAACTAAAAAATCGTTACCAAAGACTTCATTAACAAATATTTGAATATTAAAAAATGTACATGCCAAGGCATTACTGCATCACAACTATAGCTGGTAATGATGGCCTTTAAGACCACACCTGGCCACCCAACACAGGCTAAGTGAACCACCCACAACAGTCTCCAGCTGACGCCATGACGGGAGACAGCTGCTCCTGCTGCCTCTCTCACATACACCAGATTTTTGCTGGTAGAAGGTAATGGGTGCAGTGTAGGGAGTGTGAGCAGTGATCACATGTTGTACAAGTGATGTTGGCTGTTTCTGGAATACGCCTAGTGAGTTTTTATGATGTTTTGTGTAGTTAATCTGAGGTACAACTGTAGCAGCGTTGTTCACGGGATTCAGTCTTATTTGTTGTACCAGCATAATGCTCCTTGGTATGTGTTAACGACCTGTAAGTGAAATATTAACGGTGTTTTAAACCACAAATAACATGGCCAGTAACCAAGTCTTTTTATCTTGCCTATAAGTTTTTAGTGATTTAATTACCATTAACCCGTTTCTTTGCCTTGTATAATCCTACGGGTTTAGTGCTTCCCCATAATAATAATAGTAATAATAATAATAATAATGATAATAATAATACTAATACCCAAGAGTAGACTCACTCAGCCTTGCTGTATTTTCACCTAACATCCTAGCACACCCATTGAGGTAATAATCCATGGCTTTATTTTTATATATATAATCTTATATTTTCAGTATTGTAATGAATTTTACGAAGATACAAAACGAGAGGTATTCGTTCATCAGATACGGGAGTAGCACAAGCCATTGCAATTAATTTCTATACAAATAATGCTTCACTCAGTGGGCTAAAATCAACCCACTTCCCAGCATTATTAATGACGCAAGTGTCCTCAACCCCCCCCCCCCACACTGATGATGATGACGCAAGTATAGGATAACTTAAACGCCATATTGGGGAACTACGATCAAACGATTACAAATAGGACACGATCTACATGGATATATATATATATATATATATATATATATATATATATATATATATATATATATATATATATATATATATATATATATATATATATATATATATATATATATATATATTATATATATATATATATATATATATATATATATATATATATATATATGTATGTATGTATGTATGTATGTATATGTATGTATGTATATGTATGTATATACGGTACCTCTGAAAGGTCTGTCAGGTAGAGTAGTCGATTTACCATATCTTAATTGACTTACCTGTCCATCAGGTAGTTCGTAGACTTCACTTTCAACTTCAACACTCGCTCACTGGAACTGACCTCACCGGTACTTCCTCTCCTTCAACACTCGCTCACTTGAACTGACCTCACCTGTACTTCCTCTCCTTCAACACTCGCTCACTTGAACTGACCTCACCGGTACTTCCTCTCCTTCAACACTCGCTCACTGGAACTGACCTCACCGGTACTTCCTCTCCTTCAACACTCGCTCACTTGAACTGACCTCACCGGTACTTCCTCTCCTTCAACACTCGCTCACTTGAACTGACCTCACCGGTACTTCCTCTCCTTCAACACTCGCTCTGACAGTTTTAACTAGCCTACTGCACCAATTTTTAAATTAATTTTGCACTCTTAACCTCCAGCTCTGGTATCACCTTCCTTACACATCACTGTGTCACCCATACAGATTTAGTGCTTGTTATTCATGATTAATAGTAATATGCTTATGTCTTCCAAGGTCTTGGATCAAGAGCCCTTCACCAGCCTCAAAGTACTATTCCTCTTTAACCCCTCAAGGGAGGTTCCTTGACGCTGGTGAGGGGCTCTTGATCTAGGGAATTGGAGCTGTGCTCCAATTCCCTGAATTGAGCCTGAATACCTTCCATCTTCCCCCCACAGACGCTGGATAATCACTACAGGTTTAGCGCTTCCCCATGATAATTTTTTTTTAACAAAGGAGTGGTGAAGTACTATATTTTGAGCCAGGACACATTAACACAGCCCTACAATCACCACCAGACACATTAACACAGTACTGCCACTGTGTTAAGTCTCCAGACACATTAACACAGTACTGCTACTGTGTTAAGTCTCCAGACACATTAACACAGTACTGCTACTGTGTTAAGTCTCCAGACACATTAACACAGTACTGCCACTGTATTAAGTCTCCAGACACATTAACACAGTACTGCCACTGTATTAAGTCTCCAGACACATCAACACAGTACTGCTACTGTGTTAAGTCTCCAGACACATTAACACAGTACTGCTACTGTGTTAAGTCTCCAGACACATCAACACAGTAAGACACAAGTGATTGCATCAAAATTTCATCTAAGACTCACCTGCTGATTCCGTATTATCGAGTTAAAAACTTAGCAGCTGCTCTAAGTGAATCATCGGCGGCGTCTCTTGTCACTTCGAGGCGTCAAAACTCTTACAAGATCCGCCAGATAATTGCAACTTGTTTTTACCCCCTACTGGTTTAGAGCTTTCTTGTGAGCATAATATAGTAAGAGAATTCTACATAGTTACTCGTCGAAATAACGGGAGGGAAAAAAATGCCTAGAATAAGAATTAGTATTTTAAAATTCACCGAAGTCAGGGAGGTCGAACTGGGAATGGGAAACACTCGAGTTTGATCCAGTGGGTAAAAGAGCTCCAGCCCCTTGGATTAAGATCCTTTCAGCCTTGAGGGGTCAGTAAAGGAGTATTATAAACAAGAGTAAGGTATACAGAAAGCAGATCCCCCGGAGATAATTCCCCGGCGCCTTTTTCTCACCTCTGTGAGCGGCCCAGCCGACGGCTGAAAAGTTCCCTTATTTAATTTATCCCCGACAAAATGAATTATTATCTGTAATTTGCCTGCATACGAAAGGTCGTTTTCCCTAATTGATTGGATTAAAAGTCAAGAGTTGTAAAAATAATTCGCCCCGACTCCCTTCATTTTTGGAATGGCAACGAGGTGGAAAATTTATGCTCAGGGGGGTGGATGAGGTAGCTTGGGGAGGAGAGGATAGAGGAGGATGGGGTGGCTTGGGGAGGAGAGGATAGAGAAGGATGGGGTGGCTTGGGGAGGAGAGGATAGAGAAGGATGGGGTGGCTTGGGGAGGAGAGGATAGAGAAGGATGGGGTGGCTTGGGGAGGAGAGGATAGAGGAGGATGAGGTAGCTTGGGGAGGAGAGGATAGAGGAGGATGGGGTGGCTTGGGGAGGAGAGGATAGAGAAGGATGGGGTAGCTTGGGGAGGAGAGGGGGGTAGGGGAGAGGGTATGGGAGGGGTGAAGACGGCAACATCCAGGGGGTGATGAATACCGCCTCATCTCCTCTGTTAGTCCCTCTACCTCGCGGTTACAATCTCATTTGCAATTTCTATCTTGCGTAAGATTATTTTTGAATGTGTTGTTCGTTTATGTTATACTTGTGTTTAGTGTTTATGTTAAACTTGTGTTTAGTGTGTTGTTATACTTGTGTTTAGTGTGTTGTTATACTTGTGTTAGTGTGTTGTTATACTGTTTTAGTGTGTTGTTATACTTGATGTTTAGTGTGTTGTTATACTATGTTTTAGTGTGTTGTTATACTTTTGTTTAGTGTGTTGTTATACTTGTGTTTAGTGTGTTGTTATACTTGTGTTTAGTGTGTTGTTATACTTGTGTTTAGTGTGTTGTTATACTTGTGTTTAGTGTGTTGTTATACTTAGTTTAGTGTGTTGTTTATACTTGTGTTTAGTGTGTTGTTATACTTGTGTTTAGTGTGTTGTTATACTTGAGTTTAGTGTGTTGTTATACTTGTGTTTAGTGTGTTGTTATACTTGAGTTTAGTGTGTTGTTATACTTGTGTTTAGTGTGTTGTTATACTTGTGTTTAGTGTGTTGTTGTTATACTTGTGTTTAGTGTGTTGTTATACTTGTGTTTAGTGTGTTGTTATACTTGTGTTTAGTGTGTTGTTATACTTGTGTTTAGTGTGTTGTTATACTTGTGTTTAGTGTGTTGTTATACTTGTGTTTAGTGTGTTGTTATACTTGTGTTTAGTGTGTTTGTTTATACTTGTGTTTAGTGTGTTGTTATACTTGTGTTTAGTGTGTTGTTATACTATGTTTAGTGTGTTGTTATACTTGTGTTTAGTGTGTTGTTATACTTGTGTTTAGTGTGTTGTTATACTTGTGTTTAGTGTGTTGTTATACTTGTGTTTAGTGTGTTGTTATACTTGTGTTTAGTGTGTTGTTATACTTTTGTTTAGTGTGTTGTTATACTTGAGTTTAGTGTGTTGTTATACTTGAGTTTAGTGTGTTGTTATACTTGAGTTTAGTGTGTTGTTATACTTGTGTTTAGTGTGTTGTTATACTTGAGTTTAGTGTGTTGTTATACTTGAGTTTAGTGTGTTGTTATACTTGTGTTTAGTGTGTTGTTATACTTGTGTTTAGTGTGTTGTTATACTTGTGTTTAGTGTGTTGTTATACTTGAGTTTAGTGTGTTGTTATACTTGTGTTTAGTGTGTTGTTATACTTGTGTTTAGTGTGTTGTTATACCTGTTTAACGTGTTGTTCCTGGGTTATACTTATGTGTTGTTGTTTTATGTTATACATGTGTTTATTTAGGTTGCCTCGGTAGTTTATACCTGTGTGTAGTTAATGCGCTAACAGTTATATCCTATCGACTGCATGTCGGTAATTAAGGCAGCAAATCACCTCTTCACTAATATCAAATATAATTTAATCTCTAAGTTTGGGATTAAAATAAACTTTAAGTGAGATATCTCTCCATCACTACGGTGCACTATTGAGGTAGACATTATTATTATTATTATTATTATTATTATTATTATTATTATTATTATTATTATTGGAAACTCCTGGAGTCAGTTAATCAGGTTTGATCCAGGAAAATGGAGGATATCTTTAATTCCTTGTATCAAGACCTCAGTTCCCTCCCGTGCAGGACCAACATGGACGAGTGCAGACAGACACATAATAATGGACAATTTATTCCCACATCGAAGTCGTCCGTCTTACTGTCACGTGATTAATACTGTTCTTTCTTCCTCTCTCATCCTTTCCCCCCTCCTCTCCCCTTTCCAACTTTCTTGCTCTTCTCACAACTCTTCTTCCTTTCTCACCCCTTTTCTTCCTCTCTCATCCGTCATCCTCTCTCACCCCTCTTCATCCTCTCTCGCCCTCCACTCTTCCTTCTCTCCCTAGTTTTTCTTCCTTTCATGTGGGAGGAATGTGAAGTTTACTTGATGCTGGGGAAAGGTTCTTAATCCAAAGAATTGGAGCTACCCTCGCCTTTGCTCTAATCTGTTAGAACATAAGAACGAAGGATCACTGTAGCAGGCTTATCGACCCATGCTAAGTAGGTCCAACTCATTCCCACACACCAACTCATGTACGCGTCCAACTTATATTTAAAGTTTCCCAAAGTTTTTGCCTCAGTGACGTTACCTGGATGTTTGTTCCACTCATCTACAACTCTGTTGCCAAACCAATACTTCCTTATGTACTTTCTAACTAAATTTCGCAAATGTAAATCCATTACTGCTAGTCCTGTCCTGGTTAGATATTTTCAACACGCTCTCTCTTTTTTTTTACACAGGGTTTGACAAGGTTAAGGATCCCTAGCTTTATTGACAAGCTATTTACAGGTTAAGGATTCCTAACTTTATTGGCAAGCTAAGAGCTGTTACCTACATCAGCTCATTTGAAAGCATTTTTATTGTTATGAGACATACAAGTAGGGAACAGGATGAAGTTGGAGCCATCTGTGGGCCAGCATTTTCATTTGATCAACTGACTTTATCTCGTTGACATCATTATGCTGTGCGAATGTGTTCCATGTTCTGGAGAAGGGTACAGGCAGAGTGAAGTTGCTGCTTTCTGCCCGTCTTGTGGCATAAAAGCTTGTTTCACGCTGTCCTCGAAGTGGATCCAAGTGTGGTACTTTGACAATATTGGCCTTGTACATAACAGTAAGGCCACCCACATCCCTCCTATGCTGAAGGCTCTGCTGAAATGACAGATCTATCCAGGATGGGTCCAGGCGAGAGATGAGACGTCTTGCTCTGTTCTCTACTCTGTCAAGCAGTCGCAAATGAGAGGGGGGGGAGGGCAGGCAAACCAAGAAAGTGGAGCATACTCAAGGTGTGAGCGTACTTGTGCCTCGTACAGAATCTTGCAACCCCTACTGTCAAGCAGATGCGAGATACAGCGAAGTGCTGTAAGCTTCCTGGCTGTCTTGTTTGCAAGATTTACAACATGGTTCTTCATGGTTAGTTTGGAGTCAAATTTCACCCCAAGAATATCAACTTCTTCTCCAGGTGCCAATACCCTCCCATTCATCCTTACTACTGCACCAGCATTACCATCATGGTGCCTAGAGACGATCATCATTTGCGTTTTCTCAGGTGCAAATGTTACTTGCCATCTATTTCCCCAAGCTGATATAGCTCTCAGCTGGTGATTGATGTAGCTTAGAGCAGCTGGCATTTCTTCTCTTGGATAAGTGAATGTCAGTGTACAGTCGTCTGCATATGCATGTGATTCTGGGATTAGTTGAAGAAGGTCGTTGAAGTAGAAATTCCATAACAATGGTCCCAGCAGGCTTCCTTGTGGAACACTTGCCCCAATAGGATGTCTTGCTGATTCCGTTCCATTGAGAGCTACACTTAGAGATCTACCTTGAAGGTAATCACTGAGGAGACATAGCGTAGAGCCTGCAATTCCCAGTGCTTGAAGTTTTGCTAAGAGGCCCTGGTGCCACACCCGGTCGAAAGCGCCAGCAATGTCCAGTGCTACCACACAGCTAACTTTGGATTCATCCAGTGACTGGTGCCACTTAGTGGAGAGGTTTAACAACAGATCAGCAGCAGAGTAACCTTTTTTGAAGCCATATTGACGATCACAAGGTAGTGAGTGATAGTCAAAAAACTCTGTCATTTGTCTTGAGATTATTGTCTCAAGGATCTTACCAGTGATTGACAGGAGTGACACTGGTCTGTAGTTGCTGATTTCTGCTCTGCTCTTCTTTTTGTGAACAGGGACTACATTTGCCTCTTTCCATAGAGAGGGCCATTTACACTCTCTCTCTCTCTCTCTCTCTCTCTCTCTCTCTCTCTCTATATATATATATATATATATATATATATATATATATATATATATATATAAAAGATGCAAGCTCAGTGTTTTCACTTTATTTATTATCGTAGGAAACGCTTCAAATACTTTGCCTTCGTCTTGCTTCTCTGTATATTTTTGATAGCATTTATGTCCATCCTTTAATAAAGAGACCAGAATTGAGCAGCATAATCTAAATGAGTTCTAACCAAACATATACAGTGGAAGTAAAACCATAGGAGTTTTATTACTTTATTACTGGAATTCCTAGATCTTTGTAGCATTGATTTTGACTAAGCTCGACATTGTTGAACTTATAAGTGCCATAGTTATTTCCTTTTTCTAGGATTAGAACCTTACACTTGTCTGCACTGAACTGCATCTGCCACTTCTCCGACCACAACATCAACCTATCCAATGTCCACATCAGAAATTATTTGACGGCCTATAATAGTGTCGTCGGCAGACTCACGTTGATGTTTATTCCCTCAAATGTTATTTATGTAGATTGTAAACATCAAAGGTCCCAACACTGACCCTTGTGCTACACCACTCGTAACGTGTCCTCATTTCAATTTCTCTTCATTAATGCAAACTCTCTGTTGCTTGTCAGTCAGTCATGTCTCGACCCAGGAGATAATTTCTTCTATTCCACGTACCGCTAGTTTCTAAATCAGTCTCCTGTGTGGAACTTGTCCATATACACATCGTATTCTTTACCATGATCTACCATCTTAAATGCCTAAGTAAAGAACCTTAGGAAATTCGTAAGACAAGACGACCCCTTCGTAAAACCATTCTGAGATTGATTGATCAAATTATTTCTTTCAAAGTGGCTTTGAATTATATCAGCAATTGTTGATTCCATCAACTTCATGAGGTTAAGTTGAAGATAAGGACCTATCTCCCTCATTGCAAATTGGTATCACAATAACCATTTTACATTTGGTACAATACCTGTTTGTAGTGATATGTTGAAGAAACTAGCTAAGGGTTTGCTAAGTCCCGCCTCATCTTCCCTTAGAACGCTTGACAACAGCTCATCAGGGCCCAGTATCTTGTTTTATTTCAATCTGTCTAGTTTGAAGACCATCTCACTAATGACTGTTATGCAAGATTTATTTTCGTCTTGACCGGTATAATTATTTATGTTACTGCATAATTTATTTTCGTTTTGACAGGTATAATTATTTATTTCTTGGTTTTCGTTTACATTCTCTTGTGTAAAAACCGAGAGGAAATAAATGTTGAAAAAGATACACAGTCCTTTGTCTCAAACAGTAAGTTGACCTGAGTTACAGTTAAGTGGACCTGTATTTTCCCAAATATCTAATTCTATATACGTGAAAGAAACCCTTGGGATTGTTCTGTGATTCCCTCGCAACCTTAAAAATTTCATATTCTCTTTTGGCTTTCCATATTCCTTTTTCGACTTTTCTTTTCAACTCCATATACAGTATTTTTCAGTAAGGTGACCCCTTGCCTCTTGATTCACCTGTAAATGCCTTTCTTTTCACCCAAGAAATGTTTGAATTTATTGTTTATCATTTAGGGTCATTCATGTTTATTCTAAATTCTCTATGAGGAATATATGCCTCTTGACTAGTTTATACAGTGTTTTTAAAAATGTCATATTAGCGACCATCACCTATCCTTCTTCCTCGCGATAATCCCTAATCAGGTTACCCAGTCTACACTTCTCAGGTAATCCATCGCGGGGGCGTTGACCCTCGAAACCCTCTCCAGGTAAACTCCAGGTAATATAACCTGCAGCGTGATAATAGCGGTTCTTAACTTTGTTATCGTTATTAAAATAATGCCACGAGATAATAAAACTAAGGTATTTATGAGCATTTTCTCCAAGTTCTTCATCAACCTCAAGATTATCGATCAGAGAATCGTTGTTTGCCATAACCAAGTCCAGGAGGTAATGTTTTCTAGTTGGTTCTGATACTAACTGTTACGAAAACGTAGTCCTGGACCATTCAAAAAAATCACTAGACTCTAGATTACCTGTCCATAAGCTCTGTAAGAAATAAAATTTCTTTTAGAACATGACTAAAGTTAAAATCTCCGATTAAAACTACATTTCCGGTTCTAGATGCATGAGCAGTTTCTTCCCAAAGTTTACTGTGGTCATTAATCGAGGCTTATGAGTCTGTAAATCACACCTAAGATTAGCATTTCATACCCTTCAAGAAACTGCAACCAAATAGTTTTGTGTTTGTCCCTTCCATCCTTACATCGTGTCCCAACCAGGAACTGACCATTGTTGTTGCTTAATTGTAAGAGCTCAGGGAGCATTATATACACTACTGGCGAAGCACAGTACTGAAATGAACGAGGTAGATTATTTAGTACTGTCATGTACAAAGAGATGATTACCCCATCATCAGGGTCTTCCATTATGTGAAAACGCTAAAAGCATAAGGGTCATAACGCTTGGGGAATAGAGGTGGGGGTGGCGAAAGAATCAGGTTTAATCCAAGGAGAGGATAGCTGTAAATTTTGGGTGATCAAAAGTCCTTTACCAGCAGTAAGACCCCTTTTGAAGGGAGAAATAAGAACAAAAATTACTTGAGAGAAAACGTGAGCCAAAGAATATTGAGGGAGACATAAAGAATAAAGACGAATTAAAAGAAAAGGGCAGAAAGATGAGATAAATTATAGCAAGAAAGTGAGAAACAGATAAAGTTGCCAAAAGAATAAATTTTAACCAAAACTAAATAAAACATGAAACAAAGAAGGTAAGAAGAGCAAGTTCGAGAAAGTCAGTGAAGTTTAGTGAAATTCTTGATTATATATAAATAAATAAATAAATTATATATATATATATATATATATATATATATATATATATGTGTGTGTGTGTGTGTGTGTATGTATATTATATAATGGAAAGCGTTGAATCTATAGTGAGAAAAATTCTTGAGAAGTTTTGTCTTATATTTAAAATAGCACCCAAACTCGTCCCTCGCAAGGTTTCAGCCTTTCCTGGACACTGTAAGCAGCTGACACTTGAGTTAAATTAATAGACCCTGGAGGGGATTAGGTGTTTCAGCAGCGAGAGAGAGAGAGCCAGAGGGACGAGGCTGTGTGTGATGAATGGTGTGGTGACACCAGTGATGGCGGATCACAATAACTTAAACTAACACTATATTTCTCCCGCCCTATAGTTTAATATTATTATTGCTAAGGCAGTCCTGAAATATTCGTGGAAAATCTATTAGTATCTTAGGTATAAGTGGTGTGTGATTATATTATATTATATATCATATATATATATATATATATAATATATTATATATATATATATATATATATATATATATATATATATATATATATATATATATATATATATATAATATATATATATATATATATATATATATATATATATATATATATATATATATTACCCGGGTATCAGGTTATATAACGACAAGGCAAATGACAAGCACAATGCAAGCACAACAAATGATCCCCCATCTTGCAAAACCTGAGTGACAATCCCCGGCCAAGTACCACATAGCACGAAACACCAATTACATTTCTCGTCACGCATCTCATAATATCATCGGGTAAATTACATTGGGCCGAGTGGATTGTATTCAGTGTTGCCAGCTTCCTCGTCTCTGTGTATCTTTCCTCTGCTTCTGTTATAACCCCGAGCATTCTTCCATTTACACCTTGAGGCCAGTTCTCTTGCGACCCTTAAGCACCTTTAAGTAAAGAGAATTAGCGAGAGACAATTGAGAATAAAATAGGAATAAGAAGTTACATGAAGGGTGGGGAATAAGAGGAGGAGGTCTGTGCGCGGGAGTGGCAACAGGGATTGCATCGTCCATTTGTCAAGGGCCGTTCCCGAGGTTGTCAAGGGCCGTTCCGGGAATGATTGGCTGGTGGGCGGCGCCATATGCAGATGTGATGGCCAGCAGTAACGATGTGGACTCTACAACTGACCTCCAGCTAATTCACTATCACCCCCTGGACGTAGCAGACAGCACGGGGCCTCTGGTGTGATGGCAGCACGGGGCCTTTAGTGTGATGGCAGCACGGGGCCTCTGGTGTGATGGTAACACGGGGCCTCTGGTGTCATGGTAGCACTGGGCCTCTGGTGTCATGGTAGTACGGGGCCTCGGGTGATGGCAGCACAGGGCCTCTGGTATCATCGTAGCACGGGGCCTCTGGTGTCATGGTAGTACAGGGCCTCGGGTGATGGCAGCACATGGCCTTTAGTCATGGCAGGACGGGGCCTCTGGTGTCATGGTAGCACGGGGCCTCTGGTGCGATGGTAACACGGGGCCTCTGGTGTGATGGTAACACGGGGCCTCTGGTGTCATGGTAGCACGGCCTCTGGTGTCATGGTAGTACGGGGCCTCAGGTGTGATGGTAACACGGGGCCTCTGGTGTCATGGTAGCACTGGGCCTCTGGTGTCATGGTAGCACTGGGCCTCTGGTGTCATGTTAGTACGGGGCCTCTGGTGATGGCAGCACAGGGCCTCTAGTCATGGCAGCACGGGGCCTCTGGTGTCATGGTAGCATGGGGCCTCTGGAGTGATAGCAGCACGGGGCCTCTGGTGTGATGATAGTACGGGGCCTCTGGTGATGGCAACACAGGGCTTCTGGTGTGATGGTAACACGGCGCCTCTGGTGTGATGGTAGCACGGGGCCTCTGGTGATGGCAGCACAGGGCCTTTAGTATGATGACAGCACAGGGCCTATATTATGATGGCAGTACAGGCCCTCTGGTGTGAAGGCAGCACAAAGCTTCTAGTGTGATGGCAGTACAAGGGCATCTAGTGTGATGGCAGCACGTGGCCTCTAGGGATGGCAGCACAAGGGCATCTAGTGTGATGGCAACACAGGGGCCTATAGTATGATGGTAGCACAGGCCCTCTGGTGATGGCAGCACAAGTTCTCTAGCGTGATGGCATCATGGGGCCTCTAGTGATGGCATCACAGGGTCTCTAGTGATGGCATCACAGGGCCACTAGTGATGGCAGCGCAGGGCCTCTAGTGATGGTAGCACAGGGCCTCTAGTGATGGCAGCACGGGGCCTCTAGTGATAGCAGAGAAGTTAGCATAAGCCTCACTGCCATCTCCCTTGTATATAGAAGTATATCTAATGCATATATATATTAAGCCTGT
>NC_069442.1:16974191-17012990 GCF_026875155.1 Cherax quadricarinatus
CTCCCACAGCCCTCCCTCCCTCGGTACTCCACCTCACTGGCACTTCCACAACCCTCCCTCCCTCAGTATTCCACCTCACTGGCTCTCCCACAGCCCTCTCTCCCTCGGTACTCCACCTCACTGGCACTCCCACAACCCTCCCTCCCTCGGTATTCCACCTCACTGGCACTCCCACAGCCCTCCCTCCCTCGGTACCCCACCTCACTGGCACTCCCACAGCCCTCCCTCGGTACTCCACCTCACTGGCACTCCAACTGCCCTCCCTCCCTCGGTACTCCACCTCACTGGCACTCCCACAGCCCTCCCTCCCTCGGTACTCCACCTCACTGACTCCCACAGCCCTCCCTCCCTCGGTACTCCACTTCACTAGCACTCCCACAGCTCTCCCTCCCTCGGTACTCCACCTCACTGGCACTCCCACAGCCCTCCGTTGGTGCTCCACTTCACTGGCACTCCCTCGCACAGCCCTCTCTCCCTCGCTACTGTACTGACACTCCCTCAGTACTCCACGTCACTGGCACTCCATCCCTCTGTACTCCACTGCACTGCCACGCCCACGGTCCCCCTCCCTGTGTTGCCTCCAGTTCCTCCCATTAACATTCCACAGAAGGAAGCAAGAAATAGACCTTCCGTCTCTCAGCACCGACCATCCTCATTCCTCCATCATACTCTCTGGTAGCCGTGTTTTATTCGTCAGGGAAAATAAGTACGCGTTATCTTGGTCAGATAATGACCTGCTAAGTATCTCTTTTTACTCTTCTATTAATTGATATCTATTCTTTTAAAACTACAATTATCAATATTATTCAACTTTTAATTATAATTAACATTATTCAGCTGTATAATTTTACTGCATTTAACTCGGGTTCTATCATTAACTTCCCAGTAAGTTTTGATTTTCTTTTTACTGTTAAAGACTGTGAACTCTGTGAAGGCTCTTCTTCCTTTTGATAATAATAATAATAATAATAATAGTAATAATTAATAATAATAATAATAATAATAATAATAATAATAATAATAATAATAATAATGATAATAATAATAATAATAATAATAATAATAATAATAATAATAATAATAATAATAATAATAATAATAATAATAATAATAATGTGAAGGCATTTGATCTACTGACTTAATTACCCTCCTCCCCTGATCAAACCTGAGGACCTGAGGACCCCAATGGAAATAAGTCACTGTCTGACTTTTTTGGGTTATCCTAGGTTCTCTACACATATGTTGCTATGTATGATAATTCTATGTAACTGTATTTGTGTATACCTGAATGAACTTACTTACTTACTTACTTATTCCCCAGATAATGTATGACGCCGAAGGATCTGATGCTCGCCATAATTATAAAATAATAACAACAATAATAATAATAGATGGTAGTATTATTATTGAGAGGAACAAGGATGGATGATTTAGGACAGGCAGGTGGGTGGGCAGACTCAGTGTTTACACTGGAAGGTAAGTGTCCACGTTAGAGTATGTAGGAGAGAAGGAGGGTTTATTTCCCCAGCAAAAATAGGGTTTAACAGTAACGTGTGATGTCACCATGATTGTTTAACATATACAACTAGTTGAGGTTGTTTATGAAATGTTGGGGAGACGTGTGGAGTTAAAAGATAACCAATCTTATACAGAGTGGAAGGTAGTACAAGTGTTCAACACTGGGAGATTCTGAGGATGAGTTGCAAAGACTGGTGAAGGAATTGAGGAGGGTACGTACAAGGAGGGAATTTAAAGCAAACTTAGAAAATAGCAAGGTAATGAGATTAAGAGATATACAGAACGACCAAAAAGGCACTATACATGACTGGAACAATACACATAACCCGCACATAGAAGAGAGAATCTTTCTTAAGCTTCTCTCTTCTATGTGAGGGAGCCAATACCGGCTCCCTCACCTTCGTTTGTTATTGTGACTTGTAAATGGTCCAAATCGGACCGAAACGTCATCATAAGCTTCTTTCTGCTATGTGCAGGTTATTTGTGAATTGTGTAAGAAATGTGTAGGTAATGAAAGCTTGGGCATCACATTAGAGGGCTAGAATATAGAGGAAGTAAGCTTGACTACAGATGGGCTTCTGAAAGAAGCGGAGGACCATAAAATAGACGAGATCAAGGTAGATGAAAATCGTAATAACACGACTAAACAAACCAAGGAACGGGTGGGATTAGAACCCATGGCGAGTGAGTCGTAAAACTCCAGGCCAGTGCGTAAGCCACTGGGCCAACTGGCTACAATAAAATACATCCAACTAGGTATATTTATACGCCATAGGGAAGTTAGCACGGGCAAACCTCCCTATAATGTATAGATACCAACACTTTTATATGGGTGGGAGGCTGGAGGCAGTTGCGCATTTTACGTAGGGAATTCAGAGCTTAGAAATTGATGAATGAATTTACCCGCAGGTATAATTCGAACTGAAGAGGGTTTCTCTAGGTGTTTTGGACATTTAGAGAGTATAGAGCAGAATAAGATGAAGAGGATGCATAAATCTAGGGTAGAAGGAGGAGGGGTCGTCCTAGGAACGGATGGAGGGAGGAGTGATAGAGGCTTGAGCATCCAGCAGGCTTGCGTGAGTGTAATAGATCGGAGTAGAGACAAATGGTCTTATGGCTTGACGTGCTGTTGGAGTGTGAGCAAAGTAACATTGATGAAGGGATTCAGGGAAATCTGTTATCCAGACCAAAGTCATGAAAGTGGGACGTATAGTTCCTGTACTCTGAGGTAAAGGGTTGGGGAGAGGGGGGAATGTTGCAGTTCAGAGGGTTATTTGAATTGTGATGTTAGCACATTTCTGGCAAGACAGATATTGAATAAGTGATTGTGAATGTATTTCTTTTTTTGTGTCACCTTACCTCGGTGAGAGACTGCCGGTGTTTAAAAAATAATAATAATTATTATTATGCTTTACTGAGTGATGGTCAACACTGCAGAATTAATAACTAATCAACATAATGTTATTACAAAGATATTATACATGCGTTGTGTTGCGTTATTACTGCACATTAAACTTAACGTGTTTGATTGTTATTAGAGTGACTCTGATTTTGTTATTGTTATTGTGTGATTCAGTTTCGTTATTATGGGAGAAAGAAGTGTTCCCATGTCAGTCTTGAGTATGGTGGTTCATCAGTATATATAGGACTCGTCTGTAGACAGTAAATCATGACTTGTACTCTTTGATTACTAATACACTATGAGTAACACATGGTTATAATTATAACTATATTTTTTTTAAAGGGGTGGAGGGGTAAGCCAGCAGAAGGCCTCGGCCAGATGACCAAAAGCTCCAGCTGTGGGTCGTCATATGGCTAAGACCCGCGTCAGGGAACACTTGTCCTGTTTCTTAGTAAACCTTACCTAACCTAACCTAACCTAACCTAACCTAACCTAATCTAACCTAACCTAATCTAACCTTACCTTACCTAACCTAACCTAACCTAACCTAACCTAACCTAACCTAACCTAACCTAATCTAACCTTACCTTACCTAACCTAACCTAACCTAACCTAACCTAACCTAAGCTAATCTAACCTTACCTAACCTAACCTAGCCTAACCTAACTTAACCTAACCTAACCTAACCTAACCTAACCTAACCTAACCTAACCTAACCTAACCTTACCTAACATAACCTAACCTAACCTAACCTAACTTTACCTAACCTAACCTAACCTAACCTAACCTAACCTTACCTAACCTAACCTAATCTAACCTTACCTAACCTAACCTAACCTAACCTAACCTAATCTAACCTTACCTAACCTAACCTAACCTTACCTAACCTAACCTAATCTAACCTTACCTAACCTAACCTAACCTTACCTAACCTAACCTAATTTAACCTTACCTGACCTAACCTAACCTTACCTAACCTAACCTAATTTAACCTTACCTAACCTAACCTAACCTAACCTAACCTAAGCAAACCTAACCTAACCTAACCTAACCTAACCTAACCTAACCTAACCTAACCTAACGTAACCTAACCTAACCTAAGCTAACCTAACCTAACCTAACCTAACCTAACCTAACCTTACCTAACCTAACCTAACCTAACAACCTAACTTAGCCTAACGTAACCTAACCTTAAATAAACTAACCTAACCTAACCTAACCTAACCTAACCTACCTAACCTAACCTAACCTAACCTAACCTATGCTAACCTAACCTAACGTAACCTAACGTAACCTAACGTAACCTAACCTATCCTAACCTAACCTAACCTAACCTAACCTAACCATACCTAACCATACCTAACCTAACCTAACCTAACAACCTACTTAGCCTAACGTAACCTAACCTTACCTAAACTAACCTAACCTAACCTAACCATACCTAACCTAACCTAACCTAACCTAACCTAACCTAACCTAACCTAACCTAACCTAACCTAACCTTACCTAACCTAACCTAACCTAACCTAACCTAACCTAACCTAACCTAACCTTAACCTAACCTAAACTAACCTAACCTAACCTAACCTTACCTAACCTAACCTAACCAAACCTAACCTAACCTAACCTTACCTAACCTAACCTAACCTAACCTAACCTAACCTAACCTAACCTAACCTTACCTAACCTTACCTTACCTAACCTAACCTCACCTTACCTAACCTAACCTAACTTAACCTAACCTAAACATACCAAACCTAACGTAACCTTACCTTACCTTACGTAACCTAACCTAACCTAACCTAACCTTATCTAGCCTTACCTAACCTAACCTAACCTAACCTAATTTAATCTAACCTAACCTTACCTAACCTAACCTAACCTTACCTAACCTTACCTAACCTAACCTTACCTAACCTAACCATACCTAACCTAACCTGACCTAACCTTACCTAACCTAACCTTACCTAACCTAACCTAACCTAACCTAATCTAACCTTACCTAACCTAACCATACCTAACCTAACCTAACCTTACCTAACCTAACCTAACCTAACCTAACCTTACCTAACCTAATCATACCTAACCTAACCTACCTTACCTAACCTAATCTTAACTAACGTAACCTAAACTAATCTAACCTAACCTTACCTAACCTAACCTAACCTAACCTAACCTTACCTAACCTAACCTAACCTAACCTAACCTAACCTTACCTAACCTAACCTTACCTAACCTAACCTTACCTAACCTAACCTAACCTAACCTAACCTAACCTAAAACCTTACCTAACCTAACCTAACTTAACCTAACCTAACCTTACTAACCTTACCTAACCTAACCTAACCTAACCTAACCTAACCTTACCTAACCTTACCTAACCTTACCTTACCTAACCTAACCTCCCTACCTAACCTAACCTAACTTAACCTACCTAACCATACCTAACCAACGTAACCTTACCTACCTTACGTAACCTAACCTAACCCAACCTAACCTTACCTAAGCCTTACCTAACCTAACCTAACCTAACCTAATCTAACCTAACCTTACCTAACCTAACCTAACCTTACCCAAAACCCACCTAACCTAACCTTACCTAACCTAACCATACCTAACCTAACCAACCCAACCTAACCTAACCCAACCTAATCTAACCTAACCCAACCTAACCTAATCTAAACCCTTTCCTAACCTAACCATACCTAACCTAACCTAACCTAACCGAACCTAATCTAACCTAACCTAACCTAACCTAATCTAACCTTACCTAACCTAACCATACCTAACCTAACCTAACCTAACCTAACCTAACCTAACCTAACCTTACCTAACCTAACCTATCCTAACCTAACCTAACCTAACCCAACCTTCCTAACCTAACCTAACCTAACCTAACCTAACCTAAACCTAACCTAACCTAACCTAACCTTACCTAAAACCTAACCTATCCTAACCTAACCTAACTAACCTAACCTATTCCTAACCTAACCCAACCTAACCTAACCTAACCTAACCTAACTAACCCTAACCTAAAACCTAACCTAACCTAATGTGAGGGGGGGGGGGGGGGGGGGGACTATGTAATTACATGATATAGATTCTATGTTGTTTTCTGTTTGCTCGTCTCTTGGAAAGACTTCACCACACACTTTTTATCTTGTAGGAACTTAAAAATCTCCCTCACTTTCCTCCCCCCCACATTCTCTCTCCTTCAAACTTTTCCCTCACTTTCCCCCCTCACATTACTCTCTCCTTCAAACTCTCCCTCACTTTCCTCCCCCCCACAAATTTCTCTCTCCCTTCAAACTTCTCCCTCACTTTCCTCCCCCTCACATTACTCTCTCCCTTTAAACTTCTCCCTCACTTTCCTCCCCCTCCACTTTCTCTCTCCTTCAAACTTCTCCCTCACTTTCCTCCCCCTCACATTACTCTCCCCCTTCAAACTTCCCCCCTCACTTTCCTCCCCCTCACATTACTCTCTCCTTCAAACTTCTCCCTCACTTTCCTCCCCCTCACATTACTCTCTTCCTTCAAACTTTTTCCCTCACTTTCCTCCCCTCACATTACTCTCTCCTTCAAATTCCCCTCACTTCCTCTCCTCACATTACTCTCTCCTTCAAACTTCTCCCTGACTTCCTCTCCCTCACATTACTCCTCCTCAAACTTCTCCCTCATTTCCTCTCCTCACATTACTTTCCTTCAAACTTCTCCCTCACTTCCTCTCCTACATTTCTCTCTCCAAACTTCCTCACTTTCCCCCCCTCAATTACTCTCTCTGCAAACTTTCTCCCTCACTTTCTTCCCCTCCCCACATTACTCTCTCCTTCAAACTTCTCCCTCACTTTCCTCCCCCCACATTACTCTCTCCTTCAAACTTCTCCCTCACTTTTCCCCTTTCCCCCACATTAACTCTCTCCTTCAAACTTCTCCCTCACTTTCCTCCCCTCACATTACTCTCTCCTTCAAACTTCTCCCTCACTTTCCTCCCCCTCACATTACTCTCTCCTTCAAACTTCTCCCTCACTTTCCTCTCCCTCACATTACTCTCTCCTTCAAACTTCTCCCTCACTTCCTCTCCCTCACATTAAATCTCTCCTTCAAACTTTTCCCTCACTTTCCTCCCCCACATTACTCCCCCTCCTCAAACTTCTCCCTCACTTTCCCTCCCTCACTTACTCCTCCTCAAACTTCTCCCCATTTCCCCCCCTCACATACTCTCTCTCCCAAAATCTCCCACTTCCCACCCCACATTACTCTCTCCTTCAAACTTCTCCCTCACTTCCTCCCCTCACATTTTCTCTCTCCTTCAAAATTCTCCCTCACTTTCCTCTCCCCACATTACTCTCTCCTTCAAACTTCTCCCTCACTTTCCTCCCCTCACATTACTCTCTCCTTCAACTTCCCCCTCACTTCCCCCCCTCACATTACTCCCCTCTCCTTCAAACTTCCCCTCACTTTCCTCTCCCTCACATTACCTCCCTTCAAACTTCTCCCTCACTTTCCTCCCCTCACATTACTCTCCCTCAAACTTCCCCTCAAAATTCCTCTCCCCCCATTACTCTCCCTTCAAACTTCCCCTCACTTTCCCTACCCTCACATTAACCCTCTCCTTCAAACTCCCTCACTTCCCCCACACATACTCTCTCCTTCAAACTTCCCCCCTTTCCTCCCCCACACATTACCCTCCCACAAAAATTCTCCCTCACTTCCCACCCCCCACATTACTCTCTCCTACAAACTTCTCCCTCACTTTCCCCCCCTCCACATTAAATCCTCCTTCAAATCCCCCACTTTCCCCCCCTCACATTACTCTTCCAAAAACTCTCCCTCAAATTCCCCCCCCCCTCACATTACTCTCCCACAAACTTCTCCCTCACTTTCCTCCCCCTCACATTACTCTCTCCTCAAACTTCTCCCTCACTTCTCCCCCTCACATTACTCTCTCCTCAAACCCCTCACTTTCCTCCCCCTCACATTACTCTCTCCTACAAACTTCCCCTCACTTTCCCCCCACAATACCCTCCCACAAACTCTCCCTCACTTTCCCCCCCACATTACCTCTCCACAAACTTCTCCCCCACTTCCTCCCCCTCACATACTCCCCAAAACCCCCTCACCCCCCCCCCAACCCCCCACAAAATCCCCCCCCCCCCCCAAAACCCCCCAAAACCCTCCCCCCCCCCCCCACCCCCCACCCCCCAAACCCCCCCCCAAACCCCCCAAAACCCCCTCCCCCCCCCAAAACCCCCCCCAAACCCCCCCCCCCCCCCCCCCAACCCCCCCCCAAACCCCCCACCCCCCCCCCCACAACCCCCCCACAAACCCCCCCACCCCCCCCCCAAAAACCCCCCAAAACCCCCCACCCCCCCCCCCACCCCCCCAAACCCCCCCACCCCCCCCCCAAAAAAACCCCCTTTAAAAAAAAACCCCCCCAAAAAAAAAAAAAAAAAAAAATAAAAAAAAAAAAAAAAAAATAAAAAAAAAAAAAAAAAAAAAAAAAAAAAAAAAAAAAAAAAATTTTTTTAAAAAAAAAAAAAAAAAAAAAAACCCCCCCCCCAAAAAAAAAAAAAAAAAAAAAAAAAAAAAAAAAAAACCCCCCCCCCAAACCCCCCAAAAAAAAAAAAAAAAAAAAATAAAAAAAAAAAAATTTTTAAAAAAAAAAAAAAAAAAAAAATTTTAAAAAAAAAAAAAAAAAAAAAAAAAAAAAAAAAAAAAAAAAAAAAAAAGGAAGTAGGAAAAGTAGGCAGAAAAAAGGTAGAGAGAGGATTTAGGAGAAAGAAGGGAAGAAAAAGATAAGTAAGAGAGATTTGGAGAAGATGGAAGAAGTATGTAGAGAGAAGATTAAGAAAGATAGGGAAGAAAAGATATGTGAGGAGTTTGGAGAAAGGGGAAGAAAGAATGGAGAGAGAATATTAGGAGATAAGAAAAGATATGTAGAGAAAATTTAGAAAAGATAAAGAAAGATAGGTAGAGAGAGATTAGGAGAGATAGGGAAGAAAAGATATGTAGAGGAGATTAGAAAAAATATAGGGGAAGAAAGATATGTAGAGAGGTAATTTAGAGAAAATAGGGAAGAAAAGATATGTAGGGATAATTAGGAGAAAGAAGGGAAGAAAAGATAGTAAGAGAGATTAGAGAAGATAAGAAAAAGTATGGTAGAGAGAGATTGGAGAAAATAGGGAAAAAGAATGTGAGAGAATTTGAGAAGAAGGAAGAAAGTATGTAGAGAGAGATTAGGAGAAGATGGGAGATATGGTAGAGAGAAGATTTGGGAAAGAAGGGAAGAAAAGATATGTAGAGAAAGTTTAGGAGAAGAACGGGAAAAAAGTATGTAGAGAGAGTATTAGGAGAGATAGAAAAAGATATGTAGAGAGGTTTAAGAAGAAGGGAAGAAAAGATATGTAGAGAGAGATTGGAAAAGATAAAGAAAAAAATAGTAGAGAGAGATTAGAGAAAGTAGGGAGAAGATATGTAGAGAGAGGATTTAGAAAAGATAGGAAGAAAATTGTGAAGAAGGATTGGGAAGATAGGGAGAAAAAGATTGGTAAAAAGATTTAGGGAAGTAGGGAAAAAGATATGAGAGAGAGATTAGGAAATGAGAAATTAAAGATTAGAAGAAGAAAATTAGAAGTTAAAACTTTGTTTCTATTCATCATTCCTCCCCCAATTAACTCTTCCTCAAACTTCTCCCTCACTTCCTCACCCCTCACATTACTCTCTCTCAAACTTTTCCCTCACTTCAACCTACCTCACATTACTCTCTCCTCAAAACTTCTCCACTCACATTCCTCCCCCTCACATTACTCTCCCTAAACTTCCCCTCACTTTCCTCCCTCACATTACACTCTCCCTTCAAACTTCATCCCTCACTTTCCTCCCCTCACACTCTCACTCTCCTTCAACTTCTCCCATCACTTTCCTCCACCCTCACCATTACCCCCTCTCCTTCAAACTTCCCCCCTCACTTTCCTCCCCCCACATTCTCTCTCCCTTCAAACTTCCCCTCACTTCCTCCCCCCACTTACCTCTCCTACAAACTTCTCCCTCACTTTCCTCCCCCTCACATTACTCTCTCCTACAAAACTTCTCCCTCCTTTCCTCCCCCTCACATTACCTCTCTCCCTTCAAACTTCTCCCTCCCTTTCCTCCCCCCTCACATTACTCCCCTCCTTCAAACTTCTCCCTCACTTTCCTCCCCCTCACTTTCTCTCTCCTCCAAACTTTCTCCCTCACTTTCCTCCCCCCCACATTACCCCTCTCCCAAACCTCTCCCTCAATTTCCTCCCCCTCACATTACTCCCTCCTTCAACTTCTCCCCCACTTTTCCTCCCCCTCCCCATTACTCCCTCCTTCAAACTTCTCCCTCACATTTCCCTCCCTCACATTTACTCTCTCCTTCAAACTTCTTTCCCCCCCACTTTCCTCTCCCTTCACCTTACTCTCCCTTCAAGCTTCCCCTCCTTTCCTCTCCCTCACATTACTCTCTCCTTCAACTCCCCTCACTTTCCTCTCCCTCCCCATTACTCTCTCCTTCCAACTTTCCCCCCACTTTCCTCTCCCTCAATTACTCTCTCCTACAAACTTCTCCCTCACATACCTCCTCCCTCCTTTCCCCACTTCACCACAATTACCTTCAAAACAATTTCTTTCCCGATACATTGCAAACTCCTACTTTCCCTGCCACCCACCCCTCTCTCCCTGCCACCCACCCCTCTCTCCCTGCCACCCACCCCTCTCTCCCTGCCACCCACCCCTCTCTCCCTCCACCCACCCCTCTCTCCCTGCCACCCACCCCTCTCTCCCCGCCACCCACCCCTCTCTCCCTGGCCACCCACCCCCCTCCTCCCCGCCACCCCCCCCTTCCCCCTGCCACCCTCACCCCTCTCTCCCCGCCACCCACCCCTCTCTCCCTGCCACCCACCCCCTCTCTCCTGCCACCCACCCCTCTCTCCCCCGCCACCCACCCCTCTCCCTGCCACCCACCCCTCTCTCCCTGCCACCCACCCCTCTCTCCCTGCCACCCACCCCTCTCTCCCTGCCCCCCCCACCCCTCTCTCCCTGCCACCCAACCCTCTCTCCCTGCCACCCACCCCTTCTTTTCCCTGCCACCAAACCCCTCTCTCCCTGCCACCCACCCCTCTCTCCCTGCCACCCCACCCTTCTCTCCCTGCCACCAACCCCTCTCCCCTGCCACCCACCCCTTCCCCTCCCTGGCCACCAACCCCTCTCTCCCTGCCACCCACCCTTCTCTCCCTGCCACCAACCCCTCACTTCCCTGCCCCCCCACCCTTTTCTCCCTGCCACCAACCTTTTTCCCCTGCACCAACCCCTCCTCCCTGCCACCCACTCTTCTTCCCTGCCACCCACCTCTCTCTCCTTGCCACCCACCCCTCCTCCCTGCCACCCGCCCCTCCTCCCTGCCACACCCCCCCTCCTCTCTCCCTGCCACCCACCCCTCTCTCCCCGCCACCCCTCCTCCTGCTACCTACCCCCTCTCTCCCTCAACCTACCCTCTCTCCTGCCACCCACCCCTCTCCCCTTTCCACCCACCCACCCCCTCCCTGCTACCCACCCCTCTCTTCCCTCAACCTACCCCTTTCTCCCTGCCACCCCACCCCTCTCCCCTGCCACCCACCCATCTCCCCCCTGCCAAACCCCCCCCTCTCTCCCTGCCACCCATCTCTCTCTCCCTGCACCCCACCCTTCTCTCCTTGCCACCCCTCTCTCTCCCTCCACCCCCCCTCTGTCCCGCCACCCCACCTCTCTCCCTGCCACCCCCCCTCTCCCTTTTGCCACCCACCCCTCTCTCCCCCGCCACCCACTCCCCTCTCCCCTGCCACCCACCCCTCTCCCCTGCCACCCATCCCCCCATTCCCTGCCACCCACCCCTCTCTCCCTGCCACCCACCCCCCTAACCTGCCACCCACCCCTCTCTCCCTGCGCCCACCCCTCTCCCCCGCCACCCACCCTCTCTCCCTGCACCCACCCCTCTCTCCCTGCCACCCACGCTTCTCCTGCCACCCACCTCTTCTTCCTGCCACCACCCCTCTCTCCCTCCCTCCAAATCCTCTCTCCCTGCCACCCAACCCCTCTCTCCCTGGCACCCACCTTCTCTCTCTCCTGGGCCCCCACCCTCTTCTCCTCTCTCTGCCACCCACCCCCCTCTCCCGCCACCCACGCTTCCTCTCCCTGCCACCCCCTCTCTCTTTTCCCGCCACCCACCCTCTCTCCTGCCACCCACCCCCCTCTCCTCCCTGCCATCCATCTCCCCGCCACCCACCCTCCCCCTCCACCCCCACCCTTCTCTCTCTCCCTGCCACCCACCCCCTTCCCCCTGCCACCCACCCCCTTTTCCCCCTGCCACCCCCCCCTCCTTCCTACCACCCACCCCTCTCTCCCCTTTTTTCATCCCCTCTCCCTGCCCCCATCCCTCTCCCCCCCCCACCCTCCCTATTCCCTGCCACTCACTCCTCTCTCCCGCACTCATCCCTCTCCCCGCCACCCCTCCCTCCCCCCGTCCCCCATCCCCCCTTCCCCAACCCACCCCTTTCTCCCTGCCACCCACCCCTCTCTCCCGCCCCCCCCCTCTCTCTTTCCCTTCCACCCACCTCTTCTTTTCCACCCACCCCCTCCCCCCACCTCCCCCCCACCACCCCCCCTCCTCCCCCACCCACCCCCTCCCTCCTTCCGTCACCCCCCCCTCTCTTGTCTCCCCCCACCCACCCCCCTCCCTCTTCCCTGCCACCCACCCCCCCTTTTCCCCCCTCCCCCACCACCCACCCCTCTCCCGTCACCCCCTTTTTTCCCTGCCTCCCCCCCCTCTCTTTTGTTCTTGCCACCCCCCCCCCTTTTCCCTCCCTCCCTGCTTTCCCTCTTATATCTGCCCCCCCATCTCTCTTTCCTGCCATCCGACCCCTCTCCCCTGCTACCCATCCCCCTCCTCCCCCCCACCATCCCCCTAAACCCCGCCACCCCCTCTCCCCTGCCATCCGACCCCTCTCTCCCTTACCCTCCCCTCCCTCCCTGTCACTCACCCTCTCACCCTGCACCACCCATCCCCTCCTGGTAAACACACTTCTCTTCCCACCCACCCCTCTCACTCTCCCGTAACACCCCTGCCCCCTCCCCCCGTTACCGGGAGGCCCTTTGCCATAATTAGGAGTAGAATTTTTTCCCCCGCTGTAATCCCTTTTTAAAACTGGCTGAAAAGAGGGGCACAAAAGGTGAGCCCACCCAAGCGACCCATAAAAGCAACCTAATTGGGGGGACTGTGTGATACACCCCCGCGCCCAAGACCCCCCCACGACGCCCACCACTTAATCAGCTCTAATCTAGGCATCCTTCCAGACTAAAAATTTCTTTGTGAAAAGACAGAGTAAATATTTGTCCTGTGTAAATTCGCCCCTTTTAATTGGGGGGTTTTTTTTTTTCCGCCGTATCCAAAAACGGCAGGGACAACGCGGAATGAGCCCCCCTCCCCCCCCCAAGAAACTCCAACCGACCCTCCCTTTTGTCCCCCTCCCTTCCATCCTACCCCTTCCCTTCTAAACCTCATTCCTTCTTTACCCCCTCCCTTTCCTTCTCCATCTACTCACCCCCTTTTCAATCTCCCCCCCCCCCCCTTCACTGCCTTCTCAATCTCTCTCGTATTAAAGTGAACATTTCGCCTTTAAATATCCTAATCAAGTGGCAGGGTCGGGCGAGGACCTCGCAGACTGCGAGTGTCGCAGCTTTGATGAAATTAATAACAGAAACTGGGCCTCCCGGGGAGCCCTCAAAGCACTCTTCTCGTCTTACAATTTTAAACACATTTTGTTATTTTTCCGTTTTTTTTTTATAAGCATTGACTCACCAAATCGTAATGATAGGATTTTAAACTATTCGCAGACGAGTGGATGGCGCACTGGCTTGGTAGTTTTAAGACTGGCTTACAATGATTTTAAACCCAACTCCAGTGACTGTGTCTATGTTATGCAGGCTACTGCATTGTGATTGATTGATTTGCAGTTTTTGGAATATAAAATAAGGTACTTATAACATGGAAAAGAGCTCCACAAACCTCAGTGTTGGCGCGGTCCACAGTTATCAAAAGTCATAGATTATATTATTGATGCAATGTCCGCCTTGCAAGACGTCTTCTGCAGCCATAGTACAGACCTGTGGCATCACCTTCTCCAGGTATGGTAATTCGTATAAGATTTTTTTTTAAACTGAAGTGTAAGATGCAGAATGTGGATGATGTTTTGTGCTTATTACCCACAAATAGATATTTAATTAGTGTGGCTTTAATTAACCAAGAAATTTACTGTTAAGTTTGAACAGAATAAATCATCGCCACGTTTACATGTTTCAGTTTTAAAAAATCAGGAATTTCAGTTGAAAATATACAAAAACTCGACCATTATCTATTTCTATTAACACTATTATTCGTCACTTCATGACAAAGAATATTCGCTGTACAGTGTCGTGATTGACTCCTTACACAGATGTCAAAAAGCTGTTCTTAGATTTACCAGTCATCCATATGCTGCAACAGTTATTTGGTTGATGTGCACCTCAGGGGATATTCTCGGTAGGATACTCACCCCAAGGTCCTCCTTGAGTGAGATTTACAGCCTTTGCTCCAGAGCCTGTAATATGTTTGCGGTCTGTGTCCTTCCCCAAGCTTCATAACTTTGCACTTCGTGGGGTTAAACTCCAGGAGTCATTTGTCCCACCAGGCCTGTAGCCGTCCAGATCCATATGTAGCCTTTCGTCGTTCTTGTCCGCTTGTATCCTCACTAATTTCACGTCGTCTGCGAACAGGGAGACCTCTGAATCTATCCCCGCTGTCATGAATGAAACAGTACCGGCTCTAGGACAGCCTTGTGTAATCCCTCTTGTCACATTCACTCATTGCGATACCTCGTCACAGACCATCACTCATCGTTGTTTCCTTCCTGTCAGGTATGCCATGATCCAGTGTAATGCTTTTCCTACTATTCCTACCTGCTCCTCTACCCTTTGTACCAGTCTCTTGTGCGGTACTGTGTCAAAAGCCTTCTTACAGTCCAAGAAAATGCAGTCTGTGAATCCCTCTCCTGTCTTTTACCTTGTCCTAGAACTCCAGTAGGTGTGTGACTCAGGATTTTTCCATACCTAAAGCCATGCTGGTTGTCATGAATGAACCCACTTCTGTCTAGGTGCTCTACCACTCTTTTGACAATTTCCATAACTATACATACTATTCATGTCAATGACATTGGTCTGTAATATAAAGCTGCCTGTCTGTCTCCCTTCTTAAAAATTGAGACTACATTTACTGTCACACCTCTGGCAGTTGCCCTGCTTCAATAGACTTGTTGAGGATTACTGCTAGCGCCACACAGTGCTTCTACTCCCTTTCTCAGGACCCATGGAGAGATTATCTGGTCCCACCCCTTCGAGGTATCTACCTCATAAGGCAGTTTATTCACCTCCTTGCTGGTAGTGTGTAGTGTGTCCAACACTTGCTGGTGCTCTCTCTCGCCTCGGATTACTGGACGCTTTTGTCTCTGAGAATGCCTCCCTAAATCTCATGCTGAGCTCTTCACAGACTGCCTGGTCATTCCTTATGAGCTCCCCACCTTCTTCAGACTGATTACCTGCTCTCTGACTTTTGTCTTCCTTCTGATGTAGCTATATAACAGCTTTCAGTTGGATTTGGCTTTTAATGTTATGTCATTTTCAAATTGCCTTTGAACCTTCCTTCTTATTGCAACTCATTTCTGGCTCTTCGGTTCAGTTCCTTGTTTTCCTGAGTTCTTTGACTTCTATACTTTTTCCATGCTTTAGCACACTTGACTCTGGCGTCTCAACACCTCTGGGTAAACCATGGGCTCACTCTGGTCTTCCCATTGTTTCTATTGCGCCTGGGTACGAACTTCACCTCCGAAGCACTTGACTTGTACTCGTTGGAACACAGGAGAGAGAGATATATCATAATCTACACTTGGAAAATCCTGGAAGAAATGGTCCCGAATCTGTACACAGAAATCACTCCCTACGAAAGTAAAAGACTGGGCAGGCGATGCAAAATACCCTCAATTAAAAGTAGGGGCGCCATTGGTACACTAAGAGAAAACACTGTAAGTGTCCGGGGCCCAAGACTGTTCAACAGCCTCCCATCAAACATAAGGGGAATTACCAATAAACCCCTGGCTGCCTTCAAGAGAGAGCTGTACAGATACCTAAAGTCAGTGCCGGATCAGCTGGGCTGTGGTTCGTACGTTGGACTGCGTGCGGCCAGCAGTAACAGCCTGGTTGATCAGGCCCTGATCCACCGGGAGGCCTGGTAGTGGACCGGGCCGCGGGGGCGTTGATCCCCGGAATAACCTCCAGGTAGACTCCCTGCACTTTTTGGCCACATACTCCATTTCATTAACTGTCATTCCTTCTAGTTCCCTCTGGTGTGTGTGTGTGTGTGCGTACTCACCTAGAGTCACAGCTCCTGGCCCCACTTCTTCACTGGTCGCTACTAGGTCACTCTTCCTGCTCCATGAGCTTTATCATACCTCTTCTTAAAGCTATGTATGGCTCCTGCCTCCACTACATCACTTCCCAGATTGTTCCACTTCCTGACAACTCTGTGACTGAAGAAATACTTCCTAACATCCCTGTGATTCATGTGAGTGTTTAACTTCCAACTGTGTCCCCTTGTTGCTGTGTCCCATCTCTGGAACATCCTGTCTCTGTCCACCTTGTCAATTCTTCTTAGCATTTTATGTCGTTATCATGTCCCCCCTATCTCTCCTGTCCTCCAGTGCCGTCAGGTCGATTTCCCTTAACCTCTTCTCGTAGGACATACCTCTTAGCTCCGGGACTAATCTTGTTGCAAATCCTTACATTTTCTCTAATTTCCTTACAAGCTTGGCTAGATGTGGGTTCCAGACTGGTGCCGCATACTCCAATATGGGCCTAACGTACACACTGTACAGGGTCCTGAACCATTCCTTATTAAGATGACGTAGTAATGCTATTCTTAGGTTTGCTAGTCGCCAATATGCTGCAGCAGTTATTTGGTTGATGTTAGTTACCATTTTGTCCTAGGCACATGTATATGCGCGCGCGCGCGCGCGCGTGTGTGTGTGTGAGTGTAGTTCTAGCGATCGATAACATGCTACAACTGTATAAACAAGTGTTTGCAGCCCAGAATAATCCAACGAAATTCGTGTGTTATCGGGGACTCGGTCTTATTTCCATTGTAGCCCTTTCCTCATCTTTTCCCAGGATGCGGCCCACAACAGTCGACTAACACCTAGGTACCTACCTACTGATAGGTGAATAGGAGAAGCAGTCGTATAAAAACATGTCAAATATTTCACCCGTGCCGGTAAGCGATCCCATGTCCTTCCGTGTGAGAGCTGAGAACGCTTTCAACTGAGCTACTAGAAGCTTAAATGCCATTTCTAAAATGATCTACGGGAATTTTGGATATTCTTTGGGAAACGACTCCAGGAACACTCCGTAAATGTTGGCAGTCAGGGTGAGTGTGTCCTAAAAATTAGTGACGAAACTAAGAAGAAATGCTGAGGCCACAATGGAAACAGTGCTGTCAGTGTTCAAGCAATCATAGCCAGTGAAACAACCAGTCAAAGCCAGTGAGACAACCAGTCAAAGCCAGTGAGACAACCAGTCATAGCCAGTGAGACAACCAGTCAAAGCCAGTGAGACAACCAGTCAAAGCCAGTGAGACAACCAGTCAAAGCCAGTGAGACAACCAGTCAAAGCCAAAGCCAGTGAGACAACCAAACTGGCGGTGTTAAAAATACACGAGGAATAATGTAACATAAGTAACTGAGTCAACATTCGCCGATGTCTTGGTCTAAGGTTAGACTTAAACAGTCATTAAATCACCAGCCTCACGATATCATTATCTGTTTTCTGGAAGTCAAATTAAATAATACCCTCTGGCATCCACGTGAATAAATAAATCACTAGAATAAAAACAACAGTATAACTAATTGGCTAAGGTGAACAAACTAGTAAAAAAGAGATTACCCTCGTAATAAACAAGTAATGAAAACTCACTGATGTAAGTTTAGCTCCGTATTTAAAAAAAGATATAGAATCTTAAAGGGAAAATAAATGCGTATAGTGTTCAACTAATTATTGTAGGCGGAGGGGACGGTAGATGATTTTACAGCCGGTCAAGTAACCCTCAGCCAACCTGTCCTACGCTACCCGTGTAGTGTAATACACGACACTATCACAGTCGGCCTGGAAAAAAACTCAATACCACATAAAGAAGGGAGTAGAGCGCTAGCCAAACATTACAGGTCAGTAGTAGCCCTAACATCCTGAGTCTTCTAAAGGGTGATGAGACGCCAAATTACAAATTTTATGGGACAGCACAACCTGCACAACTCAAGCTACCATGGACTGAGAGCGGGAATATATCATGTTTATCACAACTACAAAGAATGAAAGAATTTCAGAGGCGTTGGAAGAAAACCAAAACGCAGATGTATAATAGACAGATTTTGCTAGATTATGGGGTGATTGCACGCAGACTGAGAAGGATAGACATAACAGGGAGACTAGGCAACTGGATAGTCCCTCAGCCTGGAATCGATGTGTTCAGTCTATCACTCTTGTAGAAAGTACAGCATATGGCCGGAGAAGTGACTTATACACTGTGATCCCGCCTCCTCCTGCTTCGACTCACTGACTACAGTATATAAGCCACGTCTACGGCTATATGCTGTACTTTCTACAAGACTGATGGACTGAACACATCGACTCCAGGCTGAGGGACTGATTACCTCAAACTCCTCCTCTCCTTACCTGTTTCTGCTTTGTATTTGACTGATGGAGCCACTGTGTGGCGAAATGTTTCCTTGATAAAGATTCTCATATGTTGCATAAGTGTCTCTCTCACTCTTCAAGTAGTGAGCAGAACAAAATTCAGCATTAGCAATGTAGGAAGCTCAGTACCCCAAGACACAGTCCTGGCACCCTTACTGTTTCTTATCATTATAACAGACACAGATAAAAAAAAAGCACTCGCCAGTTTTGTATCATCATTTACAGATATCAAAATGGCAAGATAACTACAAGAAGTCTTTCAGAGAGCAATGGAGAACAGTATGACTTTCACTGGTGAGAAATTCCAACTCCTTCGACATGGAAGGAATTAAGAACTCAAAGGGACACTATAAAACACAAGATCAGCAAATAGAATTAAATAAACATGTGAAAGACCTGGGTGTAATAATGTTAGCTGACCTTTCTTTTAAGGAACACAATAAGACAAATGTCACGAGAGCCAGGTAAATAACGGGGTGGATAATGACGGCACCGTTCAGGGAAGGCGAGATATCAGAGCTGGAATAGGTATAGAGATCATTTACTGTTCGCATAACATCAGTAAAGCATTTAAAATGATGGGATCGCCCGAAAGTACTAAACACGTGTACTCGCTGTAGTGGAGTAAACATGTATTTAGGGCCAACAGCAATATCTTAGTTGACTAGACAGGCATCAGACAAGCCTGGTCCAGGGCTGAGCTCCGGAAGTTACAAAAATATCCTCAAAACATCAAAGATATAATGTACGGTATATGTCATGTTAATACAATTCCAGATTCTTATAATATATATATATATATATATATATATATATATATTATATATATATATATATATATATATATATATATATATATATATATATATATATATATATATATATATATATATATATTTATATATATATATATTATATATATATATATATATATATATATATATATATATATATATATATATATATATATATATATTATATATATATAATATATATATATATAGTATAATAAAATCTGGCGTCGTACCCCCGTTAATTCACTGGGTGCTGAGAGTAATCAACTGCCTCACTGCTCGGCCACTGAGTGCTTTGATAAGTTCTGCTGAACTTTCTTCCCACGGCAATTTTATCGCTATTTTTGGACAGTTCTCTTTTTTTCGACAGTTTAAAACTTTTACTGGAAGAGCAGATATCTGACCAGCAGGATGGACTGTGGTTTTAACTCTTGATACTATTGAACTGTTAGACGAACCAAGCTTGACTGTATGAGAGAGAGAGAGACGGAGAGAGAGAGATGAGAGAGAGAGAGAGAGAGGAGAGAGAGAGAGAGAGAGAGAGAGAGAGAGAGAGAGAGAGAGAGAGAGAGAGAGAGAGAGAGAGAGAGAGAGTGAGAAAGAGAGAGAGAGAGAGGGAGAGCAAAAATAGGTCTGGCCAGCACAAAGTGAGAGAGGCGGATGTAACATTTGGTAAATTGTCGGGAACGCTCACCCCGGGCTGCTCTGTTTACCTTGCAACACAGACCTATCCCACAAACCCCCCTTGCATCCCCATATTTTTATTGCTTGCTTGTCACCCCTTATAACTCGCCATTAATAGGTAAATCAGTCCTGATGTTACAGGCAGTTTCTTTCTGTTTCTCCTCATTCCCTGAAAAGAGTCATACGTCTCTTCCATTAAGCGTTGAAACCCATTAGATGACAAGTGTGTTGGGTGAGGGTTAGGCCCGTCTGTCCACCATTGCCAACCTACAGCGGATGAAATGAGTATATACTGTCCAAACTCAACTAAACTAATTAATCGAAATGACTGGCCGTAATGCCATTTAATCTGAGCCATTGTACTGCCATAATGGAAAAAAGCCAGGGAAAATTTTCTCTTGGGCAAGAGATATACGCACATGCGCGCGGGCGCATGCACACACACACACACAAACACACACACACACACACACACACACACACACACACACACACACACACACACACACACACACACACACACACACACACACACACACACACACACAAGAGAGAGAGAGGGGGGGTGGATTGCATTTTCTTGGACTGCAGAAGCGTTTGACACAGTTCCACACAAGAGATTAGTGCAAAAACTGGAGGACCAAGCAGGGATAACAGGGAAGGCACTACAATGGATCAGGGAATACTTGTCAGGAAGACAGCAGCGAGTCATGGTACGTGGCGAGGTGTCAGAGTGGGCACCTGTGACCAGCGGGGTCCCACAGGGGTCAGTCTTAGGACCAGTGCTGTTTCTGGCATTTGTGAACGACATGACGGAAGGAATAGACTCCGAAGTGTCCCTGTTTGCAGATGACGTGAAGTTGATGAGAAGAATTCATTCGATCGAAGACCAGGCAGAACTACAAAGGAATCTGAACAGGCTGCAGACCTGATCCAGCAATTGGCTCCTGGAGTTCAACCGCACCAAGTGCAAAGTCATGAAGATTGGGGAAGGGCAAAGAAGGCCGCAGACGCAATACAGTCTAGGGGGCCAGAGACTACAAACCTCACTCAAGGAAAAAGATCTTGGGGTGAGTATAACACCAAGCACATCTCCTGAAGCGCACATCAACCAAATAACTGCTGCAGCATATGGGCGCCTAGCAAACCTCAGAACAGCATTCCGACATCTTAATAAGGAGTCGTTCAGGACCCTGTACACCGTGTACGTTAGGCCCATATTGGAGTATGCGGCACCAGTTTGGAACCCACACCTAGCCAAGCACGTAAAGAAACTAGAGAAAGTGCAAAGGTTTGCAACAAGACTAGTCCCAGAGCTAAGAGGTATGTCCTACGAGGAAAGGTTAAGGGAAATCAACCTGACGGCACTGGAGGACAGGAGAGATAGGGGGGACATGATAACGACATACAAAATACTGAGAGGAATTAACAAGGTGGACAAAGACAGGATGTTCCAGAGATGGGACACAACAACAAGGGGACACAGTTGGAAGTTGAAGACACAGATGAATCACAGGGATGTTAGGAAGTATTTCTTCAGCCACAGAGTAGTCAGTAAGTGGAATAGTTTGGGAAGCGATGTAGAGGAGGCAGGATCCATACATAGCTTTAAGCAGAGGTATGATAAAGCTCACGGCTCAGGGAGAGTGACCTAGTAGCGATCAGTGAAGAGGCGGGGCCAGGAGCTCGGACTCGACCCCTGTAACCTCAACTAGGTGAGTACACACACACACACACACACACACACACACACACACACACACACACACACACACACACACACACAACACACCATAAACACATTACCGCTCACAGGCACTTTAAAAATGGCGCTGGTTATAACCGATCATATTTTGTATTCCAATTGGCATATTTGAAAAGCATACTTGTGCAAATGAAAGCTAATTGTGGCATGCAGTTTTTTTTCCCATGTCAGGGTATTTTATCATTGGCTGAACGTTGCTGTCGCTTCACAAATATTGACACTCACCGAATTTTTGACAAGGCTAACTTTATATCTAACCTTAATGGTAAAAATAGCGATCTAAAATTTTTACCGATATAGTTAATTAACAATGGTTAAATTATGAAGTAAAAGCAGAGTTTGTAGGCATGCGTATTTAACCTGACAGTTTTATTAACCCGATGTTAATGTTTTATTGGGAAACTTTGATGATAATAATAGTTTGCTAGTAATTATCCTCGTAATAGTGTGCTAGTAATTATCCTCGTAATAGTTTACTAGTAATTATCCTCGTAATAGTTTACTAGTAATTATCCTCGTAATAGTTTACTAGTAATTATCCTCGTAATAGTTTGCTAGTAATTATCCTCGTAATAGTTTACTAGTAATTATCCTCGTAATAGTTTGCTAGTAATTACCCTCGTAATAGTTTGCTAGTAATTATCCTCGTAATAGTTTACTAGTAATTATCCTCGTAATAGTTTGCTAGTAATTATCCTCGTAATAGTTTCCTAGTAATTATCCTTGTAATAGTTTGCTAGTAATTATCCTCATAATAGGAGCGGATCAATTCTTGGATAATTGCTAGTGTTTGTACAAATTTCCTCGAGTTGCTAGTTAACAACACTAGATGGAGTGTTTTAAGTATCTTTTTGTGTTTCTGACTTGACTATAATATCCAAAGTTCTTGTTGGTAACCTCTTATTTAATGTGGCTGTACTTGCCTAGCTGTGGTTGCGAGGGGTCGAATCTCAGCCCCTGGCTTCGCCTCTTGATTGATCGTGAACGGTATGTACTTTTCTAGCCTTGTGGGTCCTGTCATACTTCTTCACCCGGGTCGTTAAGATAAGATAGATAAGATTTCGTTCGGATTTTTAACCCCGGAAGGTTAGCCACCCAGGATAACCCAAGAAAGTCAGTGCGTCATCGAGGACTGTCTAACTTATTTCCATTGGGGTCCTTAATCTTGTCCCCAGGATGCGACCCACACCAGTCGACTAACACCCAGGTACCTTTTGCTGCTAGGTGAACAGGACAACAGGTGAAAGGGAAAAACGTGTCGAAATGTTTCCACCCGCCGGGAATCGAACCCGGGCCCTCCGTGTGTGAAGCGGGAGCTTTAGCCACCAGGCCACCAGGCCACCGGGCCACCGGGCTTTTTTAACCACCTGTGGCTGAAGAAACATTTCCTGACACCCCATAGACATATTTGCCACTTTTAACTTTCAATTTTACCCTCGTGTACTTGTTCCTCTATCCATTCTGTCAAATCTTCTTACTATCTTGTACGTCGCTGTCATGTCTCCCATGGCCCCTCTATCTTAATATCCCAAGATAACTTTAATCTTAATGACCAGTTTTGTTGCTAATCTCTGCTAGTTTCTGAAGAGGATCGTGTGTGGGCTCCACCAAGAAATTGAATACTCTTATGTTGAATCTATGTGGGATCATGAATGACTTGAAGTTCCTGAAAGTTTATGTTAAGAGACCATTGACTGAAGCAGAGATATACAGATCTATGTGACGCATGTTTCATGTTTCTCTCCAAGTGATAATAATAATAATTATTATTATTATGTAAAAGTGGTTTCTCAGTTTGCATATCATAAATAATGAGGAAGCAACGACAATAACGGTGGGACTATCATAATAACGGATGCGTTAATAGAATAACATACGGACTAACAGAATAACGGACGGACTAACAGAATAACATACGGACTAACAGAATAACGGACGGACTAACAGAACAACGGACGGACCAGCAATAACTGATGGACTAACAAAATAACGGACTTACCAAGGGGTGACGTGAGGACCAACAATAATTTCAGGGGTCTTGACTTGCGTACTTTCAGTTCCCGAAATCAACAATAGATCACTGCTATTACTACTACTATTTTCCTTACAGTAAAAAAATCGATGCTGGAAACTATAAAAATTGACAGTCGATGTTTCTACTACTCAAAATTAATCAAAGAAAACGCAATGCTTATAGAGTAAATAATATTATATGAGTATTGCCTGCATATTATTATTTTTATTGTCTAACAAATTACAAACATCAGCTGCCACAATCAATAATTATATTAAAAATCAAATGCTAAATCCGTATGGGTCATTCAGCAAATCACTAACTTAAGGGAGGGTGTGAGAAACTTGCTTAAAAGGGCCAGCAGCAGCAGCAGCAGCCTCGTCTGTGATATCTTTCCCTGGGACAATTCCCTCGATGAACTGGTAGGCTTTATTGTCGGGGAAAACGACGTCGGAAACCATTAGATTTCTCCTCAATTGGTTCCTGATTGTCTTCCCATAAAACATTAGGCACGATTAGGGCCGGGAAAGATTAAAATGGACCACTTTGGGGACATCTATTGATTCCCCGGCGGAAGTGTGGGTGGCAGGGACCCACCCAGCCTTGCTGAGGGGAGATTCTCAGTAGAAGTGTGGGTGGCAGGGACCCATCCAGCCTTGCTGACGGGAGATTCCCAGTAGAAGTGTGGGTGGCAGGAACCCATCCAGCCTTGCTGACGGGAGATTCTCAGTAGAAGTGTGGGTGGCAGGGACCCATCCAGCCTTGCTGACGGGAGATTCTCAGTAGAAGTGTGGGTGGCAGGAACCCACCCAACCACTGCTGACGGACACTCATCCAGCTATCCTGACGGAGGAACCCCCCTCCGGCAGGAGTGTTTGTGGTAGGGACTATCCCACCATCCTGACAGAGGACAACTGAATCACCTTACAAGCCAGGCTTGCAGCATGGTAAAGTGTCCTTCAATCTGCTGTCATTATCTACTCGTTAAACAGTCACGTAGGAATAACTCGGCTGTGTCGTATTATAGGATAAACATGGTAAAAAAAAAACAGTGGAAATAAGCCACACGAAATGGCTTTACTGGCGCGTTACGTTAATAATTTTAAGTCTTCTTCTACTGAGGTATTTTGCAAGCTATTGAGGTACTTTTCCTCGCCCTACATGCAGTACTTTTTAGGGATCCAGTTAGAAATAAATCTAAATAAGTTTAATATAATATATAATATAATATACTATTTATGTACCATAACATCTGAGTGCCCTCAAAACTATTAAAAAAATGTGTTACGGACGCAAAGCCTAAATAAAGTTTTGTAAGTAGTTAAATTAATATCCCTTTGTTAAAATTTTAGGTAGGCTGCCTATGTGTTTAGGAACAATGACAAAAAAAACACATACGAACATTGTGTGTGTGTAAACTTGATGACAAAGACACGCACCACACAGGAAGCACATCCCTCGCCCAAGAGTCCTGGAGGTCGTGTGTGTAATTGGCCGTTCCCAGGAGAGATATGATATTGTTGAAGTTTTGCCCATGTATCGTGGCTGTGTTGTGATGAACAAGTTCAACCCAGCACCGCAATGATACCAACCAGTGCTCACACAGCCACCACTGCTCAATCTCAGTCAATGCTCACTCCAGTCAACGCTCAATCCAGTCAACGCTCACTCCAGTCAACGCTTACTTCCAGTCAGTGCTCACTTTCATATGGAAATTTTTAGTTCTTCAAGCTAATCAATATAAACGTGAACCAGCAAAATTTTGGAGTAAGATCCGACAACTTTTAGGGGGAAAGCACAAGGTTCCTAACTACTTAGTTCATACCTTCACTGATGAAGATGATGAAGATGTTGAAATTAAACTTGACGATCCACAGGACCAGGCTAATTTGATGGGTGAAGTATGGGAGAAAATTCTCTCTCATAATAACAGTCGTCAATTTAATAATAATCATTATCAGTTAGTAAATGAATGGAGAGATGAGAACTTGGATGATCTACAACCACTACCTACCATCGATACTTCAACTCTTGAAGATACCCACCCGCTTACTAGACCTATTACATTACTAGAGATAAGTCAGGTTATTGGAAGAATGAGAAATAGAGCCCCTGGCCTCTCTGGAATAACAATGAAACAAATAAAGTACCTACCTAGAAATTGAAAAACAGTCCTTGGTAAATATCTTTAATGCCATCTTGGCCTCAGGATATTTTCCTGTTGTTTTTAAGACTGCTAGGATGATCTTTCTTGCTAAGCCCAATAAAGACATTCACCAACCTGGGAACTATAGACCTATATCTTTACTTGAAGTCACTGGAAAAGTTCTTGAGAAAGTCATTTCCAACAGATTGAATTACTATATGGAGTTTAATCACTTGTTTACTGAAAAACAATTTGGCTTTAGAACACATAGAGGTACCAACCATGCAATAAATGTTATTTTTGACACTGTAGCAAGTCTAAAACAGCAGGGCAATCTTGCCTTAATTGCCACCAGAGATGTTCATAAAGCTTTTGATAGCTTATGGCATGATGGCCTTATATACAAACTCATTGACCTACCAGACCATAACTGGACTTTTCTCAGAGTAATCTATAATTTCTTAACTCAAAGAAAAATCATTCCCACCTTTCATGGCAAGTCGACAGAACCTTTTATACCGACGGCTGGTGTCCCACAAGGTTCTTGTCTCAGTCCACTTTTGTTTAACATTTATGTGAATGACCTTCCTCAACCAGAGTTTAATGACACAATTGTGACACAGTTTGCAGATGATGTTATTCATGTCGTCTCTCAACTCCAGTAACAGGAAAATACAAGTATGAGAGAGTCATAGAAAAAATGAATATTGAACTTCGTCGAACATCTAATTGGGAGAAGAAATGGAGAATTACGACTAATCCTGACAAGGTCCTTGTTAGCACGATAGGATGTTTTGCATCAACCATTGAAGATAAAGGGGGTATCTCCATCAGAGGTACACCTGTAGCCATTAGAAACCCTAACAAGATCTTGGGATATGAAATAGACAGGCTGCTCCACTCAACATCTCATGTAACTAAAAAGATCAACACAGCCAAAGCCGGTCTTAGCAGACTCTTTCGATTCAATCAAGCCCCTCAACATGTCAAAAAACATCTGTATAAAATGATAATAAGACCTATACTTGAATACCCTTGTGTCCCAATATCATTAACAAAGACCAACATGCTACGGTTACAAAGGGTCCAGAATAGAGCTCTTCGATTTATTACCAATACCAGGAGGAGAGACAGAGTTAAAATGGCAGATTTACACACACAACAAGATATCACTGCCATAAATGTACGCCTTGACACCCTAAAAAAGAAACAACTTTATACAATGCAAGAACTATACATGCCAGATAGAGAACATCCTATACAAGTGATAAATACCACCGATTACACCATCAATACTCCACCTCACAGGACCCAAAGAATGACTCTCCCACAGAGGGTTCGTCGTTTTATTCATAAAGATGATTACCCTCGACCCATGATTTTGAGCAACTTACCTGACGAAGAAGATTGGATACTACCAGAACCCTTCTATGTATACTGAACAAATCATCGCCCCCAATTAGGGAGACATCTTAAATAACTTTCTAATGTAAAATTATGCTATTGACTATGGTTGGACACCACCATTAAGAAGCTATTGTCACGAGCTCATAAACTGGCCAGAAAATATTGCCTTTCCTGTCGTATAAATATCCGTTGTGCAATCGCGAAAAAAAAAAAAAAAAAAAAAAAAAAAAAAAAAAAAAAAAAAAAAAAAAAAAAAGCAATTGCAACTTGTATAATTACAACCAATTCAGACTCATGTACTTATATACCTATTATATTTATGTGACTCTGATGGGTTAGTATTATACCTCTTAAAAAATAATCTTATCAATTCAAATACACTTTTTAAATTACACCAAAGTGGTTGGGCCACTTACCTTTTATATCCTACCTCTCCCCCCCTCCAACCCTCTTCCAATATTTCCATCCTTACCCATCCTTCTTCCTTCCCCATCTTACCAAAGCTCTGGTCATTAGAAGCTGAAGCTCACTTTCAGTCAATGCTCACTCCCAGTCAGCGCTCTCTCGAACCGGCGCTCACTCCAGCCAAAATTCTTTTTACAAAACATGAACAAGAATCAAGCTCGAGGTCTGGAGTACCAGCCGAACGCTGTGTCCGCTGGCCCAAGACCCATAATTGACAACCATTCAATAGTGATGTTAATTACAGGGGCCGCAAACTGCCACGACACCGGTTTAGTTACCTCACTCTGCGAAGACGTAGAATTAGTGAAGATATGATTGAAGTGTACAAATGGACACCACCCAGAAGAATGCTAGATTGCTAGCGCACTCAGCTCACATAGTGAGGTCCGTGGTTCGATCCTCGGCACGGGTGGAAACATTAGGACGTATTTTCTTAAGACACCTGCTGCCCATGTTCACCTAGCAGTAAAATAGGTACCTGGGTGTTAGCCGACTGGTGTGGGTCGCATCCTGGGAACAAAATTGACCTAATTTGCCCGAAATTCTCTGCATAACAAGGGACTTTCTATATAGTAGTATGTCACTAATGTCAGCTAGACCTGTATACCATGTACATGTACTTGTAGAAATAAAGATTATTACAATATCGCAAACCCACCACAAACAGTACCAAGACTGCAATGCAAGTCTTCACGGGGACCTCCTCCCGTCCCACTAGGAAAGCCACACTGAAGGTCTTCCCAACTGCTAGGAAACTGAAAATTATAAATAACTAACCAACCATCGTAACGTAGCCTCGTACCATATACTAGAATCATTGTAACGTAGCCTCGTACCATATATTAGAACCATTGTAACGTAGTCTCGTACCATATACTAGAACCATTGTAACGTAGCCTCGTACCATATACTAGAACCATTGTAACGTAGTCTCGTACCATATACTAGAACCATTGTAACGTAGCCTCGTACCATCGTAGTCTACACATGTTGCCTGTTAATGGAGCAAACTTTTGTTGGTGTTGCAGAAATTTGCATTTATCTTGTGTTATATTACGTGATAAGACGCTGCAACACTGCCAACTTCTCAGATGCAGTTAATAATAATAATAATAATAATAATAATAATAATAATAATATTATTATTATTATTATTATTATTATTACTATTACTATTATTATTATTTTTATTAGTATTAGTAGTAGTAGTAGTAGTAGCAGTAGTAGTAGTAGTAATAGCAGTAATAGTAGTAGTACCCGTAGTTGTTATACAGCGCCTAGGAATGGCAGGTAGGAGTTGAAGGGCAAGGTATCACTAGTGGAATGGATCAAGAGCCCTTCATCATCTAGACAACTTCCCTTCTCATCTCCCTTCCTTTGAAGGGACAAAGAGTATTTTAATCCCTTCCTTGAAGGGATTAAAATATTCTTAGTCTTCATTGTATAAGTAATAAGCTGCATTAATGAGGAGCGTGCAACAGATAGGCTTCAAACCATACCCTTATTATCAGGGAGACCTCTAGCGGCGTCGGAGAAGACTAGGGCCTCCCCAAGCGGCCATACGTCACATAAGGTCGTCAACAGTTTTAATTAAGGACAAATCGCCTAATAGTCCCCTTGACAGCGCCCTAATCTCGACCTAATTAGTAGAACACTCTTCTTGGCCCTCCCCCTCCCTCCCCACCCCCCGGGGCGCATCAACGGTCTACACCAGTGGGGGAATTCCACTCTTAGTGCCGCAGAACGTATAGTTCATTATGGAGTGCACGGGTGCTTGATGGTTACACCTGTAAGGTCGTTAACACATTGCCATCACAGCCAATTTTGGCGGGAAGGGGCGCGTAATGGCGGCCATTTTGGCGGGAAACCTTCTGAAGGGAGTGATGGGGGAACAAGAGCAGGTCAGACCATGGCAGGGACGAGGGTAACAAGGGCAGGTCAGACCATGGCAGGGACGAGGGTAACAAGGGCAGGTCAGACTATGGCAGGGACGAGGGGAACAAGGGCAGGTCAGACCATGGCAGGGACGAGGGTAACAAGAGCAGGTCAGACCATGGCAGGGACGAGGGTAACAAGGGCAGGTCAGACCATGGCAGGGACGAGGGTAACAAGGGCAGGTCAGACCATGTCAGGGACGAGGGTAACAAGGGCAGGTCAGACCATGGCAGGGACGAGGGTAACAAGGGCAGGTCAGACTATGGCAGGGACGAGGGAACAAGGGCAGGTCAGACCATGGCAGGGACGAGGGTAACAAGAGCAGGTCAGACCATGGCAGGGACGAGGGTAACAAGGCAGGTCAGACCATGGCAGGGACGAGGGTAACAAGGGCAGGTCAGACCATGGCAGGGACGAGGGGAACAAGGGCAGGTCAGACCATGGCAGGGACGAGGGTAACAAGAGCAGGTCAGACCAAGGCAGGAACAAGGGGAACAACAGCAGGTCAAGCCAAGACAGGAACGAAGGGAACAACAGCTGGTCAGATCAAAGCAGGAACGAGGGGAACACCAGGAGGTCAGACCAAAGCAGTAACGAGGGGAACACCAACAGGTGAGACCAAGGCAGGAACGAGGGGAACAACAGCAGGTCAAGCCAAGGCAGGAACGAAGGGAACAACAGCAGGTCAGGCCAAAGCAGGAACGAGGGGAACAACAGCAGGTCAAGCCAAGGCAGGAACGAAGGGAACACCAGCAGGTGAGACCAAGGCAGGAACGAGGGGAACAACAGCAGGTCAAGCCAAGGCAGGAACGAAGGGAACAACAGCAGGTCAGGCCAAAGCAGGAACGAGGGGAACACCAGGTCAGACCAAAGCAGGAACGAGGGGAACACCAACAGGTGAGACTAAAGCAGGAAGGAGGGGAACACCAGAAGGTCAGATCAAGGCAGGAACGAAGGGAACAACAGCAGGTCAAACAAAAGCAGGAACGAGGGGACACGTGAGAGGGGAATTAAGTGTTGTCCACGACGTTCTTCTATACCCACATCCTCCAGGTGGCAACCCCCACACTCGCTAGGAATCTCCAAAATCATCATTAATGTGTGTTCTTAATGCGCTCCTCCATCACACTAATTACATTTGGGGTGAGGAAATTAACCGTTAACCCGGCAGCGTTTATCTACACCAATTATTACACTTTCTCGCCACACATAAATTCTGGAAAATACATTGGAGTGCTTAATATATTTTTTCTTATTGGCTGAAGAAATTTATATTACACAAGAGACTAATAAAACTGTCTTCTCACCTACCGAATTATTATTATTATTATTATTATTATTATTATTATTATTATTTTTATTAATTATTATTATTATTGTTATTATTATTATTATTATTAGTGTTATTTTTTCAATAAGTCGGCCGTCTCCCACCGAGGCAGGGTGATCCAAAAAGAAAGAAAATCCCCAAAAAGAAAATACTTTCAACATTCAACACTTTCACCTCACTCACATATAATCACTGTTTTTGCAGAGGTGCTCAGAACAACAACAGTTTGAAGCATATATGTATAAAGATACACAACATATCCCTCCAAACTGCTAATATCCCAAACCCCTCCTTTAAAGTGCAGGCATTGTACTTCCCATTTCCAGGACTCAGGTCCGGCTATATAAAAATAACCGGTTTCCTTGAATCCCTTCACTAAATATTACCCTGCTCACACTCCAACAGATCGTCAGGTCCCAAATACCATTCGTCTCCATTCACTCCTATCGAACACGCTCATGCATACCTGCTGGAAGTCCAAGCCCCTCGCCCACAAAATTTCCAATACCCCCTCCCTCCAACCTTTTCAGGGACGACCCCTACCCCACCTTCCTTCCCCAATAGATTTATACGCTCTTCAAGTCATTCTACTTTGATTCATTCTCTCTAAATAACCAAACCACCTCAACAACCCCTCTTCAGCCCTCTGACAGATACTTTTAGTAACTTTACACCTCCTAATTTCCACACTCCGAATTCTCTACATAATATTTACACCACACATTGCCCTTAGACAGGACATCTCCACTGCCTTCAACCGCCTCCTCGCTGCAGCATTTGCAATTCAAGCTTCACACCCATATAAGAGTGTTGGTACTACTATACTTTCATACATTCCCTTCTTTGCCTCCATAGATAATGTTTTTTTTTGTCTCCACAGATACCTATGGTTAACCTCATCCTTCATAAACCCATCCACTAACAAGCCAACTTCCAAATATCTGAAAACATTCACTTCTTCCATACTCTTCCTCTCCAATGTGATATCCAATTTTCCTTTATCTAAATCATTTGATACCCTCATCACCTTAGTCTTATCTATGTTCACTTTCAACTTTCTACCTTTACACACACTCCCAAACTCGTCCACTAACATTTGCAACTTTTCTTATAATCTCCCATAAGCACAGTATCATCAGCAAAAAGTAACTGTGTCATTTCCCATTTTGTATTTGATTCCCCATAATTTAATCCCACCCCTCTCCCGAACACCCTAGCATTTACTTCTTTTATAATCCCATCTATAAATATATTAAACAACCATGGTGACATTACACATCCCTGTCTAAGACCTACTTTTACCGGGAAGTAGTCTCCCTCGCTCCTACACCCTAACATATATATATCTTCTTTCAACGTACCAGCCGTATCCCACTGAGGCGGGGTGGCCCAAAAGAAAAAACTGAAGTTTCTCCTTTTAAATTTAGTAATATATACAGGAGAAGGGGTTACTAGCCCCTTGCTCCCGGCATTTTAGTCGCCTCTTACGACACGCATGGCTTACAGAGGAAGAATTCTGTTCCACTTCCCCATGGAGATAAGAGGAAATAAACAAGAACAAGAATTAGAAAGAAAATAGAAGAAAACCCAGAGGGGTGTGTACATATATGCTTGTACATGTATGTGTAGTGTGACCTAAGTGTAAGTAGAAGTAGCAAGACTTACCTGTAATCTTGCATATTTATGAGACAGACAAAAGACACCAGCAATCCTACCATCATGTAAAACAATTACAGGCTTTCGTTTTACACTCACTTGGCAGGACGGTAGTACCTCCCTGGGCGGTTGCTGTCTACCAACCTACTACCTACATATATATATATATATATATAATATATATATATATATATATATATATATATATGTCATGCCGAATATGTAAAACTGGTCAATTAGCAGGAACTCATTTAAAATTAAGTCCTTTCTAAAATTTTCTGTTATACGTTTAAAGATATATTTTTTCATTAATATTGATGTAAAAATTTATAATTTTGCACCAAAAGAATCTTAGAAAACTTACCTAACCTTATCATAACAAAAAAAATTATTTTAGCCTAACCCAACTAAATATATTTCATATAAGTTTACAATAATTTAATAATAAAGAAACACAACAAAATATATTTTTTTCGTTATATTCAGAATGATTTTTGCGAAATTATTGCATACACAAATTTTCACTTGTCCTATATGGCAAAATGAACGTTGCTATTTAAGCCAAGATCGCAAGTTCTGCCTATTCGGCACGACATATATATATATATATATATATATATATTATATATATATATATATACAGTGGTCCCCCGCTTTTCGTAGTTCCCGGCAATCGTAAAATTCGCCAATCATAGGGGTATTTTCGTATAAACATGGACTCGCTTTTCATAGGTTGACTCGCCAGTCGTAGTTCGTCCGGGACGCGTACCCACGGCGTGAGCCGGGGCGGCAACCAGTCTGGCATTGTGTACCAGTGAGCGAAGGTCCCCTCACGTGCTCCAGCGAAATATTTCATAATATTCCATTTATTTTAATGCTTGCAAGTACTAAATAAGCTACCATGGCTCCAAAGAAAGCTCCTAGTGCCAAGCCCGTGGTAAAGAAGGTGAGAAATACGATTGAATTTAAGAAAACCATCATTGAACAATATGAAAGTGGTACAAGTGTGGCCGAACTGTCCAGGATGTATAAGAAACCCTTCACAACCTTATGTTCCATAGTGGCCAAGAAAAAGGAAATAAAGGATGCTGTTGTTGCGAAGGGAGTAACTATGCTGACAAAAATGAGATCACCAGTACTGGAAGAGGTTGAGAAGTTATTATTGGTGTGGAAAATGAGAAACAATTAGCAGGAGATACTCTTATGACTTCGATTATTTGTGAAAAGGCTAGGCAGTTGCATGAGATTTAGTAAAGAAATTGCCTGCAAATAGTGGTGAAGTGAGTGAATTTAAGGCCAGCAAAGGCTGGTTTGAGAGATTTAAGAACCGTACTGGCATACTAGTGGTAAGGCATGGTGAGGCTGCCAGTTCGGACCACAAGGCGGCTGAAAAATATGTGCATGAGTTCCAGGAGTACATAGAGGCTGAAGGACTGAAACCTAAACAAGTGTTCAATTGTGACGAAACAGGCCTCTTTTGGAAGAAAATGCCAAAGAGGACCTTCATTACACAAGAGGAAAAGGCAATGCCAGGACACAAGCCTATGAAAGACAGGCTGACACTAATGTTCTGTGCTAATGCTAGTGGGGATTTCAAAGTGAAGCCATTACTAGTGTACCATTCTGAAAATCCCAGAGTGTTCAGGAAAAATAATGTTATGAAGAGTAAATTGTGTGTGTTTGGAAATTTAATAGTAAGGCATGGGTCACGAGGGCAATTTTCGTCGAGTGGTCAATGAAGTGTTTGACCCTAGTGTGAAGGAGTATCTCCTGGAAAAGAAATTGGATCTCAAGTGCGTGCTAGTAATGGACAATGCACCTGCTCATCCTCCAAACTTGGATGACCTAATTTTCGAGGAGTTTGGGTTCATCACAGTAAAGTTCTTGCCCCCGAATACCACTCCTCTCCTCCAACCTATGGACCAGCAGGTTATTGCAAACTTTAAAAAACTCTACACAAAAGCAATGTTTCACAGGTGCTTGACTGTGACCACAGACACTCACTTGTAAGGGAATTTTGGAGAGAACACTTCAGCATCCTCCACTGCATAACCCTTATAGGTATGGCTTGGGAGGGAGTGACTACCAGGACTTTGAACTCTGCCTGGAGAAAATTGTGGCCAGATTGTGTCGACAAGAGGGTTTTGAAGGTTTTGGGGGACTGACCCAAGGCCTTTTCCCCGTTGTAAAATCAATTGTGCGGGGGGATTTCCAGGGGGTTTGGATGGAGTTTGGGGATGGGGAAAGACAAAAGAGAGCTCACCACTGGGACTGCAAGGCTTCAGCAGGAAGAGCAACACTTGCAGTCAGAATCTTGCTGCAAGAAGGAGGAAGAGAGATGGAAAAAGGTCCTTCTTCAGAAATTAAAGGACTTTTACTAGGGGGGTAAGAGGGAAATTTATGGGAAACAAAAACCCTAAAAAATTTTGGTTGCAACCCATTGGCAACATTACAGTGACAAAGTCGGGGCCATTTTGGGAAGTGTTTTAAAGAGACCCCAAAAAACAGGGCTCTCTCCACATTTATTTTGTGAGAAGGACCCCAGGGACTTCAAGGTGGCCCTAGGGGCTTAAAGAAAAAGAGAAAGAAGCAACCCCCCGAAAGCAAATGGTCTCGAGGTGTTGATGGAAGAGGTTTTCCCCCTTTCCAAAATATAAAAAAATCCCCTCTCCTCCCCCGTCTCCCATACATAAAAAAACCCAATAAAGGTAAATGTTATGCGTTAATGTTTCATTCATCTTTTCCCCTTGTATTTTTTATGTACTATTGTATTTTCATGTTAAAAAACCTACCCCCCCCGGGATTGAACCCCCCGGGATAGAGTCTCAAAACTCCAGCCCGTCGCGTTAGCCACTGTATCAAATGATACAGTGAAAAAAATTTTGTAAAGAAAATTCCCCCCCAAAAAGCTTGATGGATGTGTCTTAAATTCTTTTAAAATTTGCGATAAAGTTTTTTACGGTCAAAGGTAAAAATCTCAAACTAAAATAAAAAATCATAAAATACATTAGAACGGGCAAGATTCCATGCTCTATTTATTCTTAAAGATTTTTTAACCACCAATTGTTTTCAAAAAGTTTAGAAAGTAGTTTAAGCAAGTCCATGGGCGACAGGAAAATAATTGAATCTTGTTTATAAAAAACAGTTTTGACAATAAAATGAAAATTTCCTTTGGTTTTATAAATTAGATCCATTTATAATTAATAAATTTGGGAAGAATTTAATAATACCTGGACAAATAAAATTTTTTTAAATTTTTTTGGGTAAAATAGTTTGGGGGTGAGTTGTGAAAGGGACCTACCCAAGTTGGTCCCCGGCATCCGTGTTTTAACCCGTTGTGGGATTGATATGGGGTGCGGGCCGGACCCTTTATAGCTTCCTTGGAGCTTTATTTTCATTTTTTCCTTGAAAATGTGAGTGTCCCAAAAGCGCTTGGAATTTCTCTTTTTCTTTCAGAGTGGTTTTTTTTGAAACCCCTGTTTACTGTATTTATTGCATTTAAGTGTGTGTGTCTCACCTAATTGTGGTTGCAGGGGGGCGAGACTCCTCCTGGCCCCCCGTGTGTGTGTGTGGTGGTGGTACCACCAATTGTGTTGCAGGGTCGAGACTCGCTCCTGGGCCCCCCCTCTTCACTGATCACTACTGGGTTTCTCTCTTCTGCTTTCCCGACTTTGTCATACCTTTCTTAAAAAATATGTAGGTTCCTGCCTCCATTCTTTACTTTTCTAGGTTTCCCCTTGCTGACAACTCTATGACTGAAAAAATACTTCCCAAAGTCCCTGTGACTCGTTGAGTTTCAGCTTCCGTTGTGACCCCCTTTTCCCCGTGTCCCCTCTCTGGAACATCCTATCTCTGTCCCCTTGTCTATTCCCCCCAGTATTTTTATGTCGTTTCATGTTCCCCTGACCCCTTTTGTCCTCCCGTGTCGTCAGTCCCATTTCCCTTAACCTTTCCCCCTTACGCTTCCCTTAGCTCTGGGGCTAGCCTTGTTGCAACCTTTTACTTTCTCTAAACTTTTGCGTGCTTGACCAGGTGGGGTTCCAGACTGGTGCTGCATATCCAGTATGGGGCCCAACATACACAGTGTACAGTGTCTTAACTTCCTTATTAAGGTTTTGGAAAGCTATTCTCGGGTTTTCCAGGGGCCCCTATGCGGGAGCGGTTATTTGGTTGATGGTGCCTCCGGTGATGTGCTCGGTGTTTGGTCACCCCAGGTCTTTCTCCCTGAGTGAGGTCTGTAGGTCTTTGTCCACCTAGCCTATACTCTGTCTGCGGTCTTGGCCCCTCCCAATTCTTCATGATTTGCATTTGGCAGGATTGATTCGAGAAGCCAGTTGCTGGACCACATGTCCAGCCTGTTCCAGGTCTCTTTGCAGTCCTGCACATCCTCGTCCGATTTAATTTTCTCATTCAACTTCACGTCATCTGCGAACAGGGACACTTCAGAGGTCTATTCCTTCCATCATTTTCGTTACACATATATCAAAATTAGCACTGGTCCTAGAACAGACCCCTGTGGGACCCCGCTCGTACAGGGCCCACTGTGATACTCTTCACGTACATGGACCTCGTTGCTGCCTTCCCAGTTCAGGTATTCCCTTATCCATTGCAGGGCCCTCCCTTTACGTGCGCCGATCCTCCAGCGTCTGCACTAATTCTTGTGGGGAACTGTGTCAAAGGCCTACCTGCAGTCTAGGGAAACGAATCTATACCCACCCTCTCGTGTTGACTTCTGCGTCCATTGTCAATAAAATCAGGGGTGTTGTGATACAAGATTTGGCCTTCCATGAAACCATGCTGGTTTTCATTTATAAATCTTGTTCCTTCCAGGTGTTCGACAACTTCCTGATAATCTTCTCCATGACTTTGCGCACCAATACATGTCAGAGACCAGGTCTGTTGTTTCAGTGCCTCGTTTCTGTTCCTTTCTTAAATATGGGGACTTACATTAGCTGTCTTCCATTTCTCAGGTAGCTGCCCAGTTTCAAAGGGATGATGTTGAAAGATAGTGGTTAGAGGCACGCACAGCAATCTCTGCTCCTTCTCTAAGGACCATGGGAGATGTTGTCCGGTCCCAAAACAGCCTCTTGAGGTGTCAAGGTCACTTAAGAGCTTCTTCACCTCCTCCTCAGTTGTTCGTTTGTCATCCAAATCACTGTTGGTTTATTCCTCTTGATGTTCCCTTCTGTGCTGTTTCCTCAGCCTTTCTGTCTCTACTGTAAAAACTTCCTTAAATCTCCTGTTCAGCTCCTCACATACCTCCTGATCATTAGCGGCAGCGGCAGCAGCGACTTCCAAGCTCCGTACTTTTCTCCAACTATAAGAGTACCATTGTCCCTTGATGACCTAGTTACAAGTAAAACTGCTCTACCCAACGTAGCACCCAGAATGACCAAAGATTACCAACAGTGAAACTACAAATCGAAAATAATAGAGATCAAAGGAAGACTGCCCACAAACCGAAAGCAACACCCCGCTGCCAGCCGAACAACGTAACCCTAAGCTTTGTATAACTACAACTTCTTTTAAACTACAACAAGACCTGGTAGTATTATGAGGCGGGCAATCTAAGAGGAAACAGCACCACGTCCAGCAAGAATAAACACCGAAAAATCAACTATTCAACAGTGTAGCAAGGAGGACGCGGCCCAGCAACACCCACTCACCACGATCCAGGCGGGAACACCCACAACAATAAACAAACAACATGGCTGCACCAGCCCCTCCTCCCGCTCTTCCCGGATTCAACCTACCAAGTTAGTCTATCAGGTATGACCAACGATTCCAGTACCCTAAAAACATACATCTCCAACTTTGTTATTGATACTGATATATGAATCTTCGAGAGACGCTAA
>NC_069442.1:17013490-17015990 GCF_026875155.1 Cherax quadricarinatus
ACCCAATGACTGCTTATAGTGTTTGTTCAGCAAGAAAATTTAAACCCCAAAATGCCCTGGACAACCCTTGTTTTCCAACTCCCCTCCTCGCAGGTCGCTCTCCCTTTTTCCCAAAATTTAAATGTTAATTGCTGACCTATGTATACCTGCTAATAAAATCCTCACTTCTACGCTTGCCAACATTAACCCGATCATAAACGGCCAAGACGGCTAACAATAGCCTCCATCCTAGCCCCAGGAAAACGAACCCTCTGTCTCCTACTCCTGTCCTTCAGACAAAAAGCTCTATCCAGAAACCTAATCTGATTGTCCCTTAACAAGAACAACGTTTTTACATTCCCGGGGTGTCGTTCTTTGTGTCGTTCCCCAGAAGTCTATCCACATTCATCATGCAGCACAGAGAGGTTGATGGATTCCACAAGGGATTCCGGGGATCTTCCTCATTTTCAATCTCAGCCTCTTCCTTCCCACTAGTTTCCAGTAGCGTCGACAGTCCTCCTCTTCGATACAGCTGGTCACCACTTTTTTTGCAGTTATTTCTCCGGCTTTAGAATTCTCCACGAGAGGATTGCTGAGAATCCTTTTATTTTCCAGTCATTCGCTGTATCACTCTCCTAGCATCCTCCTCCACCTCCTGCTGCAGCTGCTCCAAGGAGAACATTGTTGGTTGCCTTCACTGGGAGCTCACTAAGCACGTCCTTACACGACATTGGCCAAGTCGTTACACGAACTGTGTCTCTGTGTATATACATCGCGAGGCGTATATATACACCTAGACTTTACTGTAACCCTTAGAGATTAAAGTATCACTGACTGCCAGTTTATAGGTTACATGCAGCCCCAATTGAGCGAAACGCCCTCTCTGTCCTTCCCTTCCATGTAAGTTAATGCATTCACGGTTTTCCCTTTTTAATTCAGCTGTTCTGAAAAATAAGTGTTAAGCAAACTCCCAGCAATAAGCGCCATTTAAAGGACACAATTAAATTTTGTGCCTGGGGGAAAAAAAAATTTTTTTTTGGGTAAGGGCCGCAAAAATAACCTAACCTAACCCAGCCCAACGAACGTAACTTAACCCAACCCCTCGTAACGTAAAATTTAAACCTAAAATTAAACCCCAAACTAACCTAACAACCTAACCTAACCTAACCTAGCTTAACCCAACTTAATTAAACGTAACGTAACCTAACGTAACCTAACACAACCTAACCCAACCTAACGTAAAACCCAATCTAACCTAACCTAATCTAACGCAACCAACCTAACCCACCTACTTAACCTAACCTAACCCAACCCCAAACCCAAACCTAACCTAGCCTAACCTAATCTAACACAACCTAACCTAACCTAACCCAGCCTAACCTAGCCTAACCAAACCCATCCTAGCCTAAAACCAAACCCCACATAAATAACGAAACCTAAGTAACTCACCTAATTTAAACCCTAACCGTTTTTCGAGTTTAAAACTACATCGGTTGGTTTACGTTTATTAGGTTTGTAAAATAACTATATTGCGAACTTTTAATATTATAGAATTTGCATAAGAAAAACAAACGAACAGCTAATATAAAATTTAAAACAAAATAAAAAAAAAAACTTGGAAAATTTTTCCCTCAAAAAACTTGTTTTTGAAAAACCACCAATTATTATACAGTGTAAACTGCACACTGTAAATTAACCTGTGGACTGAAAGTTTTTAAGTTTATTTCGCCCTGCAGCACCAGGACACCCGTTTTTTTGCAACTTTTTTCACTTTAGGGGGCAAAAGGTGTCTTTCGATTATCACTTGTGGGGTTAACTGTTATCTACCTACACGCCCTACCCCCAAATTACACCCACACGCTCTACATCACTTGATATTTTACTTACCACTACCAACATTGTCTCCCTACACTGTCACCTATACGTCTACACTACTTACGCCATCTACCTCACTATCTATTTTGCGGCTACCACACTTCCCTTACACTTCTACTTAAAACTGCTACTTCGTCATCTACCACACTACCTAAAAACTGCCCTCATACCCATCTACCTACATTTTCTACCTACACACTACTTATTTATCTACTGAACAAGTTCCTACACTGCCCCCATTTTTCCCCCCGCAAACTCGTGGGACGTGTAGAACATTTAAAAAACCCCCTATGGCGGGTTCCTTTATTTTTGAAACGGGCTCCGATCCAAACGTTGGACATCCCCCCCTAAACTTAATCCCCAGGGTTTAAAACGCTTCCATATTAATAATAATATTAAAAAAATAAAATAAAATAATAATAATAATAAAAATAATAATAATAAAAAAATGATAATAATAATAAAAATAAGATAATAAAATAAAAATTATAAAAAAAATAATAATAATAAAAATAATGATAATAAAATAAAAAAAATATAAATAATAATAATAAAAATAATAATAATAAAAATAATAAAATAAAATAATAATAATTTTATTATTATTATTAGTATTATTATATTATTATTATTATTAAAATTAATG
>NC_069442.1:17018490-17033490 GCF_026875155.1 Cherax quadricarinatus
TGGGGTTCCTTGTCCAAGGATGCGAAAGCCCACACCAGTCGTTCTACCACCCCAGGTACCTCTTTTAACTGATGGGTGAACATGACAAAATCCGGTGTAAAGAAACACGCCAATGTTCTTAGTTTCTGTTTCCCCTATCCTATCCTATCTACCCTCACTGTACTCGAACTCAACACAGTAATACCCTCCGCCCATAGTGAAGGCCGAGGAGTTTTTAAAGTTAAGAAAAAGGCGATCAGGTCACTGAGCACCAGTATTAGAAAAATATAATGAAAAAATGCAATGGAAAAAATAGAATGAAGATACATTTGGAAAGTTAATGAAATTTGAAGACTATCGATACAACTAGAGGTCAATAATTTACGGCTACACCATGGGCCTTTTGCATAACCCAGTAATAATCCTTAAAGTAGATTAAATTCATTTCCCTCTTCTCACTTTATAATACGATCGATAGGTATACTCTGAAAAAGGAGAGGGAATTTCTAAATTATAAAAGGAATGTTATTGGGTAATTTATAATTTTAACTTGTCTATCAATCTAATAATTAATTGTGTTAAAAAAGCGTTTTATATAAATTCTCAATTCACGTTTACGGCACAGCTTTTAATTTGTTCATTAATAATTTAATTTTTTGTTACTGCGGGTTTGTGTTGTGTGTGTTTTTGGTATATTTTTTTTTGTATTAAACAGCAAGAACAATTGACTGACTACATATGAGAGTGGAGATAAATATGGCCGATATAAACAGACCGACAAGGGAATGCTCACAAACTCCCCCATTTCCCCCGACAAGCTGACAACCCACCCACGCCCACACCAACATCTCACCCCCCCCTTACAACATAGACAAGGACTATCATCCTCCCCACAGATGTAGCTAAGAACGAACCTCCCCTAAACAACGCGCCTTATAAACCACCCCCGCGACCCCACCAAAACCCCAACAAACCCCATCCCCACTAGAACCCCACATTGTGTCCTAATGTTTCAAAAGAGTAGCACATTACAACCCACCCTGAGGACATTGAATACTTTTCTTCTCCTTCCATAGGTTTCCTTCCGCGGGAGAACTTAGTTTGACAACAGCTGGTTTTAGGTAGGGTAAGGTTTATGATCCCGCCGCCCCCCGGTTCCGGCAATGATCCTCTGCAATCACAACTGCTACACATGGGGATGTTGTTTCAAACGCGGCTCACTGGCAATGTAATTAATACTAGTGTTCTAAACTATGTGAAAACCTCGTCGGAGCTCATATGCTCTGGCTCTGGGACGTCCGACCGTGAGAGCGCTGTTGTGGTGGAGACGGCAGGTTGGGCTTCAGCCTGATTTCCCACCCAAACGGGCTTCCCCTCCCCATGAACCCAGGCAGGAAGTCCCCCAACACCTTCTCCCACACTCCCGTCCTCCAGTGAAGTATGCTTCTCCAAAGCCACACCTTTTTATTTACTAAACTTCTTTGGGGGGTGTAAAACAAACCCCGATCATTGTTTGTATTAATAAAAAACTCTGGTCCTTTGTGATCTTTAAGGGACCTCATGTTCCCCTCGTCCTCTTCTCCTCGACACACACATACATAAAGTTTAATAAGAAAAGACTTCACCCACACTCCCTTTAGGACACGAAAAATGAAAATCTTCCCTCACCTTAGGCACAGTAAAGTTTTAAATTCCTCTCTCTCCCATAGGCAACAGAAAAGTTAAATTCTCTCTCCCTTAGACAAAGAAAGGTAGAATCTCACTTTGACACAGAAAGGTAAAAATCTTCCCTTCCTTACACACAAAAACGTGATACTCGTCCTCCCCTCGAAACAAAAAGGTGAAAAATCATGAGTTTTGCCTTAGATTCACCTATGACATTTCTTTCTTGGCCCTACCCTTCACCTCCCAGTCACTCACGCCAGTCTCCACCAGCACACTGGTACCTGGATCACAGTCACTCACGCCAGTCTCCACCAGCACACTGGTACCTGGATCACAGTCACTCACGCCAGTCTCCACCAGCACACTGGTACCTGGATCACAGTCACTCACGCCAGTCTCCACCAGCACACTGGTACCTGGATCACAGTCACTCACGCCAGTCTCCAACAGCACACTGGTACCTGGATCACAGTAACTCACGCCAGTCTCCACAAGCACACTGGTACCTGGATCACAGTAACTCACGCCAGAGTCTCCACCAGCACACTGGTACCTGGATCACAGTCACTCACGCCAGTCTCCACCAGCACACTGGTACCTGGATCACAGTAACTCACGCCAGAGTCTCCACCAGCACACTGGTACCTGGATCACAGTCACTCACGCCAGTCTCAACCAGCACACTGGTACCTGGATCAGAGTCACTCACGCCAGTCTCCACCAGTACACTGGTACCTGGATCACAGTAACTCACGCCAGAGTCTCCACCAGCACACTGGTACCTGGATCACAGTCACTCACGCCAGTCTCCACCAGCACACTGGTACCTGGATCACAGTCACTCACGCCAGAGTCTCCACCAGCACACTGGTACCTGGATCACAGTCACTCACGCCAGTCTCCACCAGCACACTGGTACCTGGATCACAGTCACTCACGCCAGAGTCTCCACCAGCACACTGGTACCTGGATCACAGTCACTCACGCCAGTCTCCACCAGCACACTGGTACCTGGATCACAGTAACTCACGCCAGAGTCTCCACCAGCACACTGGTACCTGGATCACAGTCACTTACGCCAGTCTCCACCAGCACACTGGTACCTGGATCACAGTCACTCACGCCAGTCTCCACCAGCACACTGGTACCTGGATCACAGTAACTCACGCCAGAGTCTCCACCAGCACACTGGTACTGGATCACAGTCACTTACGCCAGTCTCCACCAGCACACTGGTACCTGGATCACAGTCACTCACGCCAGAGTCTCCACCAGCACACTGGTACCTGGATCACAGTCACTCACGCCAGAGTCTCCACCAGCACACTGGTACCTGGATCACAGTCACTCACGCCAGTCTCCACCAGCACACTGGTACCTGGATCACAGTCACTCACGCCAGAGTCTCCACCAGCACACTGGTACCTGGATCACAGTCACTCACGCCAGAGTCTCCACCAGCACACTGGTACCTGGATCACAGTCACTCACGCCAGAGTCTCCACCAGCACACTGGTACCTGGATCACAGTCACTCACGCCAGAGTCTCCACCAGCACACTGGTACCTGGATCACAGTCACTCACGCCAGAGTCTCCACCAGCACACTGGTACCTGGATCACAGTCACTCACGCCAGAGTCTCCACCAGCACACTGGTACCTGGATCACAGTCACTCACGCCAGAGTCTCCACCAGCACACTGGTACCTGGATCACAGTCACTCACGCCAGAGTCTCCACCAGCACACTGGTACCTGGATCACAGTCACTCACGCCAGAGTCTCCACCAGCACACTGGTACTGGATCACAGTCACTCACGCCAGAGTCTCCACCAGTACACTGGTACCTGGATCACAGTCACTCACCCCAGAGTCTCCACCAGCACACTGGTACCTGGATCACAGTCACTCACGCCAGAGTCTCCACCAGCACACTGGTACCTGGATCAGTCACTCACGCCAGAGTCTCCACCAGCACACTGGTACCTGGATCACAGTCACTCACGCCAGAGTCTCCACCAGCACACTGGTACCTGGATCTCGCTGTAATCATACACCATTATCTGATATTTGATTTTCCTGCATTATATTTCTATTTAACTTTCTCCTTGTTCTCTCTCTCTCTCTCTCTCTCTCTCTCTCTCTCTCTCTCTCTCTCTCTCTCTCTCTCTCTCTCTCTCTCTCTCTCTCTCTCTCTCTCTCTCTCTCTAGCTGCTTTACTCACTTTCCGTTCAGTTTAAATTTTACTTTTTTTTTCTTCCAGCACTAAAAGGCTTATGTTGCGCTGAGTGAGTTTCTGTATCGACAAAGCTGCTACCAGGACATGTATATAACACTACCGTGTGTGTGTGTGTGTGTGTGTGTGTGTGTGTGTGTGTGTGTGTGTGTGTGTGTGGGTGGGTGGGTGTGTGTGGGTGTGTGTGTGTGTGTAAGGGTATAATATGCTGCACAGATATCGTATTCTCTGTCTATTAATAATTAATGGTTGTAGTAAGCGTGAGTTTACTATCAGGTCAACAGAATGTTGGGATCCTCTCATGCCTCGTCTTTAATTTGTTGTAGTCTGCAGAATGTGAAAGTGAGAAAGAGCCAGAGCAGCTGTTGATGCCAAAGAAGGCACCGGTGCCAAAATATGCACTAGGATCAAAGTAGAACCCTAGTGCCGAACTAGGGACAGATGCCAAAGTAGGCGGCAGTGTTAAAAAACTGATTGAATCAGTGTTCAATGGTTCTGTCGATGCCACGATCACTGTACACAATTTTTTTTCATAAGCTTATCCTGGTGGTTAACGCTCTCGCTTCACACGGTGAGGGCCTGGGTTCGATTCCCAGCCAGAGTAGAAACATTGGACGTGTTTCTTTCCACCTGTTGTCTATGTTCCCCATCAGTAAAATGGGTACCTGGGTGTTAGTCGACTGGTGTGCGTCGCATCCTGGGACACTGACCTAAGGAGGCCTGGTCACAGACCGGGCCGTGGGGGCGTTGACCCCCGGAACTCTCTCCAGGTAACTCTCTCCAGGTACAGTGCTCTGAGTCCTTCATACATAGTGTAGCTTTAACTCCATTAAGAAGTGAACTCACAGCTAGCCCGTAGCGTTATATTTATTTCTTGTGAGAGTTAAGCAGTTGTATCGTACGCACAATTCAATCAAACCCAGAAAATCTTGCCAAAGAACAGCTAAGTCCTCACCAGATGTACCAGCTGACCAAGCCACTAACCCACTTAACACTGATGATACGGAGTACCCTATACCTTACCAAGAGAGTTTGTGAACTTGACTGCAAAGTGAGTGCAGTACAACTGCTTTAGTTCCAAGAGAAATCCATTTACCTCTCCGCAATGGCTATTGGCTCGCCTCCTCAGCTCTGTCCTAACCAATCTGTTTACGAAGTCGAACCGTATTCGAACTGCCCTTCCCAGCTCAGTCACGTCCATGTGGTACCTGGACCACATTTTAGTTATTATGCCTTAAAGTCTTCGAAGTGTGAGATATCCTAGACACCAACACTCTGGCACCAGCTATAAAGTTCATTCTTAAAGAGGAAAATAACATTAAACTGCCCGTTTTCTGTTCTCTTTTGCAAGGTTTACCTGATACTTGAGAAAATTATTTATTTTGTTTCTTCTGCCAAGGCAACAATACTGAGAGTAGCAGTAAGAGACTTCTTCCTGGGGGCTCTCAGAGGTTCCAGTCCACAATTCCTCGAATATGAATGTGCATACCTGACTCAGGGTCTTAACCTGCTGCACTTTTCGCACCTAAACGTGCGACATACATCTTCAGTATGACTAGCATAGTGCTGCCTGTCAGCAACAAGCCAACTAAAATTTCCGACAAACTCTGCTCATTAAATTAGCTTCTAACTCCCCTATTTCTATTTAGAATTTAGAGCAAAAACCTGAAAATGACTCAATCATTATCGCAGGAAATTATATAACACCCTGTGGTGGGTGCGAAAAGAAATATACGAAGCTGAAACAGCTAGACAACAGGAACTTAATATCCGTAAACACAAGTACACTTGGAATCGAGACGATCAAGGTGACGCCTGTATCCACGACAGGAATGACCCAGGACACCTTACGAAGGGGACTGAGGCCAAACTGGTCACCAGTGAAAATGATCTCTGCAGAAGACAGTCTGCGGTGGTCGCTAAACTGCCGTTACTAACACAACACCCACAGAAGTCTGGCAGTTTCAGCATGTTTCAACTCTTGCCAACCAGAATGTTTGTTCAAAATGCTATAAAATACCGACAAATTGATGATTAAGATACATATGCAACAGTTAGATGTCTATTGTTAAAACTTTTCGCCTACAAAATGGATTTCTTCAGTCAAATACAGAGTCAGCAGGAGTACTGGAGAAGTAAAGATGATGTAATCAGTCCATCAACCTTGAAGAGAATAGTATTTGAGGTGGTCAGTCCCTCAGCTTTCTCCAGGCATAGGGACTGATCACCTCAAATATTATTTTCTCCAAGGTTGACTCTGAATTTGACTGAAGAACCTTACTGCATAGGGGAAACGTTTGAACAATAAAGATAGCCAATTGCTGCACATGTCTCATACAAGCAGGATGTTGCCCAGTTTATATATTGCTATCACGAGACACCCGGGTGGAAAAATAGACAACAAATGTAGTATAATGTGATCCTTTATTGACAACGTTTCGCCCACACAGTGGGCTTTATCAAGTCACAAATAGATCTACCTGGGTGAAGAAATACCCATGTATCACTCTTCCTGTCACCTGTCTCCCGCTACTGTATAAGTCTTCATGTATCACTCTTCTGTCACCTGTCTCCGCTACTGTATAAGTCTTCATGTATCACTCTTCCTGTCACCTGTCTCCCGCTACTGTATAAGTCTTCATGTATCACTCTTCCTGTCACCTGTCTCCCGCTACTGTATAAGTCTTCATGTATCACTCTTCCTGTCACCTGTCTCCCGCTACCGTATAAGTCTTCATGTATCACTCTTCCTGTCACCTGTCTCCCGCTACTGTATAAGTCTTCATGTATCACTCTTCCTGTCACCTGTCTCCCGCTACTGTATAAGTCTTCATGTATCACTCTTCCTGTCACCTGTCTCCCGCTACTGTATAAGTCTTCATGTATCACTCTTCCTGTCACCTGTCTCCCGCTACTGTATAAGTCTTCATGTATCACTCTTCCTGTCACCTGTCTCCGCTACTGTATAAGTCTTCATGTATCACTCTTCCTGTCACCTGTCTCCGCTACTGTATAAGTCTTCATGTATCACTCTTCCTGTCACCTGTCTCCCGCTACTGTATAAGTCTTCATGTATCACTCTTCCTGTCACCTGTCTCCCGCTACTGTATAAGTCTTCATGTATCACTCTTCCTGTCACCTGTCTCCCGCTACTGTATAAGTCTTCATGTATCACTCTTCCTGTCACCTGTCTCCCGCTACTGTATAAGTCTCCATGTATCACTCTTCCTGTCACCTGTCTCCCGCTACTGTATAAGTCTTATGTATCACTCTTCCTGTCACCTGTCTCCCGCTACTGTATAAGTCTTCATGTATCACTCTTCCTGTCACCTGTCTCCCGCTACTGTATAAGTCTTCATGTATCACTCTTCCTGTCACCTGTCTCCCGCTACTGTATAAGTCTCCATGTATCACTCTTCCTGTCACCTGTCTCCCGCTACTGTATAAGTCTTCATGTATCACTCTTCCTGTCACCTGTCTCCCGCTACTGTATAAGTCTTCATGTATCACTCTTCCTGTCACCTGTCTCCCGCTACTGTATAAGTCTTCATGTATCACTCTTCCTGTCACCTGTCTCCCGCTACTGTATAAGTCTTCATGTATCACTCTTCCTGTCACCTGTCTCCCGCTACTGTATAAGTCTTCATGTATCACTCTTCCTGTCACCTGTCTCCCGCTACTGTATAAGTCTCCATGTATCACTCTTCCTGTCACCTGTCTCCCGCTACTGTATAAGTCTTCATGTATCACTCTTCCTGTCACCTGTCTCCCGCTACTGTATAAGTCTTCATGTATCACTCTTCCTGTCACCTGTCTCCCGCTACTGTATAAGTCTTCATGTATCACTCTTCCTGTCACCTGTCTCCCGCTACTGTATAAGTCTTCATGTATCACTCTTCCTGTCACCTGTCTCCCGCTACTGTATAAGTCTTCATGTATCACTCTTCCTGTCACCTGTCTCCCGCTACTGTATAAGTCTTCATGTATCACTCTTCCTGTCACCTGTCTCCCGCTACTGTATAAGTCTTCATGTATCACTCTTCCTGTCACCTGTCTCCCGCTACTGTATAAGTCTCCATGTAAAATCTCTCTGTATTAGGACTAGAGAAGCCATTTATTGGCATAATGTTTCCTCTGTTAAATGTCCTGTGTTATAGATAATTGTGTGTATCAACATCATCTCGGTATTGCAGTACCTTTACAACACCATTTACGACATCCCTAACATGTAATATTCTCTCTCTCTTTCTCTCTCCCCTCTCTCTCTCTCTCTCTCTCTCTCTCTCTCTCTCTCTCTCTCTCTCTCTCTCTCTCTCTCTCTCTCTCTCTCTCTCTCTCTCTCTCTCTCTCTCTTCATCCTATCCTCCATCAAAGCTGAATCCATTTTTTTGTTTAATAGTTTGCGACATTGTAATTTAGAGCCTATGTTTAGGCTGCTAAGTAGGCTTAATCGTCCTCAAGTTGCTCAAGTTTGGTTCAGGTTTGCTCGAAATTAACTATATGAGCAGTGTTCCGGAAAGAGAGAGAGAGAGAGGGGACAGAGAGAGAGAGTAATAATATATATATATTTATATATTTATATATATATATATATATTTATATATTATATATATATATATATATATATTATATATATATATATATATATATATATATACATACATATGGAATGAGAATCAATTCAGCTTGATCCAGGGAAGGAAAGGATGGTTCTATTTCCTTGAATAAAGAGCCCGTGACCTGAGGAAGGTAGATGGAATCCAGGACGGGGTGGCACTGGCTTGGATACTGAGGATTATAGTGCAGTCCCAGAACCTGCAGAAATTGACAACACACCTCCCAACAATTCTCAACCCAAAGGTGAATTTGTGTGCAAATATTATGTTTGGGGCATCTGTAAGCATGGAATTTCAGGAAAAGAAAATGGGACATGCAACTTTGACCATCCCAAAAAATGTAGCGACCTCCTGTCTAAAGGAGTGTGTCGTTCTTCTTCCTTTACTTTCTTTCACCCAAAAATGTGTCACTCCTCGGTCCTTCAGAAGCAGTGTTACAACATCGACTGCCCTGCATACCATCTAAAAGGGACCAGGAGGTACAGACCCCACAAGACAAACAATAGTAGCTACGACAAACCAACTCCAGGTGATTTTTTAGTGGCAGGAAGCGGAAAAAGAAAATGGAAGGAAATAACAAAAATAGTCCACCACCTTGGAGCCTTTTTGGACTGGAGGCGCAGCCAGTGGCCACCCATGGCCCTCCAGAATTACAACTACTGATGCCAATAACAAAATCCCCCCAACAAACACAGAATACAACCTCGTTCATATTTGCTAATATACAGGGCCTTAAGCCATCCACCAACAACAAAATACCTTTTATCAGTGGACTTCTAGAGAAGTCTAATGCAATGTTTGCAGCCTTCACAGAGACTCACACAAAAGATCACTTTGACAGTGAAATATGGATAAGTGGTTGCAACCTTTTTAGATGCGACAGAATGAACAGGCAACAAGGAGGGTTGGCCTGTATGTCAAAGAGTCCCTTATCTGCACGGAGCTGCTGAACACCACAAATGAGGTAGTTGAAGTTCTGTCAATAAAGATCGAGAACCAAAACCTAGTCATTGTGGTTGTATATAAGCCACCAGATGCAACCTCCCAACAGTTCAAGGAACAGCTACTGAAAATTGATTGCTGTTTGGAAAACCTTTCAGCTCCATCCCCAAACATCTTGCTGCTTGGTGATTTCAACCGAAGGCATACAAAATGGAAGAATGTAGCAAATAATGTTATAGCTGAAACAATCCCCGGAGGTAGCGCAGATGAAAGGTCACACACACATGAGCTACTAAGCCTCTGCGAGAAACACACCTTAAGCCAGCAGATAGTGGAGCCAACAAGACTAGAAAACACACTTGACCTTATCTTCACAAATAATGAGGACCTGGTAAGAGACATAAGAATATCAAAAACAACTAATTCCGATCACAATCTAATCGAAGTCCAGACATACATGCATAGGGGTCCTGATCAGCAGAATGCATGTACCTGTAAAGGTGTCTTCACAAAATACAACTTCAACAACAAGAACATCAACTGGGACCAGGTAAACCATGTCCTAAACGAAACATATTGGGAAGATATCTTAAATGACATGGATCCAAACCAGTGCCTTGAAAGAATCAACTTCCTGGCATCTGAAGCATGTTCTAGGCATATTCCCCTAAGAAAGAAGAAGAGCAGGAGTAAACTGGAGAGAGAAAGACGCTCCCTCTACAGAAGACGACGAAGAGTCACTGAGCTCCTCATGAGTGCTAGAATATCTGATACACGAAAGGAGGCGTTGACCAGGGAAGTGGAAACTATCGAACTTAAGTTAAATGACTCTTTCAGGAACCAGGAGAGACAGGAGGAGCTTAAAGTTATTAGTGAAATTGAAAGAAACTCAAAATATTTCTTTTCATATGCCAAAAACAAGGCAAATACCACATCTAGTATCGGGTCCTTACTCAGACAGGATGGGACTTACACAGATGACAACAAGGAAATGAGTGAAATATTGAAATCCCAGTACGACTCTGTGTTTAGTGAACCACTAATCAGTCTGAGGATCGACGACCCAAATGATTTCTTCATGAATGAGCCTCAAAACTCCATAAATGTATGCCAGATTTCCGACATTGCCCTAACTCCGATAGTTTTCGAAAAAGCCATTGACAACATGCCCATGCACTCAGCCCCGGGCCAAGACTCGTGGAACTCTGTTTTCATTAAGAACTGCAAGAAACCCCTCTTGCGTGCCCTAAGTACACTATGGAGGAGGAGCTTGGACATGGGTGAAATTCCACAGTCACTTAAAACAACGGATATAGCCCCACTCCATAAAGGTGGCAGCAAAGCCTTAGCTAAGAACTATAGACCAATAGCTCTGACGTCCCACATCATAAAAATCTTTGAAAGAGTGCTAAGAAGCAGGATTGCAAATCACCTGGATTCTCAAAATCTGCACAAACCAGGGCAACATGGGTTCAGGGCAGGTCGCTCCTGCCTCTCACAACTACTAGATCACTATGATATATGGCCTTGGATGCACTAGAAGAAAATCAGAATGCAGATGTAATATACACAGACTTTGCAAAAGCATTTGACAAATGCGATTATGGCGTAATAGCCCATAAAATACGTGCTAAAGGAATAACTGAGAAAGTGGGGAGATGGATCTTCAACTTCCTAACAAATCGAACACAAAGAGTAGTGGTCAACAGAGTTAAATCGGAGACTGCCATAGTGAAGAGCTCTGTTCCACAAGGCACAGTACTCGCCCCCATCTTATTCCTCATCCTCATATCAGACATAGACGGAGATATATATCACAGCACCGTATCATCCTTTGCGGATGATACTAGGATCTGCATGAGGCTGTCATCTGCTGAGGACGTGGTTAACCTCCAAGAAGATATAAACAAAGTTTTCCAGTGGGCAACGGTAAACAATATGATGTTCAATGAGGACACATTCCAACTACTCCGTTATGGAAAACTGTAAGAGATAATAACTAGAACAGAGTATACTACAGACTTTGGCCATACAGTAGAGCGGAAAAATAATGTAAGGGACCTGGGAGTAGTAATGTCTGAGGATTTCACTTTCAAGGATCACAACAGTGCCACCATCGCACGTGCAGAGAAAATGATAGGATGGATAATGAGAACGTTCAAAACGAGAGATGCCAAGCCAGTGATGATCCTTTTCAAATCACTTGTTCTTTTTAGGCTGGAATACTGCTGTACATTAACATCTCCATTCAAAGCAGGTGAAATCGCAGATCTAGAGAGTGTACAGAGATCCTTTACTGCACGTATATGTTCTGTCAAGCACCTTAACTACTGAACCATACCCCCGGCCGGGATTGAACCCGCGGTCATAGAGTCTCAAAACTCCAGCCCGTCGCGCTAACCACTAGACCAGCTAGCCACTATAAGATTCATCCAACTAGGTATATTTCTACACCATAGGAAAGTTAGCACAGGCACCTCTGTGACCACAAATGCAAGTTTTTACAGACGAATCTCCAGCTAGCGTGGCCGTGACGAACTCTAGCTCAAGTCCCTTCACTGCCGTCAACATGACTTAAGAAATCGTAATGACACGATTGCAAATCGTGTCATTACGATTTCTTAAGTCATGTTGACGGCAGTGAAGGGACTTGAGCTAGAGTTCGTCACGGCCACGCTAGCTGGAGATTCGTCTGTAAAAACTTGCATTTGTGGTCACAGAGGTGCCTGTGCTAACTTTCCTATGGTGTAGAAATATACCTAGTTGGATGAATCTTATAGTGGCTAGCTGGTCTAGTGGTTAGCGCGACGGGCTGGAGTTTTGAGACTCTATGACCGCGGGTTCAATCCCGGCCGGGGGTATGGTTTATTTGCAATCGTGTCATTACGATTTCTTAAGTCACCTTAACTACTGGGTACGCTTGGAAGCACTTGACTTGTACTCGTTGGAACGAAGGAGGGAGAGGTATATCATAATCTATACTTGGAAAATCCTGGAAGGAATGGTCCCAAATCTGCACTCGGAAATCACTCCCTACGAAAGTAAAAGACTGGGCAGGCGATGCAAAATGCCCCCAATTAAAAGTTGGGGCGCCATTGGTATACTAAGGGAAAACACCGTAAGTGTCCGGGGCCCAAGACTGTTCAACAGCCTCCAATCAAGCATTAGGGGAATTGCCAATAAACCCCTGGCTGCCTTCAAGAGAGAGCTGGACAGATACCTAAAGTCTGTGCCGGATCAGCTGGGCTGTGGCTCATACGTTGGACTGCGTGCGGCCAGCAGTAACAGCCTAGCTGATCAGGCCCTGATCCATCGGGAGGCCTGATCATGAACCTGCCCGCGGGGGCGTTGATCCACGGAATAACCTCCAGGTAGCCTCCAGGTAATCCTCCCCCCCCCCTCCTACCGTGACGGATGCTTCAGATTATGATTATTATTATTCGGTGCTTTAAAGTTATACTTTGCAGTTCGCATTCGAGCGAAAGACTGTAATTAAATATATTATAGCCTGGCGAAGGTGTGCCTGGCGAAGGTGTGCCTGGCGAAGGTGTGCTTGGCTAAGGTGTGCCTGGCGAAGGTGCGCCTGGTGAAGATGTGCCTGGCGAAGGTGTGCCTGGCGAAGTTGCGCCTGGTGAAGATGTGCCTGGCGAAGGTGTGCCTGGCGAAGGTGTGCCTGGCAAAGGTGTGCCTGGCGAAGGTCTGCCTGGCGAAGGTCTCCCTGGCAAAGGTGTGCCTGGCAAAGGTGTGCCTGGCAAAGGTGTGCCTGGCGAAGGTGTGCCTGGCGAAGGTGTGCCTGGCGAAGGTGTGCTTGGCGAAGGTGTGCCTGGCGAAGGTGTGCCTGGCGAAGGTGTGCCTGGCGAAGTTGCGCCTGGTGAAGATGTGCCTGGCGAAGGTGTGCCTGGCGAAGGTGTGCCTGGCAAAGGTGTGCCTGGCGAAGGTCTGCCTGGCGAAGGTCTCCCTGGCAAAGGTGTGCCTGGCAAAGGTGTGCCTGGCAAAGGTGTGCCTGGCGAAGGTTTGCCTGGCGAAGGTGTGCCTGGCGAAGGTGTGCCTGGCGAAGGTGTGCCTGGCGAAGGTGTAAGCTCAGTTGTCTCTTGTGTCTACCCTCTGGTCTTCAGTGGACTCTTGTGTCTACACTCTGGTCTTCAATGTTTCCCTCTGCTCCCCCTGTATTCTACTGTGATCGTCTTCTGGTCACCTGTGGTCACCCTCTGATCTGTAGTTTCCAGTCCCCTAAGACCGTGGTCATTCCAGGTGGTCATAAAACTCTCTCTCTCTCTCTCTCTCTCTCTCTCTCTCTCTCTCTCTCTCTTCTCCTCTCTCTCTCTCTCTCTCTCTCTCCTCTCTCTTCTCTCTCTCTCTCTCTTCTCTCTCTCTCTCTCTCTCTCTCTCTCTTTTTTTTTTTTTTACACAGGGTTTGACAAGGTTAAGGATCCCTAGCTTTATTGACAGCTATTTACAGGTTAAGGATTCCTAACTTTATTGGCAAGCTAAGAGCTGTTACCTACATCAGCTCATTTGAAAGCATTTTTATTGTTATGAGACATACAAGTAGGGAACAGGATGAAGTTGGAGCCATCTGTGGGCCAGCATTTTCATTTGATCAACTGACGTTATCTCGTTGACATCATTATGCTGTACGAATGTGTTCCATACTCGAGTCATCCTGGGTACATGTGATCTCAGATGGAGTGATGTTCTGGAGAAGGGTACAGCCAGAGTGAAGTTGCTGCTTTCTGCCCATCTTATGGCATAAAAGCTTGTTTCACGCTGTCCTCGAAGTGGATCCAAGTGTGGTACTTTGACAATATTGACCTTGTACATAACAGTAAGGCCACCCACATCCCTCCTGTGTTGAAGGCTCTGCTGGAATGACAGATCTATCCAGGATGGGTCCAGGCGAGAGATGAGACCTCTGTTCTCTACTCTGTCAAGCAGTCGCAGATGAGAGGGGGGGGGGGCAGGCAAACCAAGATCTGCTAACATGTTATCCTAACTCCTTTACTCTTATATCTGAAGCAGAGTGGATATACACCAAGAGGTGTTGGATGACATACGAACAACTGAGGAGGAGGTGAAGAAGCTCTTAAGTGACCTTGACACCTCAAAGGCGATGGGACCGGACAACATCTCCCCATGGGTCCTTAGAGAAGGAGCAGAGATGCTGTGCGTGCCTCTAACTACAATCTTCAACACATCCCTTGAAACTGGGCAACTACCTGAGAAATGGAAGACAGCTAATGTAGTCCCCATATTTAAGAAAGGAAACAGAAACGAGGCACTAAACTACAGACCTGTGTCTCTGACATGTATTGTGTGCAAAGTCATGGAGAAGATTATCAGGAGGAGAGTGGTCGAACACCTGGAAAGGAACAAGATTATAAATGAAAACCAGCATGGGTTCATGGAAGGCAAATCTTGTATCACAAACCTCCTGGAGTTTTATGACAAGGTAACAGAAGTAAGACACGAGAGAGAGGGGTGGGTAGATTGCGTTTTCCTAGACTGCAGGAAGGGTTTGACACAGTTCCCCACAAGAGATTAGTGCAGAAGCTGGAGGATCAG
>NC_069442.1:17038490-17040990 GCF_026875155.1 Cherax quadricarinatus
TTCTTATCGAGTTCTTCCCGTAAAGTTATAAATCTTATTAGGTATAAGATGTGTCCCGTGGCTTGGTTGGTAGCGCACTCACCTCACATACTGAATGTCCGTTATTCGATCCACGGCCGGGTGAAGCATTGGGCATGTTTCCTTACACCTGCTTATCCTGTTCACCTAGAAGTAGGTACCTGGGTTTTAGCCAACTGGTGTGGGTGACATCTTAGGGGATAGTAGTATACCTTAGATAGGGCTGGGCTTTGAAATGAGCTGAGGTGGGATAACAGCTCTTGAGCTTTGAAATGAGCTAAGGTAGGATAACAGCTCTTGGGCTTTGAAATGAGCTGAGGTAGGATAACAGCTCTTGGCCTGTAAAACTGATCTGCGTAGAAACAAATAAAGAGAACTGCAGTGTGCTTACTGGCCCATGTTAGACAGATTCGCTTTTAATCCAACCTTTCTCATGTAAAGGCAACTTTGTACATAACTGGTACACAGTACCGACAAGATGAAGAATCAGGCACAGGTGCAACCTCTGGGTATCTTTATTTGTAGACGTGTCGCTAACCATTGGCTTTATCAATGCTACAGAAGGACATAATCTGATATAATTCTTCATAAAATGGCCTTTTATTGTATTGATAAAGCCATTGGTTGGCGAAACGTCTACAAATATAGATACTCAGATGGGTAGTTTTAATTCCACAAATCTATAAAAAACAGTGTTTAACCCCCCGACAAAATCGACCGTAATAAGTCTGGCAAACTGGTGGCCGAGTGGAGCCAGGAAACATTTAAATCCAAATGTAAACAAAACCATATTCAAAACGTTATTTTCACAACATTTGAGATACACATAACCTGTGTGATGAAACAAGAACAGTCTGATTGATCACATCCATTTCTGGACTCTCGTATCTTCTACCTTCTGGAGTACCTATAACTATATTTTGATAAAATGTTGCCTAATATTAAAATCAGACACATGTGCAGCATATACTGCACACCTGCCTAATTTTTATCTTTACGGTATTGCATACTATCCATTTAGGGCCTAATAATGACAAGGCTCCTTACTAATAACCAAAATAAATCCTTACCAATAACCCTTACTAATAACCATAATAATATACATTACACATGCGCAATACTTAGGTATCTTCATTACCGAAACCTATCGCCTGCACAGCAGGCTTCTTCACTTGAATTTTAATCGCCTCTGTAATCGACTGAAGAAGTCTAACTTGGAGGCGAAACATTTCGGAAATGACCCCTCCTCAAGGTGTTGCAATATCCTGGGGGTGAGGATGTTGCAATTCTGAGAGCCAGCTAAGCTATGACGTCAGAGATGCTGGCAAGACAGCGTTTGCATGAATAATGGTGAATGCTCTTCCTCGTTTTTCGGGTCACTCTGTCGCTGTAGGAAGCGCTCGCTGTGTTAAAAGTAAAAAATGGAGGAAAATAGGAAACGTGGAATAGCTGACGTTGGGCAATACGTCAGTCACCGAGGTCTCGGAAAATGACAATGGACCGTGCAGAGAGACTGTGAATTGTGTAATATAACATCACATATTTTCATTGGTGTTTACAATATGCGTTCGTCCCCCATGTGCTTGCCTGGCACACTGATGGATCAACATGACAAGGTAGATGCAAGACAGGTGCCATTGTGGAAGTACAGGCGCCAGGGCTGGGAAAAAGCATTCCTATTCACAAATTATTGTGTAAGAGAAGTGGTAGACATGAACGCCCATTAAATCTGTACATCATGTAATTATCAGCAGTAACGTACAGTACTGAAGCTTCAATTAAACAATATTAAGTTGCTGCTCACGAGAGGTGAACACAGCACAAGCTTGACCGCCAATATGGCGGACACTTATTCCTTAACTTCACGTTTAAACACTCTGTGCTGAGGAGCTGTGCCTACCTGCTCAGGCAAGCATGATCCCATGTCTAGCTCTTCTTCATTGTCATACGCGTCATTCTTCTCGTTCATTGTACTCTGTCATAACGAAAAACGATGAAAAAGAACTTAAAATTTACCCAAAACAAGCTTGCGGGATCCGGGTCCTAGAGAACATGTAGGCCAGAATGATGATGATGATGGTAATAATAATAATAATATAATAATAATAATATAATAATAATAATAATCTTTATGTCTACACGTACATGATACAACTTATACAGACCTAGCTGACACCAGTGACATACTATATAGAAAGACCCTGGTTATGCAGAGCATTTCGGGCAAATTAGATTAATTTTGTCCCCAGAATGCGACCCACACCAGGCAGAAGGTATCAGTGGCAGCTCATGACACATAGGTTGCCAATGATATCCTCTGCCTTGCCTCAGAGAATTTCCCCTCGTATCTCTTACTGTCTTGCAACACTGCATAGCTCCTGACGACGCAAGAGAGTGAGAAAGATCTAGAGCCAAAGATTTTCATGCTTATGTGGCTTGTTCTGCACATACGTTGCTATGTATGATAACTGTCATCACCTAA
>NC_069442.1:17043490-17048490 GCF_026875155.1 Cherax quadricarinatus
CTAACCTAACTCCTACACGCAGCTGCTACTTACGGTGCTGAGCTGAAGAAACAAGTTTCTATGCAATAATGCATGTAGTCATAACACCTTAGTGCTGACACTACCCCCCCCCACAAGTGACTACAATCTATGTACACTTGGCAGAAGAATTTAGGTGCATATACACTACTACTGTTATTACTACTGCTACTACTATCATCTTCTGTTATCACCCACTACTGCTACTACTACAATCATTACTAACTCTCATACAATGTATTATAGATTACTCTTGTTCTTCATGGTACTGTGCCTTCCCAAAAAAAAACTGAAAGATAAGCTACAAATCACCAACAACATAATGATCAGATTCATTCCAGATCTGCGTCCAAGACAGAATGTAGGCCGGAATGAATTACAACAACTGGATATGCTGAATGCTGAAGACAGAGTGAAACAACTGGGCACTGGTGGCCTGGAAGTTAAAGCACTTGCTTCACACGGCGAGGGTCTGGGTTCGATTCCCAGCCAGGGTAGAAACATTGCGCGTTTCTTTACACCTGTAGTCTGTGTTCACCCATCAGTAATATGGGTACCTGGGTGTTAATCGACTGGTATCGCATCCTGGGTCAAAACTTGCCTAATATGCCTGAAATGCACAGCATAATAAGCGGCTTTCTGCTTAATAGTATGTCACTGATGTCAGCTAGGACTGTATACCTTGTACATGTACTTGTAGTAAATAAAGGTATAATTATTACGTTTATAAAAGTACTCACAACCAGTGTCCATAATCTCTTACAAAAATCAAATAGCATTAGTAATGATAAAGGTTTTAATGCAAATTTATTTAAAACTAAAATTTATTTTACAATTTTGAAAAGTCAGACTTCTTGTTTTATTTTTTCATTTAAAATATTACATAATATTTTTAAAGAGCAAGACACAAAATATTCTCCTAATTTATTAATTTTGTTCTTTTTGTTTTATTATGATGTAACTGATTCACATCTAACAAATACTTTTTCAAAGCAATGCTTTATAATACATGTATACCTGATACCATGTTGTAATACACAGTACCTTGTGCTGTGGTGTACTACACAGTACCTTGTGCTGTGGTGTACTACACAGTACCTTGTGCTGTGGTGTACAACACAGTACCTGTGCTGTGGTGTACTAAAACAGTACCTTGTGCTGTGGTGTACTACACAGTAACCCTTTTGCTGTGGTGTAATACACAGTACCCTTGTGCTGTGGTGTACAACACAGTACCTTGTGCTGTGGTGTACTTACACGTACCTTGTGCTGTGGTGTACAACACAGTACCTTGTGCTGTGGTGTACTACACAGTACCTTGTGCTGTGGGTTTTACAACACAGTACCTTGTGCTGTGGTGTACTACACAGTAAACCCTTTTGCTGTGGTGTACAACACAGTACCCTTGTGCTGTGGTGTACAACACAGTACCTTGTGCTGTGGTGTACTACACAGTACCTTGTGCGTGGTGTACTACACAGTACCTTGTGCTGTGGTGTACTACACCAGTACCTTGTGCTGTGGTGTACAACAAAAGTACCTTGTGCTGTGGTGTACTACACAGTACCTTGTGCTGTGGTGTACAACACAGTTTCCTTGTGCTGTGGTGTACTACACAGTACCTTTTGCTGTGGTGTAAATACACAGTACCTTGTGCTGTGGTGTACTACACAGTAAACCTTGTGCTGTGGGTGTACAACACAGTACCTTGTGCTGTGGTGTACAACACAGTACCTTGTGCTGTGGTGTACTACACAGTACCTTGTGCTGTGGTGTACTACACAGTACCTTGTGCTGTGGTGTACAACACAGTACCTTGTGTTGGGGGTGTTTCTACACAGTACCTTGTGCTGTGGTGGTACTACACAGTACCTTGTGCTGTGGTGTACAACACAGTACCTTGTGTGTGGTGTACTACACAGTACCTTGTGCTGTGGTGTACTACAAAAGTACCTTGTGCTGTGGTGTACAACACAGTAACCTTGTGCTGTGGTGTATACACAGTACCTTTGATGTGGTGTACTACACAGTACCTTGTGCTGTGTTGTAAAAACACGTACCTTGTGCTGTGTTGTACAACACAGTACCTTGTGCTGTGTTGTACAACACAGTACCTTGTGCTGTGGTGTACTACACAGTACCTTGTGCTGTGGTGGGACTCCCAGTACCTTGTGCTGTGGTGTACTACACAGTACCCGTGCTGTGTTGTACAACACAGTACCGTGTGCGTGTGTAACTACACAGTACCTTTTGCTGTGTTGTACAACACAGTACCCTTGTGCTGTGTTGTACTACACAGTACCTTGTGCTGTGGTTGACTTACAGTAACCCTTGTGCTGTGTTGTTTCACACAGTACCTTGTGCTGTGGTGTACAACACAGTACCTTGTGCTGTGGTGTACAACACAGTACCTTGTGCTGTGGTGTACAACACAGTACCTTGTGCTGTGTTGTACAACACAGTACCTTGTGCTGTGGTGTACAACACAGTACCTTGTGCTGTGGTGTACAACACAGTACCTTGTGCTGTGGTGTACAACACAGTACCTTGTGCTGTGGGGTACTACACAGTTACCCCCTGCGTGTTGACTACACAGTACCTTGTGCTGTGGTTTTACTCCACAGTACCTTGTGCTGTGGTGTACAACACAGTAACTTGTGCTGTGGTGTACTACACAGTACCATGTGCTGTGGTGTACAACACAGTACCTTGTGCTGTGGTGTACTACACAGTACCTTGTGCTGTGGTGTACAACACAGTACCTTGTGCTGTGGTGTACTACACAGTACCGTGTGTGTAGTGTACTACACAGTCCTTGTGCTGTGGTGTACAACACAGTCCTTGTGCTGTGGTGTACAACACAGTACCTTGTGCTGTGGTTTTACTACCAGTACCTTGTGCTGTGGTGTACTACACAGTACCTGTGCTGTGGTGTACAACACAGTACCTTGTGCTGTGGTGTACTACACAGTACCTTGTGCTGTGGTGTACTACACAGTACCTTGTGCTGTGGTGTACAACACAGTACCTTGTGCTGTGGTGTACTACACAGACCTTGTGCTGTGGGTATACACAGTACCTTGTGCTGTGGGTACAACACAGTAAACCCTTTTGCTGTGGTGTACTACACAGTACCTTGTGATGTGGTGTACTACACAGTACCTTGTGCTGTGTTGTACAACACAGTTACCTTGTGCTGTGTTGTACAACACAGTACCTTGTGCTGTGTTGTACAACACAGTACCTTGTGCTGTGGTGTACTACACAGTACCCCTTTTGCTGTGGTGTACTACACAGTACCTTGTGCTGTGGTGTACTACACAGTACCTTGTGCTGTGTTGTACAAAAACAGTACCTTGTGCTGTGGTGTACTACACAGTACCTTGTGCTGTGTTGTACAACACAGTACCTTGTGCGTGTTGTTTCTACACAGTACCTTGTGCTGTGGTGTACTTCACAGTACCTTGTGCTGTGTTGTACAACACAGTACCTTGTGCTGTGGTGTACAACACAGTACCTTTTGCTGTGGTGTACAACACAGTACCTTGTGCTGTGGTGTACAACACAGTACCTTGTGCTGTGTTGTACAACACAGTACCTTGTGCTTTGGTGTACAACACAGTACCTTGTGCTGTGGTGTACAACACAGTACCTTGTTTCGTGGTGTAAAAACACAGTACCTTGTGCTGTGGTGTACACACAGTACCCCCCGCTGTGTTGTACTACACGTACCTTGTGCTGTGGTGTACTCCCCAGTACCTGTGCTGTGGTGTACAACACAGTAACTTGTGCTGTGGTTTTTACTACACAGTACCATGTGCTGGGTGTACAACACAGTACCCCCTTGTGCTGTGGTGTACTACCCCAGTACCTTGTGCTGTGGTGTACAACACAGTACCTTGTGCTGTGGTGTACTACACAGTACCGTGTGCTGTGTGTCTACACAGTACCTTGTGCTGTGGTGTACAACACAGTACGTTGTGCTGTGGTGTACTACACAGTACCTTGTGCTGTGGTGTACTACACAGTACCTTGTGCTGTGGTGTACACACAGTCCTTGTGCTGTGGTGTACTACATAGTACCTTGTGCTGTGGTGTACTACACAGGAATTTTGCTGTGGTGTACAACACAGTAACCTTGTGGGTGTGGTGTACTACACAGTACCTTGTTTCTGTGTTGTACACACAGTACCTTGTGCTGTGTTGTACTACACAGTACCTTGTGCTGTGTTTAAATACACAGTACCTTGTGCTGTGGTGTACTACACAGTACCTTGTGCTGTGTTGTACTACACAGTACCTTGTGCTGTGTTGTACTACACAGTACCTTTTGCTGTTTGTACTACACAGTACCTTTGCGTGTTGTACTACACAGTACCTTGTGCTGTGTTGTACTACACAGTACCTTGTGCTGTGGTGTACTACACAGTACCTTGTGCTGTGTTGTACTACACGTAAACCTTGTGCTGTGTTGTACTTTCACAGTACCTTGTGCTGTTTTTGTACTACACAGTACCTTGTGCTGTTTTTTGGGAAATGAACATAAAATGTGTGTGTGTGTGTGTGTGGTGTGTGTGTGTGTGTGTGTGTGTGTGTGTGTGCGGTGTGTGTGTGTGTGTGTTGTGTGTGTGTGTGTGTGTGTGTGTGTGTGTGTGTGTGTTTTCTTTTGATCTATTTATTTAAGATGAGTCCTCTTAGATAATGGTAAATATGATATGGAGTTGGTGGTCGTGACTTTTGTGTGAAATATTTATAAAAAGGGGTGTTTTTCTGTGATCTTCGTGGTGGGGGTCATAGAATTTTGGTAATCATCTTGGTTATAGTGTTTTTAGATATTGGTAAAACATGTTATGGTGTTGGTGGTTGTGAATTTTGTGTGAATGTTTATAAAAACGGGAGTTTTCTGTGATCTAAGTGGTTTTGAGATGAGTGATCATAGAATTTGGTGATCATCTTGGTTATAGCGTTTTGAGGGAATGTGT
>NC_069442.1:17055990-17057399 GCF_026875155.1 Cherax quadricarinatus
GTAATGAACAATCGTTGATATGTATTCCTGGTAATAAACCATAGTTGATAATGTGTATTCCTGGTATTGAACCATCGTTGGTAATGTGTATTCCTGGTAATAAACCATCGTTGGTAATGTGTATTCCTGGAAATAAACCATAGTTGATAATGTGTATTCCTGGTAATGAACCATAGTTGATAATGTGTATTCCTGGTAATAAACCATCGTTGATAATGTGTATTCCTGATAATGAATCATAGTTGATAATGTGTATTCCTGGTAATGAACCATCGTTGGTAACGTGTATTCTTGGTAATAAACCATCGTTGATAATGTGTATTCCTGATAATGAACCATAGTTGATAATGTGTATTCCTGGTAATGAACCATCGTTGGTAACGTGTATTCCTGGTAATAAACCATCGTTGGTAATGTGTATTCCTGGAAATAAACCATAGTTGATAATGTGTATTCCTGGTAATGAACCATCGTTGATAATGTGTATTCCTGGTAATAAACCATCGTTGATAATGTGTATTCCTGATAATGAATCATAGTTGATAATGTGTATTCCTGGTAATGAACCATCGTTGGTAACGTGTATTCTTGGTAATAAACCATCGTTGATAATGTGTATTCCTGGTAATAAACCATCGTTGGTAATGTGTATTCCTGGTAATGAACCATCGTTGGTAACGTGTATTCTTGGTAATAAACCATCGTTGATAATGTGTATTCCTGGTAATAAACCATCGTTGGTAATGTGTATTCCTGGTAATGAACCATCGTTAGTAATGTGTATTCCTGGTAATGAACCATCGTTAGTAATGTGTATTCCTGGTAATGAACCATCGTTGGTAATGTGTATTCCTGGTAATGAACCATCGTTAGTAATGTGTATTCCTGGTAATGAACCATCGTTAGTAATGTGTATTCCTAGGGAAGGATGGGGGGAATGCATATTTTACGTACAGCATTGTCATCATCTAGAGCAGTGGTTCTCAGGCTGGGGGCCGCGGACCCCCCTTCATCTTCCTGGTGGGTCACTGAGTTATTTCAAGGATTCGAGACGAGTCACTGAGTTGATGTGATATTGGCCATGCACTTTCTGAGTTAATTGGGACCTGGAAACATGGCCGGACAGATGACCGACGGACACTTGGCCGACAGACATTTGACCGAAGGACAATTAGCCGAAAGGACATTGCGCCGATAGCCATTTGGCCGAACGGACAACAGACCGAACTGATAGTTAGGTCAGGTTAAGGTGATGAATGCCAGATCGGCCATATGTCCATTCGGTGAAATGTCCTTCTGTGAAATGTCCTTCGATGAAATGTCCATCGGCCAAATATCCGGGAGTCTCTAGAAAGCAATGTTTCACGTGAGGGTTCACGTAATTTCTTGATTTTTTTCCCCCGAAAACC
>NC_069442.1:17057899-17067899 GCF_026875155.1 Cherax quadricarinatus
ATTAAATAAACTCAGAGCATTTATGCGCTGAGAGAAAGGCATCTCTGGTTGTGTATATCTAGTTAGACTTTGTTGGGTTGCCCTTGGATGACGGTCTATAACTGTTGATGGTCTATAACAGTGTGTTGATGGTCTATAACAGTGTGTTGATAGTCTATAACAGTGTGTTGATGGTCTATAACTGTGTGTTGATGGTCTATAACAGTGTGTTGATGGTCTATAACAGTGTTGATGGTGTATAACAGTGTGTTGATATGTATAACAAGTGTGTTGATGGTCTATAAAACTGTGTTTGATGGTCTATAACAGTGTGTTGATGGTCTATAACAGTGTGTTGATAGTGTATAACAGTGTGTTGATGGTCTATAACAGTGTGTTGATGGTCTATAACAGTGTGTTGATGGTCTATAACAGTGTGTTGATGGTCTATAACAGTGTGTTGATGGTCTATAACAGTGTGTTGATGGTCTATAACAGTGTGTTGATGGTCTATAACAGTGTTGATGGTCTATAACATTTTTGAGGGTCTATAACTGTGTGTTGATGGTCTATAACAGTGTGTTGATGGTCTATAACAGTGTTGATGGTCTATAACAGTGTTGATGGTCTATAACTGTGTGTTGATGGTCTATAACAGTGTGTTGATGGTCTATAACAGTGTGTTGATGGTCTATAACAGTGTGTTGATGGTCTATAACAGTGTTGATGGTCTATAACTGTGTGTTGATGGTCTATAACAGTGTGTTGATGGTCTATAACTGTGTGGTGATGGTCTATAACAGTGTGTTGATGGTCTATAACAGTGTGTTGATGTCTATAACAGTGTTTGATGGTCTTAACAGTGTTGAAGTATAACAGTGTGTTGATGGTCTATAACAGTGTGTTGATGGTCTATAACTGTGTGTTGATGGTCTATAACAGTGTGGTGATGGTCTATAACAGTGTTGATGGTCTATAACTGTGTGTTGATGGTCTATAACAGTGTGTTGATGGTCTATAACAGTGTGTTGATGGTCTATACTGTGTGTTGATGGTCTATAACATTTTGTGATGGTCTATAACAGTGTTGATGGTCTATAACTGTGTGTTGATGGTCTATAACAGTGTGTTGATGGTCTATAACAGTGTATTGATAGTCTATAACAGTGTGTTGATGGTCTATAACAGTGTGATGAAGGTCTATAACTGTGTGATGAAGGTCTATAACTGTGTGATGAAGGTCTATAACTGTGTGTTGATGGTCTAAAACTGTGTGATGAAGGTCTATAACTGTGTGATGAAGGTCTATAACTGTGTGTTGATGGTCTATAACTGTGTGTTGATGGTCTATAACTGTGTGATGATGGTCTATAACTGTGTGATGAAGGTCTATAACTGTGTGTTGGTCTATAAATGTGTGATAGGAGGTCTATAACTGTGTGATGGTCTATAACTGTGTGTTGGTCTATAAATGTGTGATAGGAGGTCTATAACTGTTGATGGTCTATAACTGTGTGTTGGTCTATAAATGTGTGATAGGAGGTCTATAACTGTGTGATTTTCTATAACTGTGTGTTGATGGTCTATAACTGCGTGATGAAGGCCTATAACTGTGTGATGATGGTCTATAACTGTGTGTTGATGGTCTATAACTGTGTGATGAAGGTCTATAACTGTGTGTTGATGGTCTATAACTGTGTGTTGATGGTCTATAACTGTGTGATGAAGGTCTATAACTGTGTGATGATGGTCTATAACTATTTGATGAAGGTCTATAACTGTGTGATGGTCTATAACTGTGTTGATGGTCTATAACTGTGTGATGAAGGTCTATAACTGTGTGATGATGGTCTATAACTGTGTGATGAAGGTCTATAACTGTGTGATGAAGGTCTGTAACTGTGTGATGGTCTATAACTGTGTGTTGATGGTCTATAACTGTGTGATGAAGGTCTATAATTGTGTGATGATGGTCTATAACTGTGTGATGGTATATAACTGTGTGTTGAAGGTCTATAACTGTGTGATGATGGTCTATAACTGTGTGTTGATGGTCTATAACTGTGTGATGATGGTCTATAACTGTGTGATGAAGGTCTGTAACTGTGTGATGGTTTATAACTGTGTGATGGTTTATAACTGTGTGATGGTTTATAACTGTGTGTTGAAGGTCTATAACTGTGTGATGGTTTATAACTGTGTGATGGTTTATAACTGTGTGAGGGTTTATAACTGTGTGATGAAGGTCTATAACTGTGTGATGGTTTATAACTGTGTGATGGTTTATAACTGTGTGATGGTTTATAACTGTGTGATGAAGGTCTATAACTGTGTGATGGTCTATAACTGTGTGATGAAGGGCTATAACTGTGTGATGGTCTATAACTGTGTGATGAAGGGCTATAACTGTGTGATGGTCTATAACTGTGTGTTGATGGTCTATAACTGTGTGATGATGGTCTATAACTGTGTGATGAAGGTCTATAACTGTGTGATGATGGTCTATAACTCTGTGATGGTCTATAACTGTGTGTTGATGGTCTATAACTGTGTGATGATGGTCTATAACTGTGTGATGGTTTATAACTGTGTGATGGTCTATAACTGTGTTATGAAGGTCTATAACTGTGTGATGGTTTATAACTGTGTGATGGTCTATAACTGTGTGATGGTTTATAACTGTGTGATGGTCTATAACTGTGTGATGGTTTATAACTGTGTTATGAAGGTCTATAACTGCGTGATGGTCTATAACTGTGTGATGGTCTATAACTGTGTGATGGTTTATAACTGTGTTATGAAGGTCTATAACTGTGTGATGGTCTATAACTGTGTGATGGTCTATAACTGTGTGATGGTTTATAACTGTGTTATGAAGGTCTATAACTGTGTGTTGAAGGTCTATAACTGCGTGATGGTTTATAACTGCGTGATGATGGTCTATAACTCTGGGATGAAGGTCTATAACTGTGTGATGGTCTATAACTGTGTTGATGGTCTATAACTGTGTGATGAAGGTCTATAACTGTGTGATGATGGTCTATAACTGTATGATGAAGGTCTATAACTGTGTGATGAAGGTCTATAACTGTGTGATGGTCTATAACTGTGTGTTGATGGTCTATAACTGTGTGATGAAGGTCTATAACTGTGTGTTGATGGTCTATAACTGTGATGAAGATCTATAACTGTGTGATGAAAATCTATGACTGTGTGGTGATGGTCTATAACTGTGTGATGATGGTCTATAACTGTGATAAAGATCTATAACTGTGTGATGAAAATCTATGACTGTGTGGTGATGGTCTATAACTGTGTGATGATGGTCTATAACCGTGTGATGAAGATCTATGACTGTGTGATGATGGTCTATAACTGTGTGATGATGGTCTATAACTGTGTGATGAAGATCTATAACTGCGTGATGAAGGTCTATAACTGTGTGATGATGGTCTATAACTGTGTGATGAAGGTCTATAACTGTGTAATGAAGATCTATGACTGTGTGATGATGGTCTATAAGTGTGTGATGGTCTATAACTGTGTGATGAAGGTCTATAACTGTGTGATGAAGATCTATAACTGTGTGATGATGGTCTATAACTGTGTGCTATGTACTGTGTTCTCCTGTATAATCAAGCTTACTGGACAGAAATAAAACTCATCTTACTTGTACCTGGCTGAAGGCAACTTGTACATCTGCTTTAAGCTTATTTTCCAGATTTTGTTTCTTGCCAGCTTAAAGATCTACGAACCCCTGTTGTGATTTATCTGCGAGTGCTAGAAAACAACAGACTTATTTCTGAAATTATTAATCCGTGAAACATTAATACAGCTAATGTTTAAAGGCGAATAAAAGTGACGATAGTACGTATATCATTTATAATGTAATGGTCATCACGTTACACAGTCTGTAATACTGTTGATCTTTGTGAGAGTTTATTGTGTGTGTCTTCCACGTCGCTACTGTATCCAGTAGCTCGACTGACAGAGCCCTCAGCTCACACACTGAGGTCCGTAGTTCGATCCCCGGTACTGGTGGAAATATTGCTGTTAATGTTCATGGGTGTTAGCCAACTGGTGTGGTTAACATACATTGCATCCTAAGGACAAAATTAGCCTAAGTTGCCCGAAATACTCTGCATAACCAGAGACTCTCTATATATTGTATCACTTAGCTAGGCCTGTATAAGTTGTGTCATGTACTTGTAAAAATAAAGATTATTATTATTATCAGCGTTTTCGAGGATAAAAACTCAAGAAATTCCGTGAATCCCTCACGTGCTAACAGTTGCCCTTCTAGAGACTCCCGGACATTTGGCCGATGGACATTTCATCGAAGGACATTTCACAGAAGGACATTTCACCGAATGGACATATGGCCGATCTGGCATTCATCACCTTAACCTGACCTAACTATCAGTTCGGTCTGTTGTCCGTTCGGCCAAATGGCTATCGGCGCAATGTCCTTTCGGCTAATTGTCCTTCGGTCAAATGTCTGTCGGCCAAGTGTCCGTCGGTCATCTGTCCGGCCATGTTTCCAGGCCCCCATTAACTCAGAAAGTGCATGGCCAATATCACATCAACTCAGTGACCCACCAGGAAGATGAAGGGGGGTCCGCGGCCCCCAGCCTGAGAACCACTGCTCTAGATGATGACAATGCTGTACGTAAAATATGCATTCCCCCCATCCTTCCCTAGGAATACACATTACTAACGATGGTTCATTACCAGGAATACACATTATCAACTATGGTTCATTATCAGGAATACACATTATCAACGGTGGTTCATTACCAGGAATACACATTATCAACGATGGTTCATTACCAGGAATACACATTATCAACTATGGTTATTACCAGGAACACACATCAACGATTGTTCATTACCAGGAATACACATTATCAACGATGGTTCATTACCAGGAATACACATTATCAACGATGGTTCATTACCAGAAATACACATTACCAACGATGGTTCATTACCAGGAATACACAAATTTTCAACTATGGTTCATTACCAGGAATACACATTATCAACTATGGTTCATTACCAGGAATACACATTATCAACGATGGTTCATTACCAGGAATACACATTATCAACGATGGTTCATTACCAGGAATACACATTATCAACGATGGTTCATTACCAGGAATACACATTATCAACGATGGTTCATTACCAGAAATACACATTACCAACGATGATTCATTACCAGGAATACACATTATCAACTATGGTTATTACCAGGAACACATATCAACGATTGTTCATTACCAGGAATACACATTATCAACGATGGTTCATTACCAGGAATACACATTATCAACGATGGTTCATTACCAGAAATACACCCTTACCAACGATGGTTCATTACCAGAATACACATTATCAACTATGGTTCATTACCAGGAATACACATTATCAACGATGGTTCATTACCAGGAATACACATTATCAACGATGGTTCATTACCTGGAATACACATTATCAACGATGGTTCATTACCAGGAATACACATTATCAACGATGGTTCATTACCAGAAATACAAATTACCAACGATGATTCATTACCAGGAATACACATTATCAACTATGGTTATTACCAGGAACACATATCAACGATTGTTCATTACCAGGAATACACATTATCAACGATGGTTCATTACCAGGAATACACATTATCAACTATGGTTCATTACCAGGAATACACATTATCAACGATGGTTCATTACCAGGAATACACATTATCAACGATGGTTCATTACCAGGAATACACATTATCAACGATGGTTCATTACCAGGAATACACATTATCAACGATGGTTCATTACCAGGAATACACATTATCAACGATGGTTCATTACCAGGGTGAACACAGACTACAGGTGTAAAGAAACGCGCAATGTTTCTACCCTGGCTGGGAATCGAACCCAGACCCTCGCCGTGTGAAGCAAGTGCTTTAACTTCCAGGCCACCAGTGCCCAGTTGTTTCACTCTGTCTTCAGCATTCAGCATATCCAGTTGTTGTAATTCATTCCGGCCTACATGCTGTCTTGGACGCAGATCTAGAATGAATCTGATCATTATGTTGTTGGTGATTTGTAGCTTATCTTTCAGTTTTTTTTGTGAAGGCACAGTACCATGAAGAACAAGAGTAATCTATAATACATTGTATGAGAGTTAGTAATGATTGTAGTAGTAGCAGTAGTGGTGATAACAGAAGTGATGGTAGTAGCAGTAGTAATAACAGTAGTAGTGTATATGCACCTAAATTCTTCTGCCAAGTGTACATAGATTGTAGTCACTTGTGGGGGAGGGGGGAATTTCAGCACTAAGGTGTTATGACTACATGCATTATTGCATAGAAACTTGTTTCTTCAGCTCAGCACCGTAAGTAGCAGCTGCGTGTAGGAGTTAGGTTAGGAAGGTTAGGTTAGGTAAGGTTCGTCAGGGAACAGGACAAGTGTTTCTTGACGTGGGTCTTAGTCAGATGATGACCCGCCATTGAAGCTTTTGGTCATCTGACCGAGGCCTTTCCCTGGCTTACCGGTCCACCCCTTTAAAAAATATGGTCATAGTTATAACCATTCACGAGTACTAATTTAGGTTAGTGTTGGGACTGAGTCTGTATGAGTTTTTGGTGCTTCTTTAGTTTATCATATTACTCGGGCTGCATCTGCTCTTGTTGCCACCTCCCTATTTAAGAACGATAATAAATTTGTTGAGTTAGGCATAAGAATTAACAACTGGGCGTCTACACTGCAAACTGAATTGTTTGCAATCCTAATGGCGCTAAAGCTAACCTATGACACTGAGCTTGACTCTATCATCATTACTGATTCTATGTCATCATTAAAGGCTCTTGACTCATATAATGACTCCAACAACATGCTCATTGCAGAAGCCAGGTATAGATACTCAAAAATTAGGGACAAAGGAATTAATGTACAATTGCTATGGATCCCATCACACACTGGATTACTCCTTCATGATAAAGTTGATATGTTAGCCAAGAAGAGTACCCAGAAGGAGAATGTAGAATATAACTTTGGTATAACTGTGTCTAGCATTAGGAATAATATTAGGAGAGAAGTAAATAATGAAAATGATTGTTATACGAATGCAGTTAGAAGCATGAACATAGATAAGTATGTTTATGGAGCAACTTGCAATGTGAACAGACTGACTGATGTTGTAGTGGCCAGACTTAGGCTTGGTTACAAGTACTTCTGGCAGTTTGGGAGACACACAGATGATGATCAGACTAAATGTAAATTATGTGATCAGGCATATGGTCACTCTCTTGAACACTATGTGCTTAATTGTCCACTTACTGAGGAATACAGAGGCAGACAGTATAATAACCTATGTGACATGTCAAGATATCTTATTAATGAAAATAAGATACCAGATATATTAAGCAAATTTCCTAAATTTGTTTGTAACAGATAAGTGAACTATAGATATGTAAATATAAATCCATATGTATTCCCGTTAACTCTTCGGGCCTAGTTCCTGGGCCTTTTGTGTATCCATATGTTCTTGCGCTACCGTCCACAGGATGGATATGGGGTGCACAATAAACTAGCCACTTCGGTGGCAAAATCTCTAAATCATATTACTCAATAATGTACGTGGCAGTTTTCAGTAGTTTGTGTTGTGCCACTGTTGCAAGCCTGTTCATTACCTGTTTGTTGTTACAATGTTATATATAATCCGACCTGTGTATTTGTATATGAAGTTTTAAATAAAAAATATATATATATATATACGTATATGAAATTCTTTTGTGATAACGAAGTTTCCCAAGAATTATCGTTTTCTTTCTGTTTGGTGAACCATTATGAGAAAACGTCTTATGTCTGGTAAACTGAACTAAAGTGAAGAAGAAGAAGAAGAAGAAGAAGAAGATTTCGTTCGGATTTTTAACCCCGGAGGGTTAGCCACCCAGGATAACCCAAGAAAGTCAGTGCGTCATCGAGGACTGTCTAACTTATTTCCATTGGGGTCCTTAATCTTGTCCCCCAGGATGCGACCCACACCAGTCGACTAACACCCAGGTACCTATTTGCTGCTAGGTGAACAGGACAACAGGTGTAAGGAAACGTGTCGGAATGTTTCCACCCGCCGGGAATCGAACCCGGGCCCTCCGTGTGTGAAGCGGGAGCTTTAGCCACCAGGCCACCGGCCACCGGCCACCGGGAGATGAAGAAGAAGAAGAAGAAGAAGAAGAAGAAGAAGAAGAAGAAGAAGAAGAAGAAAGAAAGAAGAAGAAGAAGAAGAAGAAGAAGAAGAAGAAGAAGAAGAAGAAGAAGAAGAAGAAGAAGAAGAAGAAGAAGAAGAAGAAGAAGAAGAAGAAGAAGAAGAAGAAGAAGAAGAAGAAGAAGAAGAAGAAGAAGAAGAAGAAGAAGAAGGACTTTATTTAGATTATTAACTCTGATGGTTAACAACCCAGGATAACCCATTAAAGTTAGGGTGTCATCAGAGTGTCTTATTTCCAACGGGGGTCCTTTAATTCCCCCCTCCCCCAGGATGCTACCCACACCAGTCACCTGACACTGCTGGGTGAACAGGGAGCAATTGGTGTAAGGAAACATACTCAAAGTTTTCCCTCGTCCGGTGACTGAACCCAGATCCCTCTGTTTACGAACTTTTTATGATGCCTAAGTAAGCAAGTAAGGTAACTAAGTATGTAAGTAAGTTGGCAAGTATGTACGTAAGTGAATGAGTAACAAGTGAGTAAATAATTGAATGATTGACTGAGTAAGTGGTAATAAAGGTAGAATTAGGGACAATATGTTAGATAAAATGTCACATTAATTTCACTTGTGTTCTTTTATAACAAGTAATGTAAGTTTATTTAGGTACAGGTATACATAAGTACAGTTAAACATATTTAGGTGATGACAGTTATCATACATAGCAACGTATGTGCAGAACAAGCCACATAAGCATGAAAATCTTTGGCTCTAGATCTTTCTCACTCTCTTGCGTCGTCAGGAGCTATGCAGTGTTGCAAGACAGTAAGAGATACGCGGGGAAATTCTCTGAGGCAAGGCAGAGGATATCATTGGCAACCTATGTGTCATGAGCTGCCACTGATACCTTCTGCCTGGTGTGGGTCGCATTCTGGGGACAAAATTAATCTAATTTGCCCGAAATGCTCTGCATAACCAGGGCCTTTCTATATAGTATGTCACTGGTGTCAGCTAGGTCTGTATAAGTTGTATCATGTACGTGTAGAAATAAAGATTATTATTATTATTATTATTATTATTATTATTATTATTATTATTATTACCATCATCATCATCATTCTGGCCTACATGTTCTCTAGGACCCGGATCCCGCAAGCTTGTTTTGGGTAAATTTTAAGTTCTTTTTCATCGTTTTTCGTTATGACAGAGTACAATGAACGAGAAGAATGACGCGTATGACAATGAAGAAGAGCTAGACATGGGATCATGCTTGCCTGAGCAGGTAGGCACAGCTCCTCAGCACAGAATGTTTAAACGTGAAGTTAAGGAATAAGTGTCCGCCATATTGGCGGTCAAGCTTGTGCTGTGTTCACCTCTCGTGAGCAGCAACTTAATATTGTTTAATTGAAGCTTCAGTACTGTACGTTACTGCTGATAATTACATGATGTACAGATTTAATGGGCGTTCATGTCTACCACTTCTCTTACACAATAATTTGTGAATAGGAATGCTTTTTCCCAGCCCTGGCGCCTGTACTTCCACAATGGCACCTGTCTTGCATCTACCTTGTCATGTTGATCCATCAGTGTGCCAGGCAAGCACACGAGGGACGAACGCATATTGTAAACACCAATGAAAATATGTGATGTTATATTACACAATTCACAGTCTCTCTGCACGGTCCATTGTCATTTTCCGAGACCTCGGTGACTGACGTATTGCCCAACGTCAGCTATTCCACGTTTCCTATTTTCCTCCATTTTTTACATTTAACACAGCAAGCGCTTCCTACAGCGACAGAGTGACCCGA
>NC_069442.1:17072899-17077899 GCF_026875155.1 Cherax quadricarinatus
TTGTTGCAAACCTTTGTACTTTCTCTAACTTCTTGACGTGCTTGACCAGGTGTGGGTTCCAGACTGGTGCTGCATACTCCAGTATGGGCCTGACACACACAGTGTACAGTGTCTTGAACGATTCCTTATTAAGGTATCGGAACGCTATTCTCAGGTTTGCCAGGCCCCCGTATGCTGCAGCGGTTATTTGGTTGATGTGTGCCTCCGTGATGTGCTCGGTGTTATGGTCACCCCAAGGTCTTTTCTCCCTGAGTGAGGTCTGTAGTCTTTGTCCACCTAGCCTATACTCTGTCTGCGGTCTTCTTTGCCCCTCCCCAATCTTCATGACTTTGCATTTGGCTGGATTGAATTCGAGAAGCCAGTTGCTGGACCACATGTCCAGCCTCTCCAGGTCTCTTTGCAGTCCTGCCTCATCCTCGTCCGATTTAATTCTTCTCATCAACTTCACGTCATCTGCGAACAGGGACACTTCAGAGTCTATTCCTTCCATCATGTCGTTCACATATATCAAAAAATAGCACTGGTCCTAGAACTGACCCCTGTGGGACCCCGCTCGTAACAGGCGCCCACTGTGATACCTCTTCACGTACCATGACTCGTTGCTGCCTCCCTGTCAGGTATTCCCTTATCCATTGCAGTGCCCTCCCTTTTACGTGCGCCTGATCCTCCAGCTTCTGCACTAATCTCTTGTGGGGAACTGTGTCAAAGGCCTTCCTGCAGTCTAGGAAAACGCAATCTACCCAACCCTCTCTCTCGTGTCTTACTTCTGTTACCTTGTCATAAAACTCCAGGAGGTTTGTGATACAAGATTTGCCTTCCATGAACCCATGCTGGTTTTCATTTATAATCTTGTTCCTTTCCAGGTGTTCGACCACTCTCCTCCTGATAATGTTCTCCATGACTTTGCACACAATACATGTCAGAGACACAGGTCTGTAGTTTAGTGCCTCGTTTCTGTTTCCTTTCTTAAATATGGGGACTACATTAGCTGTCTTCCATTTCTCAGGTAGTTGCCCAGTTTCAAGGGATGTGTTGAAGATAGTAGTTAGAGGCACGCACAGCATCTCTGCTCCTTCTCTAAGGACCCATGGGGAGATGTTGTCCGGTCCCATCGCCTTTGAGGTTCAAGGTCACTTAAGAGCTTCTTCACCTCCTCCTCAGTTGTTCGTATGTCATCCAAACACCTCTTGGTGTATATCCACTCTGCTTCAGATATAAGAGTAAAGGAGTTAGGATAACATGTTAGCAGATCTTGGTTTGCCTGCCCCCCCCACCTCTCATCTGCGACTGCTTGACAGAGTAGAGAACAGAGGTCTCATCTCTCGCCTGGACCCATCCTGGATAGATCTGTCATTCCAGCAGAGCCTTCAACACAGGAGGGATGTGGGTGGCCTTACTGTTATGTACAAGGTCAATATTGTCAAAGTACCACACTTGGATCCACTTAGAGGACAGCGTGAAACAAGCTTTTATGCCACAAGACGGGCAGAAAGCAGCAACTTCACTCTGGCTGTACCCTTCTCCAGAACATCACTCCTTCTGAGATCACATGTACCCAGGATGACTCGAGTATGGAACACATTCGTACAGCATAATGATGTCAACGAGATAACGTCAGTTGATCAAATGAAAATGCTGGCCCACAGATGGCTCCAACTTCATCCTGTTCCCTACTTGTATGTCTCATAACAATAAAAATGCTTTCAAATGAGCTGATGTAGGTAACAGCTCTTAGCTTGCCAATAAAGTTAGGAATCCTTAACCTGGAAATAGCTGTCAATAAAGCTAGGGATCCTTAAGCTTGTCAAACCCTGTGTAAAAAAAAAAAAAAAAAAAAAAGAGAGAGAGAGTGAGAGAGAGAGAGAGAGAGAGAGAGAGAGAGAGAGAGAGAGAGAGAGAGAGAGAGAGAGAGAGAGAGAGAGAGAGAGAGAGAGAGAGAGGAGAGAAAGATAGAGAAAGAGGAGAGAGAGAGAGGAGTGAGAGAGAGAGAGAGAGAGAGAGAGAGAGAGAGAGAGAGAGAGAGAGAGAGAGAGAGAGAGAGAGAGAGAGAGAAGAGAGAGAGAGAGAGAGAGAGAGAGAGAGAAGAGAGAGAGAGAGAGAGAGAGAGAGAGAGAGAGAGAGAGAGAGTTTTATGACCACCTGGAATGACCACGGTCTTAGGGACTGGAAACTACAGATCAGAGGGTGACCACAGGAGACCAGAAGACGATCACAGTAGAATACAGGGGAGCAGAGGGAAACATTGAAGACCAGAGTGTAGACACAAGAGTCCACTGAAGACCAGAGGGTAGACACAAGAGACACCTGAGCTTACACACCTTCGCCAGGCACACCTTCGCCAGGCAGACCTTCGCCAGGCACACCTTCGCCAGGCACACCTTCGCCAGGCACACCTTCGCCAGCACACCTTCGCCAGGCACACCTTCGCCAGGCAACACCCTTCGCCAGGCACAATCATTCACCAGGCGCACCTTCGCCAGGCACACCTTCGCCAGGCACACCTTCGCCAGGCACAACACCCTCGCCAGGCACAACCTTCGCCAGGCACAAACCTTCGCCAGGCACATCTTCACCAGGCGCACCTTCGCCAGGGCACACCTTCGCCAGGCACAATCTTCACCAGGGCGCAACCTTCGCCAAGCACACCCTTCGCCAGGCTATAATATATTTAATTACAGTCTTTCGCTCGAATGCGAACTGCAAAGTATAACTTTAAAGCACCGAATAAATAATAATCATAATCTGAAGCATCCGTCACGGTAGAGGGGGGGGGAAGGGGTTACCTGGAGGCTACCTGGAGTTATTCCGTGGATCAACGCCCCCGCGGGCAGGTTCATGATCAGGCCTCCCGATGGATCAGGGGCCTGATCAGCTAGGCTGTTACTGCTGGCCGCACGCAGTCCAACGTACGAGCCACAGCCCAGCTGATCCGGCACTGACTTTAGGTATCTGTCCAGCTCTCTCTTGAAGGCAGCCAGGGGTTTAATGGCAATTCCCCTAATGCTTGATTGGAGGCTGTTGAACAGTCTTGGGCCCCTGACACTTACGGTGTTTTCCCTTAGTATACCAATGGCGCCCCAACTTTTAATTGGGGGCATTTTGCATCGTAGGGAGTGATTTCCGAGTGCAGATTTGGGACCATTCCTTCCAGGATTTTCCGAGTATAGATTATGATATACCTCTCCCTCCTTCGTTCCAACGAGTACAAGTCAAGTGCTTCCAAGCGTACCCAGTAGATAAGGTGCTTGACAGAACATATACGTGCAGTAAAGGATCTCTGTACACTCTCTAGATCTGCGATTTCACCTGCTTTGAATGGAGATATTAATGTACAGCAGTATTCCAGCCTAAAAAGAACAAGTGATTTGAAAAGGATCATCACTGGCTTGGCATCTCTCGTTTTGAACGTTCTCATTATCCATCCTATCATTTTCTCTGCACGTGCGATCGTGGCACTGTTGTGATCCTTGAAAGTGATATCCTCAGACATTACTACTCCCAGGTCCCTTACATTATTTTTCCGCTCTACTGTATGGCCAAAGTCTGTAGTATACTCTGTTCTAGTTATTATCTCCTCCAGTTTTCCATAACGGAGTAGTTGGAATTTGTCTTCATTGAACATCATATTGTTTACTGTTGCCCACTGGAAAACTTTGTTTATATCTTCTTGGAGGTTAACCACGTCCTCAGCAGATGACAGCCTCATGCAGATCCTAGTATCATCCGCAAAGGATGATACGGTGCTGTGATATATATCTCCGTCTATGTCTGATATGAGGACGAGGAATAAGATGGGGGCGAGTACTGTGCCTTGTGGAACAGAGCTCTTCACTATGGCAGTCTCCGATTTAACTCTGTTGACCACTACTCTTTGTGTTCGATTTGTTAGGAAGTTGAAGATCCATCTCCCACTTTCTCAGTTATTCTCTTAGCACGTATTTTATGGGCTATTACGCCATAATCGCATTTGTCAAATGCTTTTGCAAAGTCTGTGTATATTACATCTGCATTCTGATTTTCTTCTAGTGCATCCAAGGCCATATCATAGTGATCTAGTAGTTGTGAGAGGTAGGAGCGACCTGCCCTGAACCCATGTTGCCCTGGTTTGTGCAGATTTTGAGAATCCAGGTGATTTGCAATCCTGCTTCTTAGCACTCTTTCAAAGATTTTTATGATGTGGGACGTCAGAGCTATTGGTCTATAGTTCTTAGCTAAGGCTTTGCTGCCACCTTTATGGAGTGGGGCTATATCCGTTGTTTTAAGTGACTGTGGAATTTCACCCATGTACAAGCTCCTCCTCCATAGTGTACTTAGGGCACGCAAGAGGGGTTTCTTGCAGTTCTTAATGAAAACAGAGTTCCACGAGTCTTGGCCCGGGGCTGAGTGCATGGGCATGTTGTCAATGGCTTTTTCGAAATCTATCGGAGTTAGGGCAATGTCGGAAATCTGGCATACATTTATGGGGTTTTGAGGCTCATTCATGAAGAAATCATTTGGGTCGTCGATCCTCAGACCGATTAGTGGTTCACTAAACACAGAGTCGTACTGGGATTTCAATATTTCACTCATTTCCTTGTTGTCATCTGTGTAAGTCCCATCCTGTCTGAGTAAGGGCCCGATACTAGATGTGGTATTTGCCTTGTTTTTGGCATATGAAAAGAAATATTTTGAGTTTCTTTCAATTTCACTAATAACTTTAAGCTCCTCCTGTCTCTCCTGGTTCCTGAAAGAGTCATTTAACTTAAGTTCGAAAGTTTCCACTTCCCTGGTCAACGCCTCCTTTCGTGTATCAGATATTCTAGCACTCATGAGGAGCTCAGTGACTCTTCGTCGTCTTCTGTAGAGGGAGCGTCTTTCTCTCTCCAGTTTACTCCTGCTCTTCTTCTTTCTTAGGGGAATATGCCTAGAACATGCTTCAGATGCCAGGAAGTTGATTCTTTCAAGGCACTGGTTTGGATCCATGTCATTTAAGATATCTTCCCAACATGTTCGTTTAGGAC
>NC_069442.1:17082899-17140399 GCF_026875155.1 Cherax quadricarinatus
GAGGCGAGGAAAGTTTTTTTTTCCCCAAGGGAAAACAAAATAATGGGAAAGGGACCAAGCGGCCCTTTGGGTTTACCCAAGGTGTGGGGAGGAAAAAGCTAAGTGCAACAGAGAAGGGAAAAGGGAAAAGGAGGGCATAGGCCCCGGGGGAAAAAACAAGGAAAATTAGTAAAAAAGACCCAGAAACGAGTATGCGCAGAAAGGAGGGAGGCCCCCAGAGACAAATTATAAAAAACGACATAGCATCGAAAGTAAAACTGCCCCCGAAACTGCTTTACCACATTGGGAAAGAAGACAACAGCCCAAGGCCCGGGGGTTTAAGGCTGAGGAAAAAAAGGTGGGGAACTCAAAAGAAACGATCAAGAGGTATGTGAGGAGCTCAACACGTTTAAAAAAAGGAAGTTTTACAGTAGGAAAAGGAAGGACTCGGGGGGGACAACCAATGGGGACACCAAAAAGGGAAAGACACCAACAAGGGGTTGGACAATAATACAAAAGGGGGAGGAGGGGGGAAGAAACTCCCAAAGGGGACTTTCGTACCTAAAAGGCAAGGGGCCCGGAAAAACATCTTTCCATGGGCCTTAGAGGGGGAGAAAATATGTTGTGCGAACCACTTACCACAATCTTCAACCCCTCCCTGGAAACTGGGAAACTCCCTGGGGTAGGGAAAGGGAAAAGAAAATGTATTTCCCCATTTTAAAAAAAAGGAGACAAAAAAAAGGGAGGCACAAAAATTTATAGACCTGTGTCATTGACGTGTTTTAGTTGAAAAAATTATGGGGAAATTATCAGGGGAGAGTGGGGAGCCCCTTTGGAAAACGGAACGGGAAAGTTAAAATGCCAACCGGGAACCGGGATTCCCGGAAGGCAAACCCCTGTGTCAAAAACCCTTTCTGGTTTTAATGATAAAATAACAAAGTAAGACAAGAGAGAGAGGGGTGGGGTTGTTTTGCATCTTCTTGGACGCAAAAAGGGCCCTTTGACACAGTTCCTCCCAAGAGTTAGTGCAGAAGTAGAGCATCGGGCGCATATAAGGGAAAGGGCACTGAAATGGTTCAGAAAAATACCTGCCCGGGAGGAAAAAACCAAAGCCCATGGTAGTAATGATGTTTCCAGTGGGCCCCTGTGACGAGCGGGGCCCCACAGGGGTCGGTCCTGGGGGGGGGGGACCGGTGCTTTTTTTGGGGTTATAGGGTGAACGACTTGAGGGAAAGGGGTTTTAACTCAAAGTGCCCTGTTTCCCAGATGATGTGAAGTTAATGGGGAGAATTAAATCTGATGAGGACCGGGCAGGATTTTAAAAGAGACCGGGACGGACTGGACACCGGGCCCAGCAAATGGCTTCTCGAATTTAATCCTCCCAAAGGGAAAAATTTCATAAAAGATGGGGGAAAGGGGCACGGAAGACCCAAAAAGAGTATAGGCTAGGGGGCCCAAAAGACTGAAAACCCATCAAGGAGAAAGATCTTGGGGTAGTATAACCGACTTGTCCCCAAAGGGCACCATCAACAAAAAACTGCTGCAATAGGGCCCCTGGCAAACCTAAAGAACACCCTTTCCCGGGACCCCTTTAGAAAGGGAATCATTCAAAAAAAGTACACCGTGTTTGTGGGCCCCCTACTGGGGGATGCAGCACCTTTTTGGGAAACCCCGGGGCACTTGAAAAAGCACGTCAAAAAAACTGAGAAAGTAAAAAGGGTTTTTTCAACAAGGTTATTTCCAGGGGCTAAGGGGGAAAATGTCCTAAAGAAAAGTTTAAAGGGAAATGGGCCTAAACGAAAACTGGAGGACAGGGGGGTTTCGGGGGGAGACATGATAACGACATATAAAATACTGCGTGATGACAAGGTGGACAAGGACAGGATGTTCCAGGGGGGGAACAGAAACAAAGGGCCCCAATTGGAAGTTTTAAGACACCAAAAGAGTCAGGAGATTGTAGGAAGTATTTCTTCGTCATAGAGTTGGGAAGGCAGTGGAAAAGCCAAAAAAATGACGTAGTGGGGGCAGGAACCATACCCCAGTTTTTAAAACGGGGGTTTTATAAAGGGCCCTGGAAACGGGGGGAGGGGGGGAGGGGGCTAGTAGCAACCCGGGGAAGAGGGGGGGCCAGGGGCTAGGACCCCGACCCCTGCAACCCCAAAAGGTGAGTTTCCCCAAAAGGGAGTTTTCACCCACACACACCAAAACCCCCACACAAAACCCCCCCCACACACACACACACACACACACACACACACACACACACACCCCCACCACACACCCCAACACACACACACACACACACACACCACACACACACACACGTAGTGTTTTATACATGTCCTTTGGGAGCAGCTTTGGGCGATACAGGGAAAAAACTCAGCGCAACATAAACCTTTTAGTGCTGGAAAAAAAAAAAAGGGAAAATTTAAACTGAAAGGGAAAGTGAGTAAAGCGCTGGGGGAGAGAGAGAGGGAGAGAAGAGGAGAGAGAGAGAGAGAGAGGGAGAGAGAGGGGGAGAAAAAAAGGGAAAAATGAAATAGAAAAATAAACAGGAAAATTTAAATATTTTGATAAAGGGGTAATTTATTACAGCGAGATCCATGTACCCGTGTGCTGGGGGAGACTCTGGCCGTGAAATGACTGTGGGTCCGGTACCATGTGCTGTTGGGGACTGGCGTGAGTTCTGTGATCCCCCCTACCATTTTGCTGGTGGGGGGACTCCCGGGGGTGAGTGACTGTGATCCCGGTACCATTTTGTGGGGGGACTGGCGTGAGTTTTCTGTGAAACCCGGTTTCCCGTGTGGGGGGAGGAAATCGGGGGTGGTGACTGTGATCCCGGGACCGTGTGTGGGGAGGGCTTTTGGCGTGAGGGACTGTGAAACCAAAGGTTTCCAGTGTGCTGGTGGAGACTCCCGGGGGTTTAGGGGACTGTGACCAGGGAACCCGTTTTCGGTGGAACTCTGGGGTGAGTGGGGGGCGGGGATCCGGAACCCGTGTGCTGGGGGGAGACTCTGGCGTGAGTGGGCTGGATCCAAAGGGACCCGGTGTGTTGGAGACTGGCGTGAGTTTTCCGTGATCCAGGTACCAGTGTGCTGGGGGAGATCTGGCTTTAGTGACTGTGATCCAGGGTTTCCAGTGTTTTGGGGGGAGACTGGCGTGAGTGACTGGGGTCCAGGTACCATTGCGGTGGAGGGGCTCTGGCCGTGAGTGACTGTTATCCAGGGACCAGTGTGCTGTTGGAGGGTGGCTGGTTCGTTTATCCCGGGACCCGTGTGCTGTTTGGGGACTGGCGGGTGACGTGAAACCCGGTTCCCGTGTGCTTGGGGGAGCTGGCCTGATGACTGGGTCCAGGTACCCGTGTGTGGTGGAGACTTTGGGGGAGTTTCTGTGTCCAAGGGGACCGTGTGGTTGGAGACTGGCCCTGAGTTACTTTTATCCAGGTCCAGTGTGGGTGGTGGGGACTCTGGCGTTTAGTGACTTTTGATCCAGGTACCCTGTTCTGTTGGAGACTGGCTTTAGTTACTGGGGATCCCGGACCAGTGTGCTGTTGGAGAAATGGCTGAGGGGGCTGTGGGTCCCCCGGTAACAGTGTGCGGGGGGGAGGGCGGCGTGAGGGACTGTGTCCAGGGACCCCGTGTGCTGGTGGAGACTCTGGCGTGAGTGACTGTGATCCAGGGAACCCGTGTTTTGGTTGGGAGACTCTGGAGTTGGGCTGTGAACCAGGTAAACCGGTGTGCGGGGGAGACCCCTGGCGTGAGTGACTGTGATCCAGGTACCAGTTTTGTGGTGGGGGACTTGGCGTGAGTGACTGTGATCCCCGGTACCAGTGTGCGGTGGAGACTTGGGTGAGGGACGTGATCCAGGAACAGTGTGTGGTGGGAAATCTGGCGTGAGTGACTGTGATCCAGGTAACAGTGTGCTGGTGGAGATGGGGTGAGTGGGCTGTGATCCAGGTACCCTTTTGCTTTGGGGGAGACTGGCGTGAAATGACGGATCCCGGGACCAGTGTGCTGGTGGGACTGGGTGAGTGACTGTGAAACCAGGGAACGTGTTTTTTTGGGGGAGACTTGGGAGAATGACTGGGGGATCCAGGGACCAGGGGTTTCCCGGGGGGAGACTGGCCCTGAGTTTACTGTGATCCAGGTACCGTGTGGGTGGGGGAAATGGGGTGAGTGACTGTGATCCCGGTAAACCCGTGGCTGGGGGAACTGGGGTGAGTGACTTGAATTCCCCCCCCCCCGGGTACCAGTTTGGGGGCTGGTGGAGACTGGGTGAGTGACTGTGATCCCGGGACCAGTGTGCCCGGTGGAGGGCTCTGGCGTGGGGGACTGTGATCCGGTAAAAAGTGTGCTGGTTTGGGGACTGGCGTGAGTTTAAAGTGATCCCGGTACCAAATGTGTGGGGGAGAAATGGGCGTGAGTGCTGTGATCCGGAAACCCGTGTGCCGGTGGGACTGGCGTGAAATGCTGTGATCCAGGAACCATGTGCGGTTTGGGGACTTTTGGCGTGAGGACTGTGATCCCGGTACCAGTGTGCTGGGGGAGGGCTGGGGTGGGGTGACTGTTTGGGTCCCGGTTTCCAGTGTGTGGTGGGACTCTGGGTGAGGGACTTTTGATCCAGGTACCGTGTGCCCGGTGGGACCCCTGGCGGAGGGACGGGGATCCCGGTACCCGGGGTGTGGTGGGGGATCTGGGTGGGGTGACTGTGATCCCGGTCCAGTGTGCTGGTGGAGGGCTGGCGGGGGTTCCCGTGATCCAGGGACCCGTGGGGCTGGTGGAGACTGGCGTGAGTGAATGTGATCCCGGTACCCGTGTGCTGGGGGAGACTGGCGTGAGTGACTGGTCCCGGTACCAGTGTGCGGGGGAGACTTTTGGCCCTGAGTGACTGTGATCCAGGGAACAGTGTGTGGTGGAGACTGGCGTGAGTGACTGTGATCCCGGTCCATGTGCTGTTTTGGGGACTGGCGGGGAGTGACTGGAACCAGGAACCATGTTGGGGGGGAGGGCTCTGGCGTGATGACTGTGATCCCGGGAAACCCGTGTGCTGGTGGGAAATCTGGCGTTTAGTGACTGTGATCCCGGTACCAGTGTGCTGGTGGAGACTGGCGTGAGGGACTTGATCCAGGGACCAGTGTGCTGGTGGAGACTTGGGGGTGAGGGGATGAGGGTCCAGGGACCAGTGTGGGTGGTGGAGACTTGGGGCGTGGTGGGCTGTTTATCCAGGTACCAAGGGGCTGGTGGGGACTCCCGGCTGGGTGACTGTGAAACCAGGTACCAGTGGGGCTGGTGGAGACTGGGGGGGGAAATGGGCTGTGGAAACCAGGGGCCATGTGCTGGTGGAGACGGCTGAGGGGACTGTGATCCAGGGGACCAGTGTGCTGGGGAGGGCTGGCGTAGTGACTGTGATCCAGGGACCAGTGTTGGTGGAGACTCGGCGGGGAGTGACTGTGAAACCAGGTACCAGTGGGGGGTGGGGACTTGGGGGGAGTGACTGTGTCCCGGTAAACCCGTGTTTTGTGGAGACTGGCGTGAGTGACTGTGATCCCGGGCCATGTGGTGGTTTGGGGAAATTTCTGGGTGAAATGACTGTGTCCAGGTTTCCCGTGTTTCTGGTAAGACTCTGGGGGGTGAGTGACTGATCCCGGTAAAAAGTGTGGGTGGTGGGACCCCGGCGCGAGTGATCTGATCCAGGGTACCGTGTGCTGGTTTGGGATGGGGTAAGTTTACTGTTTATCCCGGTCCAAATGTGCTGGGGGAGACTCTGGCGTGAATTTACTGTGATCCAGGTACCCGTGGCTGGTGGAAAAACTGGCGTGAAATGACTGTGATCCAGGTACCATGTGCTGGTGGAGACTGGCGTGAGTTACTGTAACCCGGTAAACCCTGTACTGGGGGGACTTTCGTGGTGACTCTGATCCAGGGACCAGTTTTGCTGGGTTTTAGACTGGGGGTGAGGACTTGATTTCCAAGGGTACCCGTGTGCTGGTGGAGACTCTGGCCCTGAGTTAAGTGAACCCGGTACCAGTGTGCTGGTGGAGATGGGTGAGTGGGTGTGGGTCCAGGTACCAGTGTGCCGGGGAGATCTGGGGAGTTTTCTGTGATCCCGGGGTTTCCAATGGGCTGGTGGAGATTGGCGTGAGTTACATGTGTCCCCGGGACCCGTGTGCGTTGGAGACTGGCGGGAGTGACTGTGATCCAGGTACCAGTGTGCTGGTGGGGACTGGGTGAGTGACTGTGATCCAGGTACCAGTGTGCTGGTGGAGATGGCGGTGAGTGACTGTGTCCAGGGACCAGTGTGCTGGTGGGGACTGGCGTGAGTGATGTGATCCAGGTCCCATTTGGTGCTGGTGGAGACTGGCGTGAGTGACTGTGATCCAGGTACCAGTGTGCTGGTGGAGACTGGCGTGAGTGACTGTGATCCAGGTACCAGTGTGCTGGTGGAGACTGGCGTGAGTGACTGGGAGGTGAAGGGTAGGGCCAAGAAAGAAATGTCATAGGTGAATCTAAGGCAAAACTCATGATTTTTCACCTTTCTGTTTCGAGGGGAGGACGAGTATCACGTTTTTGTGTGTAAGGAAGGGAAGATTTTTACCTTTCTGTGTCAAAGTGAGATTCTACCTTTCTTTGTCTAAGGGAGAGAGAATTTAACTTTTCTGTGCCTATGGGAGAGAGAATTTAAACTTACTGTGCCTAAGGGAGGGAAGATTTTCATATTTCTGTGTCTAAGGGATTGTGAGGGAAGTCTTTTCTTATTAAACTTTATGTATGTGTGTCGAGGAGAGGGAACATGAGGTCCTTAAATATCAAAGGACAGAGTTTAATAATACAACAATGATCAGGTGTTTACACCCCCCAAAGAGTAAAAGGTGGTGGAGCATACTCACCTGGACGGGAGTGTTGGGACTGCCTGGGTCTGGGAAGCCGTTTGGGTGAGCCCACCAGCGCTCTCACGGTCGGCGTCAGAGCATCTGAGTCGAGGTTACACCATTAATAACACTAGTATTAATAACATGCCAGAGTGATCATGCCGGAACATAACTACTACCTAAACCAGCTGTTGTCAAACTAGTCTCCGCGGAAACCTATGGGAAAACTGTGGTATTTACTGAGCACTTTGACCATTAGACACATGTGGAACACTTGGGTATGTTTATTGTGGAAACGTTTCGCCACATAGTGGCTTCATCAGTCCAAGACACAGAAGAATGGTTGAAGATCAGAAGGAGTTTGAGGTAATACCTATGTCTTGCACATGTGTCTAATTTATCAACTTGTCGGTTCTCTGAGCCATTTATCTCCACTCTCAACATGTATGTCAGTCAATGTTCTTGCTAATACAAAAAATATACACAACACACACACACACACGCAGTACAAAAATAAAATTAATGAACAATAAAAGCTGCGAACGTGAATAAAACGCTTAACACAATAATTATTATGATAGCAAGTTAAAATAATCAATACCAATAAAAAATCCTTTAAATTAGAAATCCCTTTTTCAGTATACCTCTCGATGTATATAAAGTGAGAAATGAATTTAATCTCTATAAGGATATTACTGGTAATGAAAAGGCCATGTGTAGCCGTAATTAATGACTCTAGTGTAGTCGATAGTCTTCAAATTTCATTAACTTTCCAAATGTATCTTTCATTATATTTTTCATTGCATTTTTTCATTATATTTTTCCTAATACTGGTGCTCAGTGACCTGATCGCTAAAACTCTCGCTTCACATGGCGAGGGTGTGCGTTCGATTTCCAGTGAGGGTAGAAACATTGGGCGTGTTTCTTTACACCGATTGTCCATGTTCACCCATCAGTAAAATAGGTACCTGGGTGGTAGACGACTGGTGTGGGTCGCATCCTTGGACAAGGACCCAATTTGTCCTAAGTACTCAGCATAACAAGCGGCTTTCTATATAGTAGTATGTCACTGATGTCAGCTAGGACTGTATACCTTGTACATGTACTTGTAGAAATAAAGATATTATTATTATTATTATTATTATTTTTATTATTATTATTATTATTATTATTTATTTTTATTTTTATTTAATATTATTATTATTATTTTTATTGTTAGTATTATTATTATTATTATTATTATTGTTATTATTATTATTATTATTTTTATTATTATTGTTTTATTATTATTATTATTATTATTTATTATTATTATTTTATTTTTATTATTATTATTATTATTATTATTAATATTATTATTTTATTATTATTATTATTATTATTATTATTTTATTATTATTATAATTTTTTTTTATTATTATTATTTATTATTATTATTATTTATTATTATTATTATTATTATTATTATTTATATTATTAGATTATTAGTATTATTAGCATTATTAGTTTTTTTATTATTACTTATTTTATTTATTATTATTATTTAAATTTTTATTATTATTATTATTATTATTATTATTATTATTATTATTATTTTAAATTTTTATTTTTTTATTATTATTATTTTTATTATTATTTTTTATTATTATTATTATTGTTTTTATTATTTTTATTTTTTTTTTTATTTTTATTATTTTTAAATTATTTTTATTATTATTATTATTATTTTTTTATTTTTATTATTATTATTATTATTTTTTTTTTTTATTTTTTTATTATTATTATTATTATTATTATTATTTTATTATTTTTATTATTAAATTTATTATTGTTATTGTTATTTTTATTTTATTATTTTTTTTTTATTATTTTTTCATTATTTTTTTTTCTTTATACTTTTTATTCTTTTATTTTTGGCAATCTTTGATTTTTTTTTCAAGAATTAATTTTTTAATGGGAAAAAAGTGGGTTTTAGGAAGTTTAAAAACAGTAGGTTTTAAAGGGGCCTTTTGGGGGGTTTGTCTATGTTAAGAAGGGTTTTTTAAATCTTAGTTTTGGGAGAACCCCTTTTTTCCCTCTGATCAAACCTCATTACCTCTCATTCCCCGTCTCTGTATGCCCTTACTGCTTAATGATTTAAAAATGAGTTGATGATGATGATGATGGGCGTTTGATGATGATGATGTTGATAAGGATAAACGATGGTAATTTTAAAAATTAATAATAATAATAAAATAAAAATTATAATAATAAAAATTTTATAAAAAAAAAGTGTTTATCCCACTAAAAATTTAATTTAGACAGACAATAGTTTTTTTTTCTTAAAACAAAATTAATTTTTTTGAAATTTTTAAGGCGAGACCCCCTGCTTCCCCCCCCCCTGCCTTCCCCCCCCCTTCCCCCTTCCCCTTTCCCCTGCCTTCCCCCCCCCCTTCCCTTTCCCCCTCCTGTTTTCCCCCCCTCCCCGTTTCCCCTTTCCCCTTGCCTTCCCCTCCCCTGCCTTCCCCCCCCTTTCCCTTTCCCCCTCCCCTGCCTTCCCCCCCCCTGCCCCCCCCTTTCCCCTGCCTTCCTCTCCCCTCCCTTCCCCCCCCCTGATTTCCCCTCCCTCCCTTCCCCCCCCCTTCCCCGGGCCTTCCCCCCCCCCCCCCGGGCCTTTCCCCTTTCCCCTTTCCCCCCCCCTCCCTTTCCCCCTTTCCCCTCCCCCCCTTTGGGTTTTCCCCCTCCCCCCCCCTGCCTTCCTCCCCCCCTTCTTCCCCTTCCACAAAAAACACGTCGTGTTTTTTAAATTTTTCCCTTTTTTTTACCCTCTTTCTCTGCTTTTACTTTCTACTTTATTTATAATAATAAAAAATAATAAAAATAATAATAATAAAAATTAAAAATAATAAAAATAATTTTTAATTTTTATTATTATTATTATTATTATTATTTTTTTTCTATTTTTTACCCTTTTTTTTATTATTATTATTATTTTTTTTATTATTTTTTTTTTATTATCATTATTTTTATTATTATTTATTATTATTTTTAAAAATTATTATTAAAGGGAAGCGCAAAACCCCTGGGGGATCTAAGTTTTTAGGGGGATGAAAAACTCTTGGATCAGGAGCCCGTTTCAAACATCAAGGAACCCCGCCCATACGAGGGTTAAATGTTCTACACGTGCCACGAGTTATGCAGGAAAACTGGGGCAGTGTAGGAAGATAGTATCTGTAGATAACATAACTAGACTGTGTAGGTAGATAATGTAGGTAGATGGCGTATGTAGACAGTGTAGGTAGTGTAGGTAGATGACGTAAGTAGACAGTGTAAGTAGATAGTGTAAGTAGATAGTGTAGGTAGACACTGCAAGTAGATAGTGTAGGTAGATGGCGTAAGTAGTGTAGACAGTATAGGTAGACAGTGTAGGTAGAGAATGTTGGTAGATAGAGTAAGTAAATATAGTAAGTAGATAGTAGAGACAGTGTGGGTAGATAATGGTGGTAGACAGTGTAGGTAGATAACAGTCTTACCCCACAAGTGATAATTCGAAAGACACGTTTTTCCCCCTATAAGTGAAACGTTGCAAAACAACAGGGTGCTCCTGGTGCTGCAGGGCGAAGTAAACTAATAACTTACAGTCCACAGTGTATAATTTACAGTGTGCAGTTTACACTGTATAATAATTGGTGAGTTTTACAATAAACAAGTTTTTTGAGGCAAAATTATCCACAGTTTTTTTTTTTATTTTGTGAAAATTCTATATTAGCTGTTCGTTTTGTTTTTCTTATGCAAATTCTATAATATTAAATGAGTTGCGCAATATAGTTATATTTTGACACCTAATAAACGTAAACCAACCTGATGTAGTTTTAAACTCGAAATCTAGGTTAGGTTAAGTTAGGCTGAGTTACATTAGGTTACGTTATGTTATGCTGGGTTAGGTTAGGCTAGGATGGGTTTGGTTAGGCTAGGTTAGGCTGGGTTAGGTTAGGTTAGGTTGTGTTAGATTAGGTTAGGCTAGGTTAGGTTAGGTAGGGTTTGGTTAGGTCAGGTTAAGTTAGGCTGGGTTAGGTTAGGTTGCGTTAGATTAGGTTAGGTTAGATTAGGTTACGTTAGGTTGGGTTAGGTTGTGTTAGGTTACGTTAGGTTACGTTAGGTTACGTTACGTTAATTAAGTTGGGTTAAGCTAGGTTAGGTTAGGTTAGGTTAGGTTAGATTGGGTTAATTTAGGTTAAATTACGTTACGATGGTTTGGGTTAAGTTACGTTACGTTACGTTGGGCTGGGTTAGGTTAGGTTCATTTTTGCGGCGTTACCCCAAAAAAACATTTTTTCCCACAGGCACAAAATATAATTGTGTCCTTTATTTTCAGAACAGCTGAATTAAAGGAAGACCGTGAATGCATTACTTACATGGAAGAGGAAGGACAAGAGGAGGACGTTTCGCTCAATTGGGGCTGCATGTAACCTATAAACTGGCAGTCAGTGATACTTTAATCTCTAAAATAAGGGTTACAGTAAAGTCTAGGTATATATATACGCCTCGCGATGTATATACACAGAGACACAGTTCGGTGTAACGACTTGGCCAATGTCGTGTAAGGACGTGCTTAGTGAGCTCCCAGTGAAGGCAACCAACAATGTTCTCCTTGGAGCAGCTGCAGCAGGAGGTGGAGGAGGATGCTAGGAGAGTGATACAGCGAATGACTGGAAAATAAGAGGATTCGCAGTAATCCTCTCGTGGAGAATTCTAAAGCCGGAGAAAATAACTGCAACAAAGTGGTGACCAGCTGTATCGAAGAGGAGGACTGTCGACGCTACTGGAAACTAGAGGGAAGGAAGAGGCTGAGATTGAAAATGAGGAAGATCCCGGAATCCGTTGTGGAATCCATCAACCTCTCTGTGCTGCATGATGTGGATAGACTTCTGGGAACGACACGACGAACGACACCAGGGAATGTAAGAACGTTGTTCTTGTTAAGGGACAATCAGATTAGGTTTCTGGATAGAGCTTTTTGTCTGAAGGACAGGAGTAGGAGACAGAGGGTTCGTTTTCCTGGGGCTAGGATGGAGGCTATTGTTAGCCGTCTTGGCCGTATTATGATCGTTAATGTTGGCAAGCGTAGAAGTGAGGATTTTATTAGCAGGTATACATAAGTCAGCAATTAACATAATTTGGAAGAAGGGAGAGCGACCTGCCGAGGAGGGGAGTTGGAAATCAAGGGTTGTCCAGGGCAATTGGTGTTAATTGCTTGCTGAACAAACACTATAAGCAGTCACGTCTACGACAGAAATGACATATATGTCGGTGATGGGGTTTATTTGTAGATAAATGGTTCAGAGAACCGACAAGTTGATAAATTAGACTCATGGGCACCACTTTGGTACCTTCACTGAGGGAACGTTTCGCTACACAGTGGCTTCACTAGTCCTATACAGAGAAGAATGGTTCATTTACCTAGACTGGAACAGTATCGAGGACAGTGGAGAACGCTGTAAGGGCTTTAAACCAGAAATAATTAGTGGTATGGACTTTTGTGAGAGAAAAATGGCTTGTGAAACTTTTGATTTAGGCAGCATTAATTACCAAGATTGAAATACAGAGTTTAGAAATAACAGATATCAAGTAAAAATGGGAAAAGATGAAAGCCAGAGAAATAATGGAAATGCAAAGAGTGAGTGGGAGAAGTTACTGATGAACACTTTTCTCACTATTTTCTGTTCAAATAGTTGTTTATACTCTAGGTTTATACCACAAATAGTCTTTTATATCCAAGGTTTATACCAGAAATAGTAGTTTATATCAATGTTTATACAACAATACGTTACAAGTTTGTATGAAGTTTTTCTTGAAGAATTGAGATTATGCAAATGGGCTTTATTAAAAAATCGTTTGCACAAGTGCTTCTGTGATGCAATGGGATTTTGAAAAGACACAACGTTGTCGAACTTGAGACACTTTAACATATGGGAATCATTTAATTGAAGGGACGTTTCCTCAAACTCTGCTCTCCTTCCATTTCTACTATTGGATTGGACTGATGAAGCCACTGTTGGCGAAACTTCCTTCACGACGACCTATGTTACAAAAGTATCTCAACTACTCAAGGCTTTTTACCTCAAATTCGTCTCTACCTAAGGCTTTCCCTACAATTCGTTTGTACATGAAGGACTGTATGGCCAAAATCGTTTTTAATAAAGATTACCAATATTTCGTTTATTCCCCAAGGCTTATACCACAAATAGTCGTGTTAGAAATAATATGAACGTGCTGAGATTTACTGCAGGTGCGGGAAGCGTTGATGTTTTTGCAATACCTAAGATGTGGTTTATATCTGAAGAGTCGGGACGTGATTGCCGAATGCCACAATGAGGGGCTCAAATTGTTCCAAGTTGACAGAAATAACAGGAAGGGGAGGGGAGGGTGGCGCTATATGTCAAAGAAAATTTGAATGGTTACATAGAAAAAAACAGGTATGAGACTGAAGGAGCACACACACACACACACACAAAACACAACACACACACACACACACACACACACACACACACACACACACACAACACACACACACACACACACACAACACGCACAACACCACAAAACACACACACAACACACACACACACACACACACCACACACACACACACACACACACACATACGCACACATACACAGTCTCTCTTGGTAGGATTTGTAGAAGGATACGAAAAGTTGATTTTAGGTGTGATGTATCGACCCTCGAACTTAGATAATAAATAAGACCCATTAGCAACAAGTGTTGCTAATAAATAAGACACATTATAAATAAGACACATTATAAATAAGACACATAAATAAGACACATTAGCAACAAGTGTTGCTAATGTGTCTTATCAACTTGACGGTATCGTATATCGTCAATATTAAGACATTCCGCGCTTACAAAGGGACCAAAGGAAACTCTTGTCTGAGGATATTGTCAAGGCATCGAGGCACGATAACATAGTACTTCTAGGGGACTTTAACTTTAGTCAAATCGACTGGAATTCTTTGATTGTGAATCTAGGGTCAAAAGATTTCCTGGAGGTGATCCGATCTTTTTTTATGAACACGGGGGGGAAAAAAACCTTTTGGGTTTTTGGCAAAAAAGGAGACCATGTTAAAAAAAGGTAAAAAAATAATGACAAATTGATGATTAAGACACATGTGCAATACTTGGGTATCTTAATTGTCAAAACGTTTCGCCTACACAGTACGTTTCTTCAGTCAAATACGAAGGTAACAGGTGTAGTGAAATGGATGATGTTCATCCTCGCCTTGGGGGAAAAAGCATTTGAGGTGGTCATCCCTCAGGGCTGCCTCTGTTTTTGGCGAAAACCCTACTGTTTTTTTAATCATCTAGGAAACCCTTGTTAAAAAAACTGGAGATTTAAGGGGGAGCTTGTACAAGAAACCCAAAAATCCTTTAAATTTTAAACTTTAAACAAAAGTAAGATATGTTTTTTTAACCAAACCAATGTGCAATAATGCAACACTTTATTGTTAAACGTTTCGCTCTCCAGGGTTTTGTTAAGTCGTTACAAAAAATTAATCGTTGTGGGTAAAGTACTGTAGTGTAGAAATGGTAGTAAACGGTAGTGGTAGTATTTTAAAATAAAAAATAGTGTAGTAGTAGTAGTTAGTAGTAGTAATAGTAGTAGTAGTAGTGTGTAGTATAGTAGTAGTGTAGTAGTAGTAGAGTAGTGTGAAATTTTTGGGTGTAGACTTGGTAGTTGTAAATAAAAATATTTTGATATCGACAAATTGATCAAAAAAAGACACGTGAACAAAACTGTATATATATATATATATATAATATTTATATTTTAATTATATATTTTATATAATATATAATATTATATATATATATATAATATTTTGATGTTTTATTTCTATCAAGTTGATGTTTTATTCTATAAATATTAGTTTTTTTATCTCTATCAATTTTGAGTGTTTTATCTCTATCAAATTTGAGTTTTTTATCTCTTCAATGGAGTGTTTTATCTCTAAAATATTGAGGTTTTATTTCTATAAATTTTAAAAGGTTTTTTTTTTCATAAAATTGAGTGTTTTTTTTCTTAATGTTGAGTGTTTTATTTCTATCAATGTTGAGTGTTTTATTTCTATCAGTGTTGAGTGTTTTATCTCTATCAATGTTGAGTGTTTTATTTCTATCAATGTTGAGTGTTTTATTTTTTTAAAAATGTTGAGTTTTTTATTTCTATATTTTGAGTTTTTTATCCCTACAATTTTGGTGTTTTATTTCTATCAATGTTGAGTGTTTTATCTCTATCAATATTGAGTGTTTTATTTCTATCAATGTTGAGTGTTTTATTTCTATCAATGTTGAGTGTTTTATCTCTATCAATGTTGAGTGTTTTATTTCTTTCATGTTTGAGTGTTTTATTTTATCTGTTGAGGTTTTATCTCTACAATGTTGAGTGTTTTATTTCTATCAATGTTGAGTTTATTTAAAAAGACAGACAACAGACCCCACACACCACACCAACACACACACCCACAACACACACCACACACACACACACACACACAACACACAAAACACAACACCAAAACCACACCCACACACGCACCACCACGCAACACCACACGGCCACAAAACTGAGAAAGTGAAAGGGTTTCAACAAGCTAGTCCCAGAACTAAGAGGTAGTCCTACGGGGGAAGGTTAAGGGAAATAAACCCTGACAAACATGGGGACGGGAGAGATAGGGGGGACATGAAACGACATACAAATATGAGGGGAATTGACAAGGGGGACAAAGACAGGATTTTCCCGAGATTGGAACATAAAAGGGGACCAGTGGAAGCTGAAGACACAGAGATACAGGGAGTTAGGAAGTATTTTCTTCAGCCCCAGAGTAGTCTAAGTGGAAAAATTGGGAAACGATGTATAGAGGCAGGTCCCTACATGGCTTTAACAAGTATGAAAAGTTCAGGGTCGGGGGGTGACCCAGTAGCGTCATGAAGAGGGGGGCCCGGAGCTCGGACTCGACCCCCGCAACCTCAACTAGGTGGGGTCCCAAACGCACACACCAACACACCACACAACACACCACGCCACACACACGCACGCAACACACACACACATCCCCCACAAAAACACACTACACACCCCAATAACACAATCACACAACATACACACACACAGCAAAACCCCCCACCAACCCCCCACACGCCACACCAAGAACCACGCACACACACACACAGCCCCCACACACACACACACACGCACACAGACATACGCACCACACACAACAAAACCCACACAAAACACACACCAAATACACAAACACGCATATACACACACCACACCACACACCACACACACACACCACACAACACACAACCCCACACACCACACACATACACACAACAACACACCACACACACCACACAACCACCCCAAAACCCCAAAACCCCACACACACACCCAATCTGGGGGAAAATAAGGGAGTCATTGCGGTGTGTGTAACCCCCCACAGAAACCAGGAGGCCAGAGAGGAAAATGATGAAACAAAAAAGAGGATGGTGGACACACTGGCTGAGGTGCATGAAGAGCTAATCCCGCAGAGCAAAGTTACTGGTTATGGGGGATTTAACCCAGGAAGATCGATTTGGGAAACCTGGGCCTCATGGGGCCCCCAAACATGAAGGCCAAGATGATGGATGTGGTACTGGAAAAACCCCTGCATCAAACACAGGGACACTACCGAGAGAGAGAGGGGGATGAACCAGCAAGATTGGACCTTGTGTTCACCCGAGTAGCTCAGAATTTATGACACACTACGAGAGGCCCCTCGGGCTAGTGAAAAGTAGTCCAGAGTTTTGATTAAATTTGGTTACAAATGGAGAGGTAAAGGAGCGAAGGGAAAAAACCAAATATAAAAGGGGGACTACACAGGTATGAGAAACTTCCTGCGGGGGGTGTTTGGGACGGAAAAAAGGATGAAAGTCAGTAAAAAGAAAAGATGGGATAGTAACAACAAAATGCAAGGAGGCAGAGGGAAAAATTTGTTCCCATGGGTAAACGAAACAATGGAAGACCAAGCGAATCCCCTTTGGGTTTCCCGAAGGTGCAGGGTCTACCTTAAGGGCCAAAACATTTATCAGTCCTTGTAGAAAAATGGCAGGTGGTAATGAGAACCTTCAAAAAATAGGGATTCCAAACCCGATGACCTCTTTAGGCGCTTGTTCTATCTAGGGGGGGGAATATTGCTGCACACTAACGCCCTTTCAAAGAGGTGGGGAAATTTCTGACCCAGAAAATGTACAGATAACCTTCACGGGCGCTAAAGGGATAAACACCTAAATTTCTGGGGGTGCTTGAGTTTTTTGAACCCGTTCCGGAAAGAGGGGGGAGAAAAAAATAATTAATACACCCGGAAAAACCTAGAGGAAAATACCAAAATTGCCCCGAAAATGATTCTCTCCCAAAGCAAAAAACTCGGCAGACGGCAAAAATCCCCCCAAAGAAAAGGGGGTCCTTTAACCTAAGAGACAACACAATAAGTGCAGGTACCCCAAGACTGTTTTTAATTGCCTCCCGCTACATAAGGGGGGTTACCAATAAACCCCCGGGGTGTCTTCAAGCAGGCACTGGACAGGACCTAAAGCGGTACCCGACCGCGGGTGTGGCTCGTACGTTGGATTGCGTCAGCCCCAGTAAAGCCCGGTTTGATCAGGCCCCGATCCACCCTGAGGCTGGTCAAGACCGGGGGGCGGGGGCGTTGACCCCGGAAAATCTTTTCCCGGTAAACTCCGGGGACCCAAGGTGTAGGGAGGCAAAAAATAAGTGCAATTTTGGGAAAAGGGAGGTTAGAAGGGCCAAGGACCCGGGAAAACAAGGGATCACGAAGACCAGAAACGAAAAAGCCAGAAAGGAGGGAGCCCGAGGGCAGTAGAAAAAAACTAGCATCGAAAGTCAAGTCGCCCCCAAAGTGTGTTAGCCACATCAAGGGGAAAAACAACAATCCAAAGACCCCGGGGTCAGGTAGGAAAAAAGGTAGGAATCACAAAAACGTCAAGAGGTATGCGAGGGTCAAAAACGAGATTTAAGGAAGTATTCACGTGGAGACGGAAGGACCTGGGGAAACAGAACAAGGGGGGCACCAACAGGGAAAGCTCAACAAGTGCGGATGATATGCACACAACTGAGGAGGAGGTGAAGAAGCTGCTAAGTGACCTTGGTACCTCAAAGGCATTGGGACCGGACAACATCTCCCCGTGGGTCCTCAGGGAGGGAGCAGATATACTGTGTGTGCCATTAAACACAATCTTTAACACATCCCTTGAAACTGGGCAACTACCTGAGGTATGGAAGACCGCAAATGTAGTTCCCATTCTTAAAAAAAGGAGACAGAAAAGAGGCACTAAATTACAGACCAGTGTCACTGACGTGTATAGTATGCAAAGTCATGGAGAAGATTATCAGGAGGAGAGTGGTGGAGCACCTGGAACGGAACAAGATGATAAATGACAACCAGCACGGATTCATGGAAGGCAAATCCTGTGCCTCAAACCTTCTGGAGTTTTATGACAAAGTTACAGAAGTAAGACACGAGAGAGAGGGGCGGGTTGATTACATTTTCTTAGACTGCAAAAATGCCTTCGACACAGTTCCTCACAAGAGACTAGTGCAGAAACTAGAGGATGAGGCACGTATAACAGAAAGGACACTGCAATGGATCAGAGAATACCTGACAGGGAGGCAACAACGAGTCATGGTACTGGATGAGGTATCATGGTGGGCACCTGTGATGAGCGGGGTTCCACAGGGGTTGGTCCTAGGACCAGTGAATGACATGATGGAAGGGATAGACTCAGAGGTGTCCCTGTTCGCAGATGATGTGAAGTTAATGAGGAGAATTAAATCAGATGAGGACCAGGCAGAACTTCAAAGAGACCTGGAAAGGCTGGACACGTAGTCCAGCAACTGGCTTCTTGAATCCAACCCTGCCAAATGCAAAGTCATGAAGATCAGAGAAGGGCAAAAAAGACCGCAGACAGAGTATAGGCTAATTGGCCAAAGACTGCAAGCCTCGCTCAAGAAGAAAGATCTTGGGGTAACCATAACACCGAGCATGTCTCCGGAGGCACACATCAACCAGATAACTGCTGCAGCATATGGGCGCCTGCCAAACCTGAGAATAGCGTTCCGATACCTTAGTGAGGAATCGTTCAAGACACTGTTCACTGTGTACATCAGGCCCATACTGGACTATGCAGCACCAGTTTGGAACCCACACCTGGAGAAAGTGCAAAGGTTTGCAACAAGGCTAGTTCCGGAGCTCAGGGGTATGTCCTATGAAGAAAGGTTGAGGGAAATCGGACTGACGACATTGGAGGACAGGTGGGTCAGGGAAGACATGATAACAACATACAAAATACTGCGTGGAATAGATAAGGTGGACAGAGACAGGTTGTTCCAGAGAGGGGACACAGAAACAAGGGGTCACAATTGGAAGCTGAAGACTCAGACGACTCAGACGACTCAGAGGGATGTTAGGAAGTATTTCTTCAGTCATAGAGTTGTCAGGAATGGAATAACCTAGCAAGTGATGTAGTTGAGGCAGGAACCATACATAGCTTTAAGACGAGGTATGACAAAGCTCAGGAAGCAGAGAGAGAGAGGACCTAGTAGCGATCAGTAAAGAAGCGGGGCTAGGAGCTGAGTCTCGACCCCTGCAACCACAATTAGGTGAGTACACACACACAGCCACTCACTAAGCTACGAAATCAAATCGATCAGGTAAATCGCAGTTGAAACGCGAGACTTAATAACCTCTTATACAGGGCGATGAGGCCAGGGAGAAATTAGACGTTTCTTCAGAGTCCAATTAACTTGTGCGTGATTGTCGACGAGTGGAACACTGCCACTGGGCCACTGGAGCTCGAAGCTTTGGAAGCTTCAGAAGTAGGTTGGATAATACGTAGCTGGGACGGGTCGAACTGGCCAAGAACCTGCCAGGTATGGACCAATAAGCCTGTTGCAGTGGTGCTTCATGACTGTGTCGTGGTGACATAGAACATAAGAACATAAGAACGAAGGAACACTGCAGAAGGCCTACTGGCCCATGCGAGGCAGGTTCCAAGTCTCCTACCGGCTTAAGCCAATGCACCAACCTAGTCAGGTCAGGTCACATTGACTTAAGGGAGGAACACGGCAACCGACCTGTTAGCACAAGCTATCAGGTCTAACTCACACCCACCCACATCTACTCATGTATTTATCCAACTATTTTTAAAGCTACACAACGTTCTGGCCTTTTATAACGGTACTTGGGAGTTTGTTCCACTCATCCACAACTCTATTACCAACCAGTACTTTCCTATATCCTTCCTGAATCTGAATTTTTCCAACTTAAAACCATTGCTGCGAGTCCTGTCTAGGCTAGTTTTTCAGCACACTATTTACATCCCTTTTTTTTATTCTGTCTTCCATTTATACACCTCAATCATACCCCCCCTAATTCTACGTTTTCTAGAGGGGTGCAGTTTCAGGGCCCTTAGTCTTCCTCATGGGGAAAGGGTTTTTCTGATACATGGATCATCTTTGTCATCCTCCTTTGTACATTTTCCAGAGAATTTATATCATTCTGAAATACGGTGACCAAAAACTGTGCAGCATAATCTAAATGAGGCCTAACCAAGGATGTATAGAGTTGAAGAACAACCTGAGGACTCCTTTTTATTTATGCTTCTTGATATGAAGCCAAGGATTTATTAGCTTTATTGCGAACACTTATGCACGTTGTCTGGTTTCAGATTATGCTAACCAGAACTCCTATATCTTTTCGCATCCGTAATATTAAGATCTACATTATTTAGTTTATATGTGGCATGGTTATTGTCCCTGTCCAACATTTAGAACTTTTAATTTGTCTATATTAAACTGCATCTTTCCACTTCTCCACCACTGCATCAGTCTATTCAAATCTTCCTGGAGTGCTCGAATGTCCTCGTCAGAAAGAATTCGACGGCTATTTTTGGTCTCATCGGCAAACTTGCCGATGTCGCTCTTTATGCCCTCATCTATGTCGTTTTTGTAGATTGTGAACAGGGGGGCCAACACTGACCCCTGTGGACACCGCTTTGTGACGCTTTCCCCACTCTGATTTCTCCCCATTTATGCAAACTCTCTGCTGCCATTTGTCAACATGCCTCCACCAGGAAAAAATTTCTCCTCCTATTCCAGTGCTTTAATTTTCCTCAATAGTCTTGATGTGGGCCCTGTCAAAGCCCTTTCTGAAGTCCATATACACAATATCATATTCATTACCATGATCTACCTCCTCAAATTACCCCTTATTTAAAAAAGTTAATAAATTCGTAAGCAGGAACCCCCTTTGTAAAACCATGCTGAGATTCTTTTGATTAATTTATGCTTTTCAAGTTGGCAAACGAACTGCCTCGGCAATTATTGATTCATAAATTTTCCCCACTATGGGGTTAGGCTTATTGGTCTATGTTCGAAGTTTAAGGACCTGTCACCTGTTTTTGAAAATAGGTATCCAAAATTCCTTTTTCCACTTATCTGGCACCATCCCAGTTTGTAGTGATATTTTGAAAGATTAGCCAAAGGTGTGCTAAGCTCCTCTTTACATTCCTTTAGAACCTTGCATACAGTTCATCAGGGCCGGGGATTTGTTAGTTTTAATTTTCTTTTTTGCCTAAGGCCCATGTCACTTGTGACCCTAATAGTGCCCCAGTTTTTATCGTCCTGTTTACATAATTATCATTACTGGAATATCGCTGTGTAAAAACTGAGAGGAAGTATGTGTTAAAATTCTACACATTTCCTTATCACTGTCAGTGACTGACCGAGGGAACTTTTTTAGTGGGCCTATCTTGTCCTGATCTTACTTCTGTATCCTGAAAGAATCCTTTTGGGTTAGTCTTCGATTCTTTTGCAACTTTAACCTCATAATTCTTTTTGCTTTTTTAATTCCCTTTTTTATTTCTCTCTTAACTGAATATATCGATTTCTTATTGCCCCTCTCCTCTTTTGATTTGCCTATATATGCCTCTCTTTTGACCAAATCAGTATTTTTTAAAACTATTGTTCATCCATTTAGGATCATTTTTGTTTGATCTGATTTCCCTATTTGGAACATAATTTGACTGGCAGCTAGAAAAATGCCCTGGAAAGCATCAATCGGCAACCATCACCACCTACCTGACCCTTTGTCAGGTCATTCCAGTTCAGCCCACCTAAGTAATTTTCAGTCCTATGAAATCAGCCAAGCGAAAGTCAGGGACGGAGACTTGATTGCCATTATTGGGGGAATTTCCTATGGCAAGAACCAAGTCAAGGAGGTTATTTCCCCTAGTTGGCTCTGCAAAATTTTTTAAAAAAAAACAATCTGGATGTAAAAAGAAAGCCCCCCGATTTTAAAATTTCCTGTCAAATTGCCCAGTCAATCTGTTTTAAATTTGAAATTCCCTTTTTACACAACATTTTCGTTGTAATGCCTTACAAAATTTCGTCCCATAAAAGTTTAGCATCCTATCAAGTTTGGGGCCCTGTAAATCACACCCAAAATTAGTTTTCTTGGGCCCCCGAAAGCTGAACCAAAAAATTTTCATGGTGACGCTTCAAATTTAATATCTTGTCTAACACAACTTTTAAAAATTTCTTGACATACATCGCTACCCACCCCTTTTCCTGTTGACCTGTCATGGGGAAAAATTTTTTACCCTTGTATGTGACTTCAAGGGCACTCTCTATCTTTAGATTGACCCAGGTCTCTGTTATAGCAATAATATCTATTTTTCCCTGCCTTGCAATTAATCTTAGCTATCTATCATTTCTAACACTCTGCTATTGTTAAAAAACCTTAAGGGAGTATCCCTTGCTCCCCTTGCGTCCCCCTTGTTTCTGACCTGTTCTATTGTCTTTTTTTAAACTTCTGTAAATGCTTTTATACTTTTACTTTTCCCAAAACCCTAGTTTTGCAACCTGTTGTTTCCCCACACACCCTACCTCTACTTCCATCGTTTAAAATCATGGGCTTTCACCAATGGCTTTAAACGAGTTGCAAGTGCTACCCCCCCGCCCCAGAGAGATTCCCCCATCCCTTGCTACATATCATGTTTGCCAAAAAAGTTTTTCCCATTGTCAATGAATGGGTTGCAAGTTCCTTGCAGTTTTTGTCTAGCCCAATTTAACCCCAATTTCCCCAGACAACCATTCATTTTCCCACTCCCCTTTTAGGCAAGATGCTACATATGTGGGATCCCCCCTTAGACTTAATGAAATCTATAGCTTCGTACTTATCTAGCACTCTTTTCTCCCACCTCCCAATATATTTCCCCCACACTGAACAGATAAAAGGGCTTGTTCCCCTTACCTGACATGATATTTTCCAGCCTGTTGACAATGTCCCCCCACCAGCTCCCGGGAAGCAACTCTATTTCATCTTTTATTCCCATTTCAAAAAGCACGGGAATAATCTTTTCCGAGAGTCACCAACACAAGAATGCGCTTTTCCCTTTATTTTGCAGGGGCATAGTACCCTTAACTTCACTGGGCCCCTGAAGTACTTCATCTGGAAAAGAAGCGATTTCCCCCTTTAAACTTCACTTTAACTTTTCCTATTCTGTGCGCCTCCCCTTTCTGTGAACAACTCCCACTTGTAGCAGGTGTGGGCTGCACCTCACGTGGGAGCCGTTTACCTCCCCAACACAGCCTCCTTACGCGAGAGACAGACGCACCCCACTGCAGAAACTCATTCCCCCAATCCCGCCACCCACACTCTCTCCCCGACCCTTTAGGTGGATTCGCCCCCTAATCTCCTCCGGAGAAACAAGACCTCCCCTTCAATCTCCAAACCCAGTTTTTAAAACACTCAGAAGCAAGCCATCTTTGTAAACGTCCACGCTAATCCCCAAAGCAGTCAGGGGTTTTGACCTCACGTGACGACTGACCATGACGACACGCTGACCCCTTTGACCACACTGTTATCCCCCATGTTTACCACAATGTTGATCCACACTTGTGGGCCTCAACACAGATATTTATTAGTAGTAGCGGTAGAATTACCCACAAAATGTTAGGTAAATGGACACAGCTGCTGCTAATGTGGCATTTTCATTGCAACGTTTCGCTCTCCAGGAGCTTTGCAATGTTTGTAACGGCCTGACATAGGAGAGCGAAACCCTGTCACAATAAAATATCACATTAGTAACATCTGTGTCCATTTACCTAACACAGATATTTATAATGGTTGCTGCAGTGCAGTGAACACGTGTTGATAACGTGAGAAAACTCACATGTTGACAATAAAACAAAATATACTGTGTACCTCGATCTCCAGCTGAGGTCCTCTTCAGCAGATACCTCAGCTGATGGTCATAATATATAACCTGTTCTGTGTATTTCAGTGACAACATAAAGCATTTCTCTACACAGAACAACATGTTGTGAATAATAAGTAACTGATGATCTACAACTATGTGTAAAGTATATCGTAGAAAATGGTATAAAATACTGACAAGTTGATGATTAAGACACATGTGCCACAGTTGGGTAAGATACTGTAATTAGTCCATCAATCTTGAGGTGCACATTAAAATGGTATAAAATACCGACAGGTTGTTAGGTAAGACACATATGCAACAGTTAGGAATCTTTATTTCGAAACGTTTCGCCTACACAGTAGGCTTCTTCAGTCGAGTACAGAAAAGTTGATAGAAGCAGAAGATACTTGAAGACGATGTAATCAGTCCATCACCCTTAAAGTTTTGAGGTGGTCAGTCCCTCAGTCTGGAGAAGAGCATTGTTCCATAGTATGAAAAAATGCTCTTCTCCAGACTGAGGGACTGACCACCTCAAAACTTTAAGGGTGATGGACTGATTACATCGTCTTCAAGTATCTTCTGCTTCTATCAACTTTTCTGTACTCGACTGAAGAAGCCTACTGTGTAGGCGAAACGTTTCGAAATAAAGATTCCTAACTGTTGCATATGTGTCTTACCTAACAATCTTGAGGTGGTCAGGTACTCTCCAGACTGTGTGATAAATGGTTCAGAAAACCGATAACTTGAAGACTGAGATACTTAATGTAACATATGGGAATCTTTATTAAGGAAACGGTTCTCCACGCGGTGGCTTCATAAGTCAAATACAAAGTAGAAATGGATAAGGAAAGGAGGAGGTTGAGGTAATCAGTCCCTCAGCCTGGGATCGATGTGTTCAGTCCATCACTCTTGTAGAAAGTGCATGGACGGAGCACATCGTTTCCAGGCTGAGGGACTGACCACCTCAAATACTATTTTCTCCAAGGTTAATGGACTGATTACATCTTTATTTCGCCACACCTTCTGGCTTTATATTTGACTGAAGAAGTCTAATGTGTAGGCGAAACGTTTCAACAATAAAGATTCCCAAGTGTGGCACATCAGTCTTAATCATCAACTCATGTCGCAGAAAGACCTTTCCTGTAGAAATGTGAAATATTCCTACAGGGATTAATGTACCAATACCTCCTTGACGCTAGTGTGTGTGTGTGTGTGTGTGTGTGTGTGTGTGTGTGTGTGTGTGTGTGTGTGTGTGTAAAAGGCTCTTCATCCATGGTATTAGTTATCCTCCTCTATGGTCTCATGGTTGTGCCTTAATAAAATCCGTATACACATTATCATTACCATAATCTACCTCCTCAAATACCTTAGTGAAAAAAAAGTTAGTAAATTCATAAGGCAGGAACACCCCTTTCTTTGTTTTAGTGTTTATGTTATCACTCGTTGATGCGCTGAACCCGGGGGGGTCGTCCAGCGTTGTGGCTCTTTGATGGACTTTCACTGGAAGTGGACAGTGTGCCCAGAGCTCCTGACAACCTTCATAACTTTTGTATATTGTATCACCCAAGGCACACCATCAAGTGTGTGCGTGTGTGTGTGTGTGCGTGTGTGTGTGTGTGTGTGTGTGTACTCACCTATTTGTACTCACCTATTTGTGGTTGCAGGGGTCGAGTCCTAGCTCCTGGCCCCGCCTCTTCACCGGTTGCTACTAGGCCCTCTCTCTCCCCGCTCCATGAGCTTTATCAAACCTCGTCTTAAAACTGTGTATGGTTCCTGCCTCCACTACGTCATTTTCTAGGCTATTCCACTGCCTTACAACTCTATGACTGAAGAAATACTTCCTACTATCTCTCTGACTCATTTGTGTCTTCAACTTCCAATTGTGGCCTCTTGTTTCTGTGTCCCCTCCCTGGAACATCCTGTCTTTGTCCACCTTGTCTATTCCACGCAGTATTTTATATGTCGTTATCATGTCTCCCCTGACCCTCCTGTCCTCCAGTGTGGTCAGGCCGATTTCCCTTAATCTTTCCTCATAGGACATTCCCCTTAGCTCTGGAAATACACGGTGTACAGTGTCTTGAATGATTCCTTACTAAGGTATCGGAATGCTGTTCTCAGGTTTGCCAGGCGCCCATATGCTGCAGCAGTTATCTGATTGATGTGTGCTTCCGGAGACATGCTCGGTGTTATACTCACCCCAAGATCTTTCTCCTTGAGTGAGGTTTGCAGTCTTTGGCCACCTAGCCTATACTCTGTCTGTGGTCTTCTGTGCCCCTCCCCCATCTTCATGACTTTGCATTTGGCAACTTCACATCATCTGCAAACAGGGACACTTCTGAGTCTAACCCTTCCGTCATGTCGCTCACATATACCAAAAATAGCACTGGTCCTAGGACCGACCCCTGTGGGACCCCGCTCGTCACAGGTGCCCACTGTGATACATCATTACGTACCATGACTCGTTGTTGCCTCCTGTCAGGTATTCTCTGATCCATTGCAGTGCCCTTCCTGTTATATGCGCCTGGTGCTCTAGCTTCTGCACTAATCTCTTGTGAGGAACTGTGTCAAAGGCCTTCTTGCAGTCCAAGAAGATGCAATCAACCCACCCCTCTCTCTCTTGTCTTATTCTGTTATTTTATCATAAAACTCCAGAAGGTTTGTGACACAGGATTTGCCTTCCGTGAATCCGTGTGGTTGGCATTTATACTCCTGTTCCGTTCCAGGTGCTCCACCACTCTCCTCCTGATAATCTTCTCCATAATTTTGCATACTATACACGTCAATGACACAGGTCTATAGTTTAGTGCCTCTTTTCTGTCTCCTTTTTTAAAAATGGGAACTACATTTGCCGTCTTCCATACCTCAGGTAGTTGCCCAGTTTCCAGGGATGTGTTGAAGATTGTGGTAAGTGGCACGCACAATATATCTGTCCCTCTCTAAGGACCCACGGGGAGATGTTGTCTGGTCCCATTGCCTTTGAGGTATCGATGTCCCTTAGCAGTTTCTTCACCTCCTCCTCATCTGTATGTATGTCGTCCAACACTTGTTGGTGTATTCCTTGCTGGTGTCCCCGTCTGGTCTGTCCCCCCAGAGTCCTTCCTGTCTCTACTGTAAATACTTCCTTAAATCTCTTGTTTAGCTCCTCACATACCTCTTGATCGTTTCTTGTGAGTTCTCCACCTTCTTTCCTCAGCCTTATCACCTGGTCCTTGACTGTTGTCTTCCTCCTCGATCAAATTTTTTTTTATATTGTGTAATCCCAACGTTGAGTTTCATTCGGTGAGTTGTGCTATATTATACCTTGTATTGCATTTCAGTTTCAGTTACGTAAGCTTCCATTCCAATATTCTACTTATGTATGTTATAATGTTCAATTGTTGTGTACTTTGACATTGTATAGAATCAGCCCAAGCAGTACACCTGCCGTCTCTAGTTGTATTAGTTGTATGTCGGGACGACATACGTTAGCGTCGCCGAGCTCTCAGTAGTAGTACCAGTTCCTAGTAACCAGTTACCAGTAACCAGTGTACCAGTAGATGACTCACTACTAACCATCTCTGCGTGAATCACTGACTGTATTCATATTGCTGCTGACCATAGCAGGATTTCAAACACCCTTGCACTGTAGACACTTGTGAGTCAGTCAAGATAGGGAGCAGAGAGAGGCAGGTCGGCTGTTGGTGCCTTCCCATACTTTCCGTTATATTATATGTACTACCAGCCTACATGAGTATTTTTACCCAATCCACTTTATCGAAACCCACATGACACCTTCACTACATCACTTGCTAGGCTATTCCACTCCCTGACGACTCTATGACTGAAGAAATACTTCCTAACATCCCTGTGACTCGTCTCAGTCTTCAACTTCCAATTGTGACCCCTTGTTTCTGTGTCCCCTCTCTGGAACAACCTGTCTCTGTCCACCATATCTATTCCACGCAGTATTTTGTATGTCGTTATCATGTCTCCCCTGACAATCCTGTCCTCCAGTGTCTTCAGCCCGATTTCCCTCAACCTTTCTTCGTAGGACATACCCCTAAGCTCCGGAATTAGCCTTGTTGCAAACCTTTGCACTTTCTCTAATTTCTTGACATGCTTGACCAGGTGTGGGTTCGAAACAGGTGCTGCATTCTCCAAGGGGGCCGACTACCAGGTCTTCTTAAGATTCCTTTACTACACGGAAAAAATCTCATTTTCCACCCTTTCTGCACAAATCTGTTTCCCCGGGCCATCATTTTATTCACACCAAAATTTTTTCCCCTTGGTTTTGACGCCCCCTTTAAACCCGCTCCTTCTTTGCCCTGATTTTTTCTTTTTTGGGGGGTTAACAAAACCGTTGCTCCCTGCCCAGAAAAATCCAGGTCTTCTTTAATCGCCTAATCCTCAGTTTTTTTTATTAATTCCCCCTTGAAAGGGCCCCCTGATCAACCCTTCCTTGAAAATTTTCAAAAAATGCATTAAAACCCCCCCTTGGCCCCCCCCTTAAGGTGCCCATAACACCCGTAGATTTTTTCCCCCCCAGGATTTCTTCCTTTGATCCTTTTGCGAAACCCCTTATTTTTTACAATCTTAAACAATCAAGGTTTTTAACCAAAAAACAAAACCCCCCCCTCCTTTTTCCCTTTTTAAACTTTAAAAACCCCAAAATTTGGACCTTTCCTTTCCGCGTGGGTTTCTTTAAAACGCCCTTTCACCCCCCAAACCCCCGGGGACCACAAACACAATGAACCGGCGAATTTTTCCCCCTGTCCCTTTTTTTTTTAAAAAAAGGGGAACTACATTTCCCCCTTGCCATCCCCTCAGGAGTTGTCAGTTTAAAGGGGATGTGTTGAAGTTTGGGGTAAGTGGCAACCAGCTATCCGCCCCCTTTTAAGGACCCCGGGGAGATGCTGTCCGGTCCCATTGCCTTTGGGTATCGATGCCCCTTAGCAGCTTCTTCCCCCCTCCTCATTTGTATGTTTGTCATGCAACACTTATTGGTAATTCCTTGCGGGTGTCTCCCTCTGTTCTGTCTCCCCAAAGCCTTCCTGTCTTCACTGAAAATACTTCTTAAATCTCATGAAAAGCTCCCAATACTTCTTGATCGTTTTTTGTGAGTTCCACACCTTCTTTCCTCACCTTTCGCCGGCGGGGGCGTTGTTTCCCCCTAATGGGGCTATACGCAGTTTGGGCAGCTTGACTTTTGATGCTATTCGCTTTGTATGTCACGGGGCCTCCCCCCTTATCTGTGCATACTCGTTTCTGGCTCTTCTACTAACTCTTTATTTTCCTGGGTTTTTTGCCTCCTGTACCTTTTCCATTCTCTGATGCACTTGGTTTTGCCCCCCTACATTTGGGGAAAAAAAGGGACTCGCTTTGGTTTTTTTTTTTTCTATTTCCCCTGGGGAAAAAACCCTTTCTTCTGCTCCTTGCGTTTTGTTACATATTCCATCATCCTTTTACTGATTTTCCTCCCAAGTTCTCTGCCCCACTGAACCCCCTGCAGGAATTTCCCTCATACCGTGTAGCCCCCCCTTTTTAGTTTGGTTTTTTTCCCATTCAATTCCGTTACCTTCTCCATTTAAAACTCTCTTACAATCAAAACCAAAACCCACGTGACGCTAGCCCCAAAGGGGGCCTCTCGAATGATGTCCTAATGTTTGAACTGCTCAGGTGAACACAAGACCCAGTCTTGCGGGCCCTCTCCTCCCCTCTCTCTTGGTAGTGCCCCTGACAGTTGTGCATGAGGTTTTAAGTACCACCCATCATCTTGGTTCCATGTTTCGGGCCCCCCATGGGGTCCAGGTTTTCCCAGTCGATCCCCCTGTGGTTAAATCGCCCATTCCCAGTAACTTTGCTCTGCTCGAGGAGCTCTTCTTGCCCCTTCACCAGTGTGTCCCCATCGCCCTGTTGTTTTCTTCGTACTCCTCTCTTGGCCTCCTGCAGTTCGTGGTGGGTTATACTCACTCCAATGAACTGTTGTTCCCAGACTGAATTTACCTAATGTAGCCTCTTTTCCAATCATCCATGCCTTCCATTTCCTCAAACCCCCCATCGGTTTTTTATGAGCAGTGCAATCCTCCCCCCCCTCTACCCCTTTATTTTTTCTCAGGTCTGATATCCCGGGGGAAGATGCGTCGTTTTTGTCTCAGGGTTTTGTTTCTGGACTGCATGATGTCTGGGGATTTCTCACTGTTCTTTGTCCACCCCCATGTTTATTCGTTTTCTGTCCGCATTTGTGTACCAAATTTCAGCTTCTTTTCTATCAGTGGCCGGGTTGGGGGATGGGAGCCTTGGGGGGGCCTATGGGGGGCTGTGGTGTAGGTGGGTTTGTTGATGGGGGTGGGGTCAGAATGCCATGGGACAGCTGTTGGGGTGAGGTTTGTGATGGGGGTGTTTGCTGGAAGAGGGAACGTGGGGGGTTGGGGTTTTTGGTTGTCAGTTGTGTTGGGTTTTCCCGGGTTGGAGTCTTTCGGGGGGAGATTCTGGGGGTGTTTTCCCCTTCCTTCTGTGTCTGTGACCTGCTCATCTTCATCATTGCCTCTCTTCCCCCTTTGCGTCTCTGTCCCTTCTTCAGTGTAGCCCTTTTCTTTTTGTTTGTCGTACGAGGTTCTCCTGGTACCCCTGTTTGTCCCTCAGTCGTGCTTTCTCGGGCAAAAACCTGGTTTGAACCGATTTTTCCTTAAAAAATACTTTGACGGGCCCCCGTACCTTCCCATCGCAAACCACCCAAATTTCTCCAAAAATTTGTCACCTGGGTCATATCCCCCTCACCTTTTGTTTTATGATGCCTTAAATCTTTTTTTTTCCCCTTCTGTTTTATTTCTTAAAAGTTTTTCCCTTGGGCTTCTTGGACCCCATGATAAAAACTGCCTCTCCCTTTCCTCCCCCCACGGGTCTCCATTTCCCCCCCCCTTGAGGTGTTTTATTTCCTTCCATTGAAATGTTCTTGCCTTCGCCCTCTCCTTCTGAAACTTCTATTCTCAGGGAACTGCTTTCTGATCAGCTGTTCCTTGTACTGAAATTGGGTTAGAGTCTCTGCAATAACATCCCTTCATTGTCTTCAGACTGTCATTTGATTTTTAGTACGCTCCTTCTTTTCCCGGGGCCCCAAAGTGGTATGCCCCTCGTTTTTTCCCTGGCCCCAGGGGGGTCTGATGGGGGCCTTCGCGTCGGCATATCCCCTTTTGTTTCTTACCGTCCCCTTGTCTGTGCCGACAAGAATTTCCTGTTGTTGCATCTAATTTTTTTGTCTCTCTATCTTTTTTTGGGTTTTCTCGCTTCTTTTAAGCATGTACCCTAGTTTTGTGCTAAGACCTGTAGCTCCCACCCCTGCACTTTTCAGCTATCTGTCTCCATTATCTTCCAAGGGGTCTTTATTTTCCCTTCCCCATTTTCCCTCCCTTCTTTGGAGCTCAATCCCAATCTTTCCCCCCGGGTTTCGTCCACCGATCCTGGTTTTTTTCCCCCCTCTAGGGCCCAACTATTTTTTTTAACCACAGAAAGAAGCTTTGTATTTTACCAAGAGAAAGTTTATGTGCTTTCAGGGGGGTTGTGGGGGGGGGGGGGGGACAAGGTAGAGGGAGGAGAGAAAATAGAGGGGAAGGCTAAGGGGGAAGAAAGAGAGTAAGGGGGGGAAGTTAAAAGGTAAAAAGGGGGGAGAGAGAGGGGGGGATGGGGGTGGGGGGAAAAGGGACAGGGGGAGAGAGGAAACAAGGGGGGGGAGAAAAGGGTAGAGAGGGAGAGAGAAAGAGAGAGGATAGAGGGAGGGGGGAGAGGAGGGTGAGGGAAAAAAGGTTGAGAGAAAATGCGAGGGAGGGGAAGAGAAAGATAGAAAAAGGGAGGGGAGGGAAGGCAAAGAGGAAGGTGAAGAAGAGGGGTAGAGGGTGGGGAATGCAGTCAAATTCCAAGGATCAGCTGTGTTAAGATGGGTGTGTGTGTGTATCACCTAGTTTTGGTTTCAGGGGTGAGACTCGCTCCTGGCCCCGGTGTGTGTGTGTGGTTGCGCGTGTGTGGTGACACGTCAGTTTTTTATGGTCCCAGAAATAACCCCACCCCATGTGTCCTTAATCTAAAAAAATACCATTAATAAAGAGGTAATTCAATAATTTAAAAATTAATTTGTTAAAGAGCTTTCTTTTACCCAGTTATGACTACCTTTTACTACATGTGTACCCAATACTTGTTTCTCAGATTTTATGTTTTTGTGTCTTAAAAACTTGTCTCTTATTTAAAAAATGTTTTTAGGGCTGGTTTCCTTTGTCCCCCCAAATTACTCCTCCTGTCTATTCCTTGCTCCCACAAAATTTTTTTTCTTCCCATACTGCTAGGGGCGGTTTTATGATAAACACTCTGGAGAAAGGGTTTGTTTTCCCTCCGGTGATCTTGGGGCCCGGGTCACATCAAAACTTCCCCTTAACCACAAACAGGGGATTTGAGTTCAACTCAGAGGGGACGTCCACCAGTGCCTGCTGTCGAGCTCGCTGTACGTCTCACTGTACGATGACTCTCGTGACCTCGCCCTTCCCCCTCCGACCTCTTTAATTATTCTATTCTCACGCCCGTTGATCCCCATTTACCACACTATCACTTGTATATTGCTACTTTTATAATTTGCACTTTACTTTTTCTAATACACTTCTTATTTGTTTGAACCCAACTGTTTTGGCGGCTCTATTCCTCAGGCCACTGCTGCCCCTTTTTCCCGGTTATTATATTTATTAAAATGTATGTATATATATATTTCCTCTTTCTGGTAGCTGGTTTACATCGCTGTACTACCTCAAAGTTTCTCGTTTAACCCTCCTCTCTTAATTTTTTTTGATTTTTTTGTCTTTATCACTCGCTTTGTACTTTGTATATTTGTAACCGTGGCAACAAGTGCCAACTAGGCCCTAACGAACTGGCCTTTGAAATTTTGTTGTATAATTTTAGCTTTCTCCCCCCCTTTTCTTTATTTTTTTTAACTAATAACTTTGGTTATCACTTTTAGGGTTTTCCTGACGTTGTCACTAAAACTGGTTGCTTCTAGCAGCTAAAGCACGCCCCAAAAACATTAAGATTCTCGGGGCTTGGCGCTTGTGACCCCTACACTGTGGCCCGTGTGTGTGTGTGTGTGGTGGTGTGTGGTGTGTTGTGTGTGTGTGTGTGTGTGTGTGTGGTGTGTGGTGTTGGTGTTGTATGTGGTGTACGGTGTGTATGGTGTTGATGTGTGTGTGTGTTGTGTGTGGTGTATGTGTTATGTGGAGTGTGTGTGTGTGTGTGTGTGTGTGTGTGTTTTGTGTGTTGTGTTGTGTGTGTTGTGTGTGGTTTGTGTTGTGTTGTTTGGGTGTGTGTGTGTGTGTGTGTGTGGTGTGTGTGTGTGGTGTGTGTGTGTGTGGGGTTGTGTTTTGTGGTGTGTTGTGTATGTGTGTGTGTTTGTGTGTGTGTGTGTTTTGTTGTGTATGTGTGTGTGGTGTGCATGTGTTGTTGTTTTGTGTGTGTGGTTGTGTGTGTATGTTGGGGGCATGTGGTGTATGTTGTGTGTGTATGTGTGTGTGTGTGTACTCACCTATATGGTTGCAGGGGTCGGCAAGCTCCTGGGGCCCCCCCTCTTGCTGATTGCACTAGGTCCTCTCTCTCCCTGCCCCCTGAGCTCTATCTACCCCGCCTTAAAAAATATGTATGTTCCCGCCTCCCCTGCGTCACTTTCTAGGGTATTCCCGGCCCACTACTCAAAGACTGAAGAAATACTTCCAACATCCTTTTTTCATCTGAGTCTTTAACTTCCCAAATTTGACCTCTTTTGCTGTGTCCCCTTTTTTGAACATCCCGTCTTTGTCCCCCTTTTCTATTCCCCGCATATTTTATAGTGTTTTCAGTCTCCCCTGACCCCCCCTGTCCCCCAGGTCATCAGGCCGATTTCCCTCAACCTTTTTCGTAGGGCAATCCCGTAGCTCTGGGGCTATTTGTTGCAAACCTTTTTTACTTTCTCTAATTTTCTTGACGTGCTGACTAGGTGTGGGGTTTCCAAATGGTGCGCATACTCATTGGGGTGACGTAAATGGTATAAGAGCTTAAACGAACCCCTTTCTGAGGTAAACCCGGGAACGCTATCCGTAGGTTTGCCCGGCCCCCTATGCTGCAACAGTTTTTTCTGATTTATGTGCGCCCCAGAGATATGCTCGGGGTTTACTCACCCCCAGATCATTTCCCCTTTATGGGTTTGCCATCTAAAATTATTGTGTCTGCGGTCTTCTTTGCCCTTCCCCAATCTTCATGACTTTGCTTTGGCAGGGTTAAATTCAAGGAGCCTTGCTGGACCAGGCTTGTAGCCTGTCCAGGTCCTGGTGTGTATGTGTGTGTGCATGTGGTTGTGTTGTGTGTGTGTGTGTGGTGTATGAGTGTGTGTTGTGTGTGTTATGTGTTGTGTATGTGTGGGGTGTGTTTTGTGTGTGTGTGTGGGTGTTGTGTGTGTGTGTGTGTGTGTGTGTGTGTGTGTGTGTGTGTGTGTGTGGTGGGTTTTTTGGTGTGTTGGGGTTTTGTGTGTGTGTATGTACAAATACCCATGTTCATGGTGCTCCATTTCTGTCGTAAAAAAGCCAAAAAAAAAAAAATTTTCAGATTAGCACTAATCTTGTCAGTAACCAACTGCAGCATTTTATGAATCTATGTTTTTTGGTTAGTTGCCCCTTGGGGGTTTTGTCCTTGACTACACTATAGCATTAGGCTGCACGTAACCCCTTCACCACCAGTTAAAAAAACGTAAATTTTAGCGTATATATCCCAGTTACACTTCTCGGTGTAATATATCCCCCGAAAACCTTTTTTCCGTTTCGGGAAAGGGATGGAAATTTAAAAATTTAAAATCAGCAGGAGAAACATTTTGCCCCGAAGCTGCCCCTTTACTCCCGCCACCCAACTGGGGGTTTGGGGGTTTTTTTCAAGGCAGTGAAGCTGCGCTCATGCCGCAAGGGCCAACAGGGACTACCAGAAGACAAGGCCATAGTCAAAATTGATTTTAAAATGCCTTTAATATGGTGAAAGGGGGAAAATGTTTTGCCAGCGTTCTGGATCGGTTCCCCTTTTTTTTCCCTTCATTTCAGCTGGCTAAGCAAACCCTCAATTTTTTGTTTGGAGAAAAAAGAAATTCAAAACATCAGAGGGTGTTCAGCAGGGGACCCCCCGTCCACTTCTCTTCTGCTTGGAAAGAGAACTAATTTTCCGCCTACGCATGAGCTTTAAAATCTCGACCCCGGATAGGCACTCTGGGAGGGGACTGAAGGTCCCTGGTGGGGGACCACAACGGTGAAAAAAACGGGAGAAGGGCTTGGGACTCATCCTCAATCCCCCAAGTGTGAAATCCAAGCAACCAGGAAATAATCAATGCTGTGCAAAAAATCCTCCCGGGAAATCTCAAAACCACTCCGTCCAACAGTGCCCCTTGGGGCACCGTGGGCACCAGGCCATCGACACGTCCTCAGGGAAAATTGAATGCCTGATGAGAATGGGAAGAGAATAAGCGATCTTTATGCCCATGATGCTTTACTCCTCACAAGGTGTCTTACTATGCCAAGACCAAATTCTTGAGGTTGCACCCTCTTTTGACAACCCAACACTCGATGAATATGACGCACACCTGAGATCAACTTTTAAGAAGGCACTGAACCTGTCACTAGAGGATGAGCAATGGGATCAGGCAACCCTCCCAGTGCGACTGGGAGGTATAGGGGTGCGTAAAGCAACGCATGTTGCTTTACCTGCTTTTCTGTCTTCGTGTTTGGCTTCCAGTGCATTAGTCAAGAAGATAGTACCCGAAAGCTTGAGAGACGTGGTAGGAGTTCAAGACCCCAGGTTCACTGAAGCAGCGATTCGGCGAGACACCCTTACAGACTCCTCCAGTAGACCAGCTCGTCCCAAACAGCACAAACAGACTCACTGGGACAAACCGATCATGGAAAAAATCGCCAACACAATGCTCTCCAGTGCTTCAGGAAAATACAAAGCTCGTCTCCTGGCAGTGAAGGCACCACACTCAGGAGATTTCCTGTTAGCTGTTCCCAATTCCTTCCTGGGCACCCGTCTCGACCCACAGGCCATTCGGATTGGTGTTGCTCTTCGCCTAGCCGCCCCCATTCTCACCAAACATAAGTGTATTTGCGGCAGGGCGACAGCTGATCAATTCGGACTTCATGGTGTTGTGTGTCACACAGCAGAAGAGAAGTATGCCAGACATGAGGAGGTCAATGACATCATAAAGAGAAGCCTTGCCACAACCCGTTGCCCAGCTCAACAGGAACCCCAAGTACAGAGGTCTGATGGGAGTCAAAAGCGTCCTTCTGGAGCCACTATGCTACCCTGGAAGGATGGAAAGCAGATTGCCTGGGACAACACCTGTGCTGCCACATTGCCAGACACCTACTTGCCATACTCCGTAGTGGAAGGGGGTGGAGCTGCCAGCCACAGGGAGACCCAGAAGATCCGAAAATATGAAGACCTTCCCCCTTTCTATAACTTCATTCCAGTAGGGTCGGAGACCCTTGGAGCATGGGGAAAGTGTGCTCTAAAGTTCCTCAAAGAGCTGGGTGAAAAGCTCATCATAGAAACCAAAGACCACAGGGCGACCAGCTTTCTCTTTCAGAGACTCAGTGTTGCGATCCAGAGAGGAAATGCCTGCAGCATTCTGGGCACGCGGCCCACCGCAGGGGAGCTGGACGAAGTATTCGAGATGTAGCTGTGAGTTACCTATGTTGTTTTACTTTCTGTTGTATTTTTGTGAATGTTTGGCCAATGTATTTTTGTCTTTAAATAAAACATACTTGAAATATAGGGGTGATAGGAGAAAATTCTCAAACAGCTTCAGGGAGAACCATGAGTTTTCCCTGAAGCAAGTTTATTCTTTTCTCTGAGGATGAGGGTCCCCATGACAGTTCTAGAGGTGGTACCTCCCTGTATATACATATTATATATATATATAATATATTATATATATATATATATATATATATAATATATATATATATAATATATATATATATAAAATTGATGTTTATGCAGTAAATTTGAGTTTTGCAAAGAAATGGTAATGAATATCCATGCTACGAGTTAATGTATTTTTTGAAGATATTATGTATTTAGGGAAGTGTGGGTGGCCCACCATGACAACTTGGGTGGGTGGCTCACCACGCCAACTTGGGTGGGTGGCCCACCACGCCAACTTGGGTGGGTGGCCCACCACGCCAACTTGGGTGGGTGGCCCACCACGCCAACTTGGGTGGGTGGCCCCACCACGCCAACTTGGGTGGGTGGCCCACCACGCCAACTTGGGTGGGTGGCCCACCACGCCAACTTGGGTGGGTGGCCCACCACGCCAACTTGGGTGGGTGGCCCCACACGCCAACTTGGGTGGGTGGCCCACCACGACAACTTGGTGTGGTGGCCCACCACGCCAACTTGGGTGGGTGGCCCACCACGCCAACTTGGGTGGGTGGCCAACCACGCCAACTTGGGTGGGTGGCCCACCACGACAACTTGGGTGGGTGGCCCACCACGCCAACTTGGGTGGGTGGCCCACCACGCCAACTTGGGTGGGTGGCCCACCATGACAGCTTGGGTGGGTGGCCCACCACGACAACTTGGGTGGGTGGCCCACCACGCCAACTTGGGTGGGTGGCCCACCACGCCAACTTGGGTGGGTGGGCCACCACGCCAAGTTGGGTAGTGGGTGGCCCACCATGACAACTTGGGTGGGTGGCCCACCATGACAACTTGGGTGGGTGGCCCACCACGCCAACTTGGGTGGGTGGCCCACCATGACAACTTGGGTGGGAGGCCCACCATGACAGTTTGGGTGGGTGGCCCATCACGCCAACTTGGGTGGGTGGCCCACCACGCCAACTTGGGTGGGTGGCCCACCACGCCAACTTGGGTGGGTGGCCCATCACGCCAACTTGGGTGGTTGGCCCACCATGACAACTTGGGTGGGTGGCCCACCATGACAACTTGGGTGGGTGGCCCACCATGACAACTTGGGTGGGTGGCCCACTATGACAACTTGGGCGGGTGGCCCACCATGACAGCTTGGGTGGGTGGCCCACCACGACAACTTGGGTGGGTGGCCCACCACGACAACTTGGGTGGGTGGCCCATCACGACAACTTGGGTGGGTGGCCCACCACGACAACTTGGGTGGGTGGCCCACCATGACAACTTGGGTGGGTGGCCCATCACGACAACTTGGGTGGGTGGACCACCATGATAACTTGGGTGGGTGGCCCACCATGACAGCTTGGGTGGGTGGCCCACCACGACAACTTGGGTGGGTGGCCCACCACGACAACTTGGGTGGGTGGCCCACCATGACAACTTGGGTGGGTGGCCCACCATGACAACTTGGGTGGGTGGCCCACCATGAAAACTTGGGTGGGTGGCCCACCATGACAACTTGGGTGGGTGGCCCACCCACCAAGACTGCTGGGTTGGGTGGCCTACTCACTAAGACATGTGGGGTGGGTGGCCCACCATGACAACTTAGGTGGGTGGCCCACCATGACAACTTAGGTGGTTGGCCCACCATGACAACTTGGGTGGGTGACCCATCATGACAACTTGATTGGGTGGCCCACCATGACAACTTGGGTGGGTGGCCCACCACGCCAACTTGGGTGGGTGGCCCACCACGCCAACTTGGGTGGGTGGCCCACCACGCCAACTTGGGTGGGTGGCCCACCACGCCAACTTGGGTGGGTGGCCCACCATGACAACTTGGGTGGGTGGCCCACCACGCCAACTTGGGTGGGTGGCCCACCACGCCAACTTGGGTGGGTGGCCCACCATGACAACTTGGGTGGGTGGCCCACAATGACAACTTGGGTGGGTGGCCCACCATGCCAACTTGGGTGGGTGGCCCACGATGACAACTTGGGTGGGTGGCCCACCATGACAGCTTGGGTGGGTGGCCCACCACGACAACTTGGGTGGGTGGCCCACCACGCCAACTTGGGTGGGTGGCCCACTATGACAACTTGGTTGGGTGGCCCACCATGACAGCTTGGGTGGGTGGCCCACCACGACAACTTGGGTGGGTGGCCCACCACGACAACTTGGGTGGGTGGCCCATCACGACAACTTTGGTGGGTGGCCCACCATGACAACTTGGGTGGTTGGCCCACCATGACAGCTTGGGTGGGTGGCCCACCACGACAACTTGGGTGGGTGGCCCACCACGACAACTTGGGTGGGTGGCCCACCATGACAACTTGGGTGGATGGCCCACCATGACACCTTGGGTGGGTGGCCCACCATGACAACTTGGGTGGGTGGCCCACCATGACAACTTGGGTGGGTAGCCAACCATGACAACTTGGGTGGGTGGCCCACCCACCAAGACTGCTGGGTTGGGTGGCCTACTCACTAAGACATGTGGGGTGGGTGGCCCACCATGACAACTTAGGTGGGTGGCCCACCATGACAACTTAGGTGGTTGGCCCACCATGACAACTTGGGTGGGTGACCCATCATGACAACTTGATTGGGTGGCCCACCATGACAACTTGGGTGGGTGGCCCACCCACCAAAACTGCTTGGATGGGTGGCCTACTCACTAAGACATGTGGGGTGGGTGGTCCACCATGTCAACTTGGGTGGGTTGCCCATCCACCAAGACTGCTGGAATGGGTTGCCTACTCACTAAGACAGCTGAGGTGGGTGGCCCATCCTGGGGTGGTTGGCCCACCCAGGCCCACTCAGGCTGCTGGGTGATACATGTTTCCTTATATTTCACAGTCCAGAGCAATAATGGTTTTTCTTTCCTCTTTCCTCCCTCCCTCCTTTCCTTTCTTCTCCTTTCCTTCCTGCCTTCCTTCTCCTCTTTCTCCCTTGCTTCCTTCCTTTCCAGTTACTTTCTTCTTTTTCCTTTTTCACTTTATCCTTTCTGCTTAACTCCTTTATCTTTTCTCTCCTCTCTCCCTTCCTTTTACCTCCTGCCTCTCTTCCTCTCTTATTTTCCTTCTCCACTATCCTCCTCCGTTCTCCCCTCACATCTTTCCCTTTCTACCTTTCCTTCTCTGTCTCCCTTTGTTCCTGCCAATTCTTTACCCTATATCCCTCTACCATTCTGTCTCTTCCTTCCTTCACTCTCTCTGTCTCTCTCTACCAACCTTTCTGTCAAACAACAGACTGTAAGAACCACTCGAGAAAGTGTTGGCATCTCTTCCAGACAAGTTCCAAGCACTTAAGAACTGGAAAGTACGACCCCCTCTCTCTCCTTACGCCTGAAGACACTATAAAAATTCTTCATGGTTTGGCTGCCTGCGAAAGGAATTCCGGATATGCAAAGTAGCCTCACGATCACTATTTCCCTACTGTTTTCATGTGAGTGAAGATGTTATGGAATAAACTTAAACACTCCAGAACACAATGGGTGAAATTAGAATCTAGTGAATGGGTTACTGGGATACCTAAAATGTGCAGCATTTTGGAATCTTTATTGAGGAAACGTTTCGCCAGCCAGTGGCTTCTTCAGTCCAGTGCAGAGAGGAACGGTGAAATATGAGGAGGAGAATGAGGTAATCATCTCCACTACATCACATACCTAAAAGTCTCTGGGATAGCTTGGATGCATTAAGAACCACACAGAAGCGTTATGGACAAATCTGGAACCTATGGAGCAGTTAATGTGTTTATGGAACGCACCAAAGAAGTTCTGGATAAAGCCGAAGGCGATTTGAAAAGTTTGGGTGTATTCAGAAATCACATGACTTTTCTGGATAAGTTCGAAACCCATTCAGAAAGCTTTGAATGTATTCAGAGACCACAGGAGAAGATCCGGGCGCTTCCAAACTCCTTCTGGAATTTTAAGCTTGTGGGAAGAAATGAAGAAAAAGAGTGAAAAAGCCTGATAACACGCATGAGCATATAAGGTATTATGAACCAGCCTGGGAGAGTCAAGTGGCTGGCTGGCTGGCTGATAAGTCCAGATATGGAGGCGTTGGATTTTCTCCCTGTAGCAAAACTAGATACAACCGTTGTGTGCTGCTACACTATTCTGTATAATTACGTAGCCGGAACTCTCAATGTGTTGTTACGCTGATCTTTATAACTGTTACGTAATGGGAACACGAGCAGCGTTACTGCTGCGCTATTCTGCATGATAGTTACTCTGTGGGAGCACCAGCACTGGGGTGCTACACCAAAATAATAATAAATAACTTTAGCAACCACACGTCACTGGCCATTAATATAACACTCTTCCCTCACCCTGAAAGGCTCTTGATCCAATTAAGTGGATCTAGCCCTCTCCTTAGATCAAACCTAGTCCTCACATTCCCCAGGCGCTGTTTGACCCCCTTCCATTGGAGAGTAGCAATCTCCTGCACTGAGAGGTGTTGTTTCTCTCCCTGCCAGTCCTCTGAGAGTGGCAGGTTCAGGCATGTGGAAATCGTGGAGGGAATCCTCGTGAAGACTGGAATTGCAGTAGGAATTGCAACGGGAATTGCAGATGATATGACGGCCAGGATATTTGAAACGAAACGAGGGAAGGAATCTACAATAACAGAGGGAGGGAAGAGAGGGAAGGAAGAGGAGGAGAGAAGAGAAGGAGGGAAGAGAGGGAGGGGGGTGCTTGCAGTCATGCTGGAACAGTAATGTTCCTGGAATGGTATGACTACTCTGAGGGAGGAAAGTTTCCAGTCACACTGGAATAACAAGGTTCCTGGAATGGTAAGACTACCATGGACTCTACCATTGATAATCTTGGAGAATTCTGAAACCACCATAAGTACTTCTGCAACACTGGAATCACACGGACCTCCATGAATATAGAACCAAGAGCCGATGAAGAATTGTAAAATCACTCTAGCCTCCCTTTCACAAGAATCAGGAGCAGTAAAAGGTCTCTCTCCCCATGAATCATGAATCACACAAGCTCTCTATCTTTTCCAGTGAAACAGGAAGTGCACAAGCTCCTGGACCCAGAATCCACCTCCTCCTTCTCCTCCTGATTCGCTGAAGTCCATGAATCCAATTCTTTACGCACCTCATCTGTGCAGTAACTTTAGTCTGAAATCATTTTCTATCAGAAGCAACGTAACATTGTTCCGGGACCTGCAATTCCTGGCTATCCCAATCATTCTAGGAAGGCGCATGATGGCGAAGAGTGCACAGTTTGCGCAGTCTGCGCAGAAATAAACCAATTCTATTGCTCTTTTCATTATTATTATTATTATTATTATTATTATTATTATTATTATTATTATTATTATTATTATTATTATTATTATTATTATTATTCGGGAGATGGAAAAGAATTTGTTGAGAATCACAGTAATAAAACATGGTTTTTGTTCACTTGTTTCGTCGATGCTGAGGAAGGGCTCTTGATCAGAGGAATTAGAGCTGCTTTCCTCTTCCTTGGATCTAACCTGGAGCGGTATGGCCCCAGCGGGTTTACCGGTTCTTCTCAAGTAATAATAATAATAATAATAATAATAATAATAATAATAATAATAATAATAATAATAATAATAATAATAATAATTTTGGGAAATGTTGAGCGAGTGTGTAAAAACTATTGAACTACTGAAAGAGTAATTGTGGTAGGGGACCTAAATGATAAAGTAGGAGTGTTTAGAGAGGGTGTGGTAGGTAAGTTTGGGGTGCCAGGTGTAAATGATAATGGCGAGCATTTGATTGAACTTTATATTGAAAGGGGTTTGGTTATACGTAGCACATATTTTAAGAAAAAGAGGATAAATAAGTATACAGGATATGATACATGGCGTAATGACAGTAGTTTGTTGGATTATGTATTGGTAGATAAAAGACTGTTGGGTAGACTTCAGAATGTACATGTTTATAGAGGGGCCACAGATATATCAGATCACTTTTTAGTTGTAGCTACAGTGAGAGTAAAAGGTAGATGGGATACAAGGAAAATAGAAGCAGCAAGTAAGAGAGAAGTGAAGGTTTATAAACTAAAGGAGGCAGTTAGGGTAAGATATAAACAGCTATTGGAGGATAGATGGGCTAGTGTGAGTATAGGCAATGAGGTAGAAGATGTATGGGGTAAGTTTAAAAAAAAACAGTGTTAGAGTGTTCAGCAGAAGTTTGTGGTTACAGAAAGTGGGTGCGGGAGGAAAGAAGAGCGATTGGTGGAATGATAATGTAAAGAGAGTAGTAAGAGAGAAAAAGTTAGCATATGAGAGGTTTTTACAACGTAGAAGTAATGCAAGAGGGAGGAGTATATGGAAAGAAAAAGAGGTTACGAGAGTAGTGAAGCAATGTAAAACGAGAGCAAATGAGAGAATAGGTGAGATGTTATCAACAGATTTTGTTGAAAATAAGAAAAAGTTTTGGAGTGAGATTAATAAGTTCAGAAAGCTTAGGGAACAAATGGATTTGTTAGTCAAAACAGGAGAGGAGAGTTATTAAATGGAGAGTTAGAGGTATCGGGAAGATGGAGGGAATATTCTGAGGAATTGTTAAATGTTGATGAAGATAGAGAAGCTGTGATTTCATGTATAGGGCAAGAAGGAATAACATCTTATAGGAGTGAGGAAGAACCAGTTATAAGTGTGGGAGAAGTTCGTGAGGCAGTGGGTGGAATGAAAGGGGGTAAAGCAGCTGGAATTGATGGGATAAGGATAGAAATGTTAAAAGCAGGTGGGGATATAGTTTTGGAGTGGTTAGTGATTTTATTTAATAAATGTATGGAAGAGGGTAAGGTACCTAGGGATTGGCAGAGAGCATGCATAGTTCCTTTATATAAAGGCAAAGAGGACAAAAGATAGTGTAAAAATTATAGGAGAATAAGTCTGTTGAGTATACCTGGTAAAGTGTATGGTAGAGTTATTATTGAAAGAATTGAGAGTAAGACATAGAGCAGGATAGCAGATGAACAAGGAGACTTTAGGAAGTCTTTGGAGACAAAGAACTTTGTCCATGTTATGCAGGGTTCTGCATGACATCGTAATGTACATATAGTGGAGAAGTGTGCCATAATAGTATGAATGTTATAATTGTAAATAATAATTTTATAATTCATAATGTGCATTTGGGGGTACTGTAAAGTACTCTAACTGTAATTATAAAGAAATCCTTCTAGGTAGTTATTTTCCGAATGTGTTTGGGTACGCGGAGTAAGCGTGGTTGGGGGAATCACGTGGAGTCAGCATGGTGTGGAGGCTGGCGTCGGAGATGCTGTGTATTTAAGCTAAGTTTGTAGTGGTGTACTCCTTTCGTCTAACCAACTCAAGCCATAGGCTCTTCTATGGCTTACCTGTATGTTCACCTAGGCTCTGACATGGTCAGGGTGGTGTGGGATGAGTGAGGAAATAAGAAATGAGGTTTGTAGTGGAATAGTGACGGCCTGGCGCTGACTAGGCCTAGTGGTTATGGTGACTGGACCTCCAGCCAGCTGTTTCTTGTGTACCCTCATTTGGGCGTTTAGGATTAAGGTGTGTCTAGAGTGTGTATATAATGTTATGTTGAATAAATAGATATATTTTCCTAACTGGGATTTTTGCCTAACCCTCTGTTAACCAACCCATTGAAGTAACACATACTGGTTTAGCGCTTTCTGTTTTGACTGGGATAGAACTGGGTGGCCTGTTTATGCTTGAGATGTGTGTAACTTTTACCTTTGCCCTTAGACAAGGCTCAAGCCCCCAGCTATCCAACATTTCTGCGTAACAGTCCATGAAAGCAAAGAGGGGAACGTATGAGAGTATAGTTATACCAACGCTCTTGTGTGGGTGTGAGGCATGTGTGGTGAATGTTGCAACAAGAAGAAGGTTGGAGGCAGTGGAGATATCATGTCTGAGGGCAGTGTGTGATATGAATATAGTGCAGAGAATCCGTAGTTTGGAGATTAGAACGAGGTGCGAGATTACCAAAACTATTATCCAGAGGGCTAAGGAGGTGTTATTGAGATGGTTTGGGCATGTAGAGAGGTTGGAACGAAATAGAACGACTTCGAGAGTGTATAAATCTGTAGTGGAGAGAAGGCGGGGTAGGGGTCGGCCTAGGAATGGTTGGAGGGAGGGGGTAAATGAGGTTTTATGTGCGTGGGGCTTGAACTTCCAGCAAGCGTGCATGAGCGTGTTAGATAGGAGCAAATGGAGACAAATGGGTTTTAGGACTTGACGTGCTGTTGGAGTGTAAACAAGATAACATTTATGATGGGATTCAGGAAAACCGGCAGTCCGGACTTGATTCCTTGAGATAGGAAGTACAGTGTCTGCACTCTGAAGGAGGGAGTGGTAATGTTGCTGTTTTATAACTATAGTGTAAGCATGCCTCTGGCAAGACAGTGATGGGGTGAATGATGATGAAGGTTTTTCTTTTTCGGGTCACCCTGCCGATGTGTTAATAAAAAAAATAAAATAATAATTTTAGTAACAATAATATATAACAATAATAATAATATAGAATAATAATAATAATAATATTAATATTATTATTATTATATAATAATAATAATAATAATAATAATAATAATAATAATAATAATAATAATAATAATAATAATAATAATAATAATAACCACTAACAAGAATTAATATTATATTTATGAGGGAAAGCTAAACCTGTAGAGGTCATAGAATGCGTGGACAACGGGATATGATCAGGTTTGATGCTATGGAAGGACAACTCCATTTCCTGGGATCAGGAGCGCATGCGTAAGGTCCTTGAAGGGCCCGTCTCTCCGGAGAGAGAGAGAGAGAGAGAGAGAGAGAGAAAGAGAGAGAGAGAGAGAGAGAGAGAGAGAGAGAGAGAGAGAGAGAGAGAGAGAGTGATTGGGGGAGGTCGCTAACAAGCAGTAACGAGGCAATCATGGCTCGAAGGTCACACCATGGCTCCCAGGTCGCACCAGGGCTCCCAGGTCACACTATTGATCTCAGGTCACACCACGCTCCAAGGTAACACCATGGCTCCCAGGTCACACCAGATCATATCAGATCAGGTCACACTGGATAATTCCATGACAGGTCACAGTGGGCCACACAGGGTCAAGTCACAAAGGCGTCGCACTGTGTCACTCCATGTCAGGTCACACTGGGTCATACCAGGTCACACTGGATCACACCAGGTCAGGTCACACTGGGTCACACTCAGACACAGTAACGTAATTTGAAAACCTTTGTCCAAACTATCGAAAATTGGTTTGCAATGACGCCATTTGTGGTTTTTTACTGAATTGTTTCTTACCAGCGACAGAGAGAGAGACCTGCCCTCAGTCAAAAGATACAATCCCTGAAGGAGGTTCTACCTTCGGGAGAACCTCCAGAAGGGCGAGAGAGCAGCAGTGAGCAGGTTAGTACACAACCCAGATATAATAGCGAATAAAGCAGATAAGAGCCCCTCTCTCGTCCCTACACGAATTCACATTCGTAGGACTCCAGCTATCATGTCCCATTCCTCACCGGCAAAATGTGACGAAGCCTACAGATCAGCCTTGGTTTGGCTTTCGTTGTAGAGAGGTTGCTACTGCTAAGTACAAAGCATGGCGAAGGTATAAGAGATCCTACCACCTATAACAGGAACTTGCACAGGCAAGCCTGTAGGCATATGGGTGACGTTCAAAAGTGGGCCATTGCTAAATGGGAGGTGGACACAAAAAGAAAGCTAGCATCAGGTAGAGTAGGCTCCAAAACCTGGTGGTCCCTGGTCAAGGACAGACAAGGTTATCTGCTTGATGAACTCATTCCACCTCTAAATCGACAGGATAGGACCACCTCTACTAGTAGTCAAGAGAAGGCGGACCTCTTTGCCGAACACTTTGCTACCAAAATGCAAGTTCCTGATCCAGCAAGGGACCCTCCTTGGCTAGCTGCAAGAACTGTGTCAAAACTGCCAGTGATGACAATAAGGCAGAAGGAGGTGCATTTCCTTCTTAAATCGCTTGACCAAGAAAAGGCTGTGGCCCAGACAAGTTGAGCCCAAGATTGCTGAGAAGATGTGCAGACCAGCTAGCAGCATCTCTAACTCGCATCTTTCAGCACTGCCTAGTACAGTGTAAATGGCCCTCTCTGTGGAAAGAGGCAAATGTAGTCCCTGTTCACAAAAAGAAGAGCAGAGCAGAAATCAGCAACTACAGACCAGTGTCACTCCTGTCAATCACTGGTAAGATCCTTGAGACAATAATCTCAAGACAAATGACAGAGTTTTTTGACTACCACTCACTACTTTGTGATCGTCAATATGGCTTCAGGAAAGGTTTCTCTGCTGCTGATCTGTTGTTAAACCTCTCCACTAAGTGGCACCAGTCACTGGATGAATCCAAAGTCAGCTGTGTGGTAGCACTGGACATTGCTGGTGCTTTCGACCGGGTGTAGCACCAGGGCCTCTTAGCAAAACTTCAAGCACTGGGAATTGCAGGCTCTACGCTATGTCTCCTCAGTGATTACCTTCATGGTAGATCTCTAAGGGTAGTTCTCAATGGAACGGAATCAGCAAGACATCCTATTGGGGCAAGTGTTCCACAAGGAAGCGTGCTGGGACCATTGTTATGGAATGTCTACTTCAACGACCTTCTTCATCTCATCCCAGAATCCCATGCATATGCAGACGACTGTATACTGACATTCACTTATCCAAGAGAAGAAATGCCAGCTGCTCTAAGCTACATCAATCACCAGCTAAGAGCTATATCACCTTGGGGAAATAGATGGCAAGTAACATTTGCACCTGAGAAAAATGCAAATGATGATGATTTCTAGGCACCATGATGGTAATTCTGGTGCAGTAGTAAGGATGAATGGGAGGGTGTTGGCACCTGGAGAAAAAGTTGATATCCTTGGAGTGAAATTTGACTCCAAACTAACCGTGAAGAACCATGTAAATCTTGCAAACAAGGCAGCCAGGAAGCTTACAGCACTTCGCCGTATCTCGCATCTGCTTGACAGTAGGGGTTGCAAGATTCTGTACGAGGCACAAGTACACTCACACCTTGAGTATGCTCCACTTTCTTGGTTTGCCTGCCCCCTCTCATCTGCGACTGCTTGACAGAGTAGAGAATAGAGCAAGACGTCTCATTTCTCGCCTTGACCCATCCTGGATAGATCTGTCATTTCAACAGAGCCTTCAACACAGGAGGGATGTGGGTGGCCTTACTGTTATGTACAAGGCCAATATTGTCAAAGTACCACACTTGGATCCACTTCGGGGACAGCGTGAAACAAGCTTTTATGCCACAAGACGGGCAGAAAGCAGCAACTTCACTCTGGCTGTACCCTTCTGCAGAACATCACTCCATCTGGGATCATATATACCCAGGATGACTCGAGTATGGAACACATTCGTACAGCATAATGATGTCAACGAGATAAAGTCAGTTGATCAGATGAAAATGCTGGCCCACAGATGGTTCCAACTTCATCCTGTTCCCTACTTGTATGTCTCATAACAATAAAAATGCTTTCAAATTAGCTGATGTAGGTTACAGCTCTTTGCTTTCCAATAAAGTTAGGAATCCTTAACCTGTAAATAGCTTGTCAATAAAGCTAGGGATCCTTATCTTAACCTTATCAAACCGTGTGAAAAAAAAAGAGAGAATATCACAACATGGAACTTGCATCAACACACACACACACACACACACACACACACACACACACACACACACACACACACACACACACACACACACACAAGCACACGTAGCTACATCGACATACGCAAATAAACAGTGAAATACGCCAAAAAACGCGACTCTTGTCAGGTACAAAAACCCATACACAACAACAGTGAGAATTCCCCTTGACCAACCACTTCAGGTTTCAGAATCACTCAAACCAACACATGTAAGGTACAGGAAACCAACACTGACTCTACTGGGTTATCGTAGGTTAAATCTACAGGATGTGTTGGTGTTAACTGTCTACGTGTGTTGTTTACATATTTAAACTGAATAAAAGGCACATAGTTAATAGGAGCTTTGACTGGGACGAAGTTTCACATTGTGTAGAGCTTTATCGAGCTTGAGAAAGCTCTACAGAGAGAAAGTTTTGTCTTAGTTTAAAAGTTTACCGTATACAACGTTTGTGTTTTTGCTAATCTGGGTGGTAAGTTGTTGCTGACCGAATTTGTAATTGTCCAGGCTAATATTTGTAAAATTTCCGGAGTGAAGCAATTATTTAGTTATTTGTACCCAATCCCAGTACACCAGAGCACCAGTTCACCAGAGCGCCAGTATACCAGAGTACCAGTACACCAGAGCACCAGTACACCAGAGCACCAGTACACCAGAGCACCAGTACACCAGAGCGCCAGTATACCAGAGCACCAGTACACCAGAGCACCAGTACACCAGAGCGCCAGTATACCAGAGTACCAGTACACCAGAGCACCAGTACACCAGAGCACCAGTACACCAGAGCACCAGTACACCAGAGCGCCAGTATACCAGAGTACCAGTACACCAGAGCACCAGTACACCAGAGCACCAGTACGCCAGAGCACCAGTACACCAGAGCGCCAGTACACCAGAGCGCCAGTATACCAGAGTCCCAGTACACCAGAACACCAGTACACCAGAGCGCCAGTATACCAGAGCACCAGTACACCAGAGCACCAGTACACCAGAGCACCAGTGCACCAGAGCACCAGTACATCAGAGCGCTAGTACACAAGAGCACCAGTACACCAGAGCACCAGTACACCAGAGCACCAGTACACCAGAGCGCCAGTATACCAGAGTACCAGTACACCAGAGCACCAGTACATCAGAGCGCCAGTACACCATAGCGCCAGTATACCAGAGTACCAGTACACCAGAGCGCCAGTACACCAGAGAAGAGCACCAGTGCACCAGAGCACCAGTACACCAGAGCTCCAGTACACCAGAACACCAGTACACCAGAGCACCAGTACGCCAGAGCATCAGTGCACAAGTGGTTATTACTGATACCTAGCACCAGTACAACAGTGGCTCATAACTGACACCCATCACCAGTACACCAGTACACCAGTAGTGCTTAATCCCTGACAGTACTAGTTTGCCAGCAAGTAACATAATCCCTGACGCCCAGTCTACCCAGGAATAACGTTCGTATTTCCTGACTGATAAACCACCACCACCATATTATCTTATTTAATACTATGATATCTAGTGATAACTTGCCCAGTAAACATTTGAGCGCAGGATCTCTCTCAAGTTCCTTACACTGAAGCTGTGTATGGCTTTTGAGACTCAATATTTTAAGTTTATGGCTTTTAAGATGGTCAACATTCTAAGTTTAATTTCACATGCCACTCTTCCTCTCTAATTATGTACATCAGGTTCAGTGCAAGTCGTGTCAGAGTCTCCATCTTGCTTCATGAGTGGAATTATTACATCAACATACACTTTTCTGAATATTTATGAATTTAAAATACCGACATGACACCCATGCAAACCTAGGAAACACAATTCTTGGCTAAGACACACAACACTCGTCTGAAACACACAACATCCGTCTAACATACGCAATATATTACGTGTTGCTGACTGGTAGATATTTAAAACATGTTTATTACACAGTATGGAAAAATCAGTTTGTATTCTGACGAGAGTATCAGCCAGTGATACCTTTATCAAGTCTCACAAAACCTCAATAACACGACTGTTTTACGACTCATTCGCCATGGATTTTAAGCCAATCCGTTCCTTGTTTTCATTTTTTTACCAGTTCATTACTTGATAATCCTATTTCACCATTTTTTCCTTTCTCCTTCCCTTCGTTTTTTTTAGTTATATTGTAAACAATGCTTGCTCAAGGAACATCAATACTGCAAAAGAAGTCCTCAGGACAACGCCTCTTTTTCACAGACTAATTTAAGCAAATTTCTCGATGTACGTTTATCTAGATTAGGTTAGGCTGTCTTTGGTTAGGTTAGGTTAGGTTAGATTGTCGCTTATTAGAGGAGATTAATAAGTTTTAAACCTCCACAACTAAAACTAAACGCAATAATGCATTAAGGCTAGAGACACTTTCGAGGTTTAAATATAAAACTGAACCCCCCACATAATAGAGAGTAGAGTAGACTGAGAAATGATAGGGAAGGGGGAGTAAAACAGTGGTGGGGAAGATAGATGATAGAGTGCATGGGGAGGAGGTGGAGGATAGAGGGGTGTTCCTTAATGAGGCTCGTGTGGGGAGCACGTTAGTGGAGGAAATGGTAGGGGGAGTGGATGGGAGAGAGGACCAAGGAAGGTTACTAGGGGTTGGGGATGGTGGTTTAGAGGAAGTGGAGGAAATGTGGAGGCTGAGAGTGTACAAGTGTGGCGATAAAATCTGGGTCAGGAGGATACAGATGAGTGAAAAAAAGTGTGACTATATTAAAATGAAAGGTATATAACACATACTGATGAATAAGACACATGCTGATGAATAAGACACATGCTGATGAATAAGACACATGCTGATGAATAAGACACATGCTGATGAATAAGACACATGCTGATGAATAAAACACATGCTGATGAATAAGACACATGCTGATGAATAAGACACATGCTGATGAATAAGACACATACTGATGAATAAAACACATGCTGATGAATAAAACACATGCTGATGAATAAGACACATGCTGATGAATAAGACACATGCTGATGAATAAGACACATGCTGATGAATAAAACACATGCTGATGAATAAAACACATGCTGATGAATAAGACACATGCTGATGAATAAGACACATGCTGATGAATAAGACACATGCTGATGAATAAGACACATGCTGATGAATAAAACACATGCTGATGAATAAAACACTGCTGATGAATAAGACACATGCTGATGAATAAGACACATGCTGATGAATAAAACACATGCTGATGAATAAAACACATGCTGATGAATAAAACACATGCGGATGAATAAAACACATGCTGATGAATAAAACACATGCTGATGAATAAGACACATGCTGATGAATAAGACACATGCTGATGAATAAGACACATGCTGATGAATAAGACACATGCTGATGAATAAGACACATGCTGATGAATAAGACACATGCTGATGAATAAAACACATGCTGATGAATAAGACACATGTTGATGAATAAGACACATGCTGATGAATAAGACACATGCTGCTGAATAAGACACATGCTGATGAATAAGACACATGCTGATGAATAAGACACATGGTGATGAATAAGACACATGCTGATGACTAAAACACATGCTGATGAATAAGACACATGCTGATGAATAAGACACATGGTGATGAATAAGACACATGCTGATGAATAAGTCACATGGTGATGAATAAAACACATGCTGATGAATAAAACACATGCTGATGAATAAGACACATGCTGATGAATAAGACACATGCTGATGAATAAGACACATGCTGATGAATAAGACACATGCTGATGAATAAGACACATGATGATGAATAAGACACATGGTGATGAATAAGACACATGGTGATGAATAAGACACATGCTGTTGAATAAGACACATGGTGATGAATAAGACACATGGTGATGAATAAGACACATGGTGATGAATAAGACACATGGTGATGAATAAGACACATGCTGATGAATAAGACACATGGTGATGAGTAAGACACATGGTGATGAATAAGACACATGGTGATGAATAAGACACATGCTGTTGAATAAGACACATGCTGTTGAATAAGACACATGCTGATGAATAAAACACATGCTGATGAATAAGACACATGGTGATGAATAAGACACATGCTGATGAATAAGACACGTGTTAATGAATAAGACACTTGATGATGAATAAAACTCATGTTGATGAATAAGACACATAATGAATAAGACACATGATGAATAAAGACACAAGTTGATGAATAAGACATGTTGATAAAAAGGAACATATACAACACGTTGGTAACTCTACTGAGAAACGTTTCGTGGACCAAGAGCTTTATCAACCACAGAACTGAATGGATGCAGCAGTGTGCCCCACCCACTGCTGCATCACTACAGTGGGCCCCACCCACCTGTGACCACATCTACCACTGCTGCATCCCTCCAGTGGGCCCCACCCACCTGTGACCACATCTACCACTGCTGCATCCCTCCAGTGGGCCCCACCCACCTGTGACCACATCTACCACTGCTGCATCACTACAGTGTGCCCCGCCCATTTGTGACCACGTCCACCTCTGGTGGATCACTCCAGTGGGCCCCACCCACATGTGACCACATCTTCCACTGCTGCATCCCTCCATTCCTTCCACTGAAAAAAAAAACAGGTGAGCGAAACGTCTCAAAGTTAAAAACACCCATGTGCTGCACGGTGTGGGGATACTGAGGGAAGGAAGTCCCCACTCCATCACCTCTACACAGTCACCCACACTCACATACCAGCACCCCACAAGTACACAATATTCTCACATCTCCACAATATTCCCAAGGGAATAGAAAGTGGATGATAAGGGAAAGAGAAAGGGGATGATAAATAAGGGAAAGAGAAAGGGGATGATAAATAAGGGAAAGAGAAAGGGGATGATAAATAAGGTAAAGAGAAAGGGGGTGATAAATAAGGGAAAGACAAAGAGGATGATAAATAAGGGAAAGAGAAAGAGGATGATAATTAAGGGAAAGAGAAAGGGGATAATAAATAAGGGAAACAACATTGTTACTCCTCATGGAAATCTTTTTCACAGAAGAATCTGAACGAGGTTTTTCATAAGTGTTTTATGTCAGTATACAAACACTGGATCATATAAATCCCAGATTAATAACAGTGGGCCATAAATTCAAGCCAATACACATTATGCCACATAATTCTCAGTAAACTAAAATCACATTTCATAAATCCGGGTTAGTCAACATCAGGTTATATAAATCCCTGTTAATCAACATTAGGTTGCATTAATCCCTGTTAACTAACATTAAGTGACATAAATCCCTGTTAACTAACATAAAGTGACATAAATCCCTGTTAACTAATAATAAGTGACACAAATCCCTGTTAACTAACATTACGTGACATAAATCCCTGTTAACCAACATAAAGTGACATAAATCCCTGTTAACTAATAATAAGTGACATAAATCCCTGTTAACTAACATTAAATGACATAAATCCCTGTTAACTAACATAAAGTGACATAAATATCTGTTAACTAACATTAAGTGACATAAATCCCTGTTAACTAACATAAAGTGACATAAATCCCTGTTAACTAACATAAAGTGACATAAATCCCTGTTAACTAACATAAAGTGACATAAATCCCTGTTAACTAACATAAAGTGACATAAATCCCTGTTAACTAACATAAAGTGACATAAATCCCTGTTAACTAACATTAAGTGACATAAATCCCTGTTAACTAACATTAGGTAACATAAATCCTTGTTAACTAACACCAGGTTATATAAATTCCCTTGTTAACTAACATCAGGTTAAGTTAGGTAAGGTTTGTCAGGAAACAGGACAAGTGTTTCCTGACGCGGGTCTCAGACACGTGATGACTCACAGCCGGAGCTTTTGGTCATCTGACCGAGGCCTTCCGCTGGCTTACCCCTCCACCACTTTAAAAATTATAGTTATGATTAAACCATTTTTAATATTAAAGCAACACTTGTGGTGTGGGAGGTCTCCCACTAACACATGTGGTGTGGGAAGTCTTCCACTAGCACTTACCACGGTCTTCCTTCCATCGTCTCTGTCTGTCATCGAACATATTGAGGCTTCTTGCCCGGTGAAGGCTTTGTTTATGCTCCTGCTTCTCCATCCTTTCTTCCTCTTTAACCTTCTTATATTTAATCTCTCTCTCCCCCTCTCTCTCTCTCTCTCTCTCTCTTTCTCTATCTCTCGTTCCCTTTCTTCCACTTCAGTTGGTTCTCGAGGCCACACCTCAACCGTCACACTTTGGGAATTAAAAACACGCAGGATCGTAAGATTAACTCGCTTAGGCTTCAGCCTCACAAGGTCACAAACGAGTCACAGGATCATAAACGGTAAATCAAGGTCACGAGGTCACTCGAGGCTACAGTGAAACCATCTGGAGATTCTAAAACTCACAGTGAGCGTTAACGAACGTTTTTCTTCATTAGGTTGCAGAGCCAAAATGCTAAACACGTTTTCTTTCACTGTACTTAGCGTACCTATCACAACACTTGAACACTCAAGTCTCTTCGCTGATATGAGAAGGAATTAGACGAGAGAGATGTTATAAATCTGCATGTAGATAGATGGTTCAGAGAACCGATAAGTTGATAACTTACACACCCGTGCAACACTTTGGTATCTTTATTGAGGAAACGTTTCGCCACACAGTGGCGAAACGTTTCCTCATCAGCCCTATACAAAGGAAAATAGTTGAGATCAGAAGGGGTTTTTATCTAATCAGACTCTCAGCATGGAGTCGAAGTAATCAGTCCATCAAAGGTTTCAGGATTGATGGACTGACAACTTCGACTCCAGGCTAAGGATTGATTACTTCAAACTCCTTCTGTTCTTCACCATTTTTTTTGTATAGGACTTATAAAGTCACTGTGTGGCGAAACATTTCCTCAGTAAAGATACTCAAGTGATGCACAGGTGTCTAATTTATCATAAATCTTGATATAAGTGGCGTCAGCTACGAGGGAAAGAGGCGGTGGTGAATGTTGGACGAAGTTCGTGTAGTCCTCTCCAGTTGAGATGGAGAGAAAGTGTGGAGCTTGTGGCAGGAACGAAGGCAATGAGGGAAGGGAGGGAGGGAGGGAAAAGGGGGTACAGCACAAATTTTTACACAGGTGTTCTCACACTTGAACACACTCATGACTATTCCTGGTTGAGGAATTTCAGGTGCACTCCAACTCTAAGCTAAGAGACCAATGTAATGTACTGTATCATCCCTGTTTAATACTAGCCTCGCTGGTGGTGGTCTTTTGAAAGACCCTGGTCAATGGCACAGACAAAAACCTCACCTCCAGTATGAACACTGAACCTGAAAAGCTATATTTGCTGGAGAGATTCTCAGTGAGAGACCTAAATATGGAGTTCCCAATTAACACACACACACACACACACACACACACACACACACACACACACACACACACACACACACACACACACATATATATATATATATATATATATATATATATATATATATATATATATATATATACATATATATATATATATATATACATACCAGAGGTGGACCCCATCATATATTAGAAATAAATATATAGTGATGCCAATTAATTATTATAGACACAGGTGCTGGCTAGTACTGAGTAGTGCCAGAATAATATTAGCGCCTGAAAAGTGGAAATGAAAGGAAAGGGAAGGGAAGGGAAGGGAAGGGAAGGGAAGGGAAGGGAAGGGGAGAGAAGGGAAGGGAAGAAAGTCATAATTCAAAAGATGATTGATGTGAAGGAGCCAAAGAACCCACTAATGATATGTAACTTGGGTATTACTGCTACTGTTTCAGCTGTTTTACCTTCTGCCTCATTTATTGTTGTTCCTGCTGCTGCTGCTGCTACTGTTGATGCAGCTCAGTGTTTGTTGTTGTTACTGTTACAGTAAGGCTGCAGCTCCTTTCATACTGCTGGTTCTGCTGTTACTGCTGCTGTTGCTTGTAGCTAGCGGAGATGTTAGCAACCACCGCTACGGGACTTCCTACTACTGCTTCAGAAAACTCTAGCACTGCTACGAAACCTCCTACTCCAGCTGCTACCTCTACAAAACCTCTTACTCCATCTAGAGAACCTCCTACTACCTCTACTAAACCTCCTACTCTAGCTAGAGAACCTCCCACTACCTCTACGAAACCTCCTACTCTAGCTAGAGAACCTCCCACTACCTCTACGAAACCTCCTACTCTAGCTAGAGAACCTCCTGCTACCTCTACGAAACCTCCTACTCCAACTGCTACCTCTACGAAACCTCTCACTCCAGCTAGAGAACCTCCCAAACCTCTACGAAACCTCCTACTCTAGCTAGAGAACCTCCTGCTACCTCTACGAAACCTCTTACTCCAGCTAGAGAACCTCCCACTACCTCTACGAAACCTCCTACTCTAGCTAGAGAACCTCCTGCTACCTCTACGAAACCTCCTACTCCAGCTAGAGAACCTTCTGCTACCTCTACAGACCTTCCAGTACCATCACTACCGGTTACACACCAGCTACAGAGTCCGCAACATATGTTACCTCGTCTGCAAGAGTCATGGAACCCAGCGCTCAGGAAGTCCTGGAGCCTGACACGAGAATCTCATCCACAGACAGCACGTTATCCAGCCCCTCCTCTCACGAACACAAACGAGAGTTTGGCTTACAACGAATTAGGTTACGACGGCTATTCGTACAGACCCTCTTCTACCGTTATATATATATATATATATATATTATATATATATATATATATATATATATATATA
>NC_069442.1:17142899-17170399 GCF_026875155.1 Cherax quadricarinatus
TGGGGAGATGGATCTTCAACTTTCTAACCAACCGAAGACAAAGATTAGTGGTCAACAAAGTTAAATCGGAGGCTGCCATAGTGAAAAGCTCTGTTCCACTCGCCCCCATCCTGTTCCTCATCCTCATATCAGACATAAACAGAGACGTAATCCATAGCACCGTGTCATCTACAAACTCTGATCATACAATAGAGCGGAAAAATAATGTGAGGGACCTGGGAGTGGTAATGTCTGAGGATCTCACTTTCAAGGATCACAAAAGTGCCACGATCACAACTCCGAAGACATTGATAGGATGGACAATGAGAGCTTCCAAAACAAGAGATACCAAGCCAATGATGATCCTTTTCAAATCACTTGTTCTCTCTAGGTTGGAATACTGCTGTACATTAACATCTCCGTTCAAAGCAGATGAAATTGCAGATCTAGAGTGTACAGAGAACCTTTACTGCACATATAAGTTCTATCAAACACCTCAACTACTGGGAACGCTTGGAAGCACTGGACTTGTACTCGCTGGAACGCAGGCGAGAGAGATATATCATAATCTACACTTGGAATATCCTAGAAGGAATGGTCCCAAATCTTCACACAGAAATCACTCCCTACGAAAGTAAAAGACTTGGCAGGCGATGCAAAATGCCCCCAATGAAAAGTAGCGACGCCAATGATACACTAAGAGAAAACAAAATAAGTGTCCGGAACCCAAGACTGTTCAACAGCCTCCCACCATACATAAGGGAAATTACCAATAGACCCCTGGTTGTCTTCAAGAAGGAGCTGGACAGATACTTAAAGTAGGTGCCGGATCAGCCGGGATATGGTTAGTCCGTTGGACTACGTGCAGCCAGCAGTAACAGCCTGGTTGATAAGGCCCGTATCCACAGGGAGGCCTGGTCGTGGACCGGGCGGTGGGGGCGTTGACCCCTGGAATACTCTCCAGGTAGGTAGACACAGACAAATATACAGATACACAGACAAACATACATACACACAAACATACAGACACAAATTTACTGGCACACAAACATGCAGACACAGACAAAAATACAGATACACAGAGAAAAATACAGACACAGACAAGCATACAAACACAGTCAGAAACATGCGCACAAACATACACACAGGCATACAGACACACAAACAAACACAAAGACACAAAAATACAGACACACAAACACACAGGCGTACACAGTCAAACATACAAACACACAAACACACAGACATACACAGACAAACATGCAGACACACAGACAAACATACAGACACACAAACACACAGACATATGCAGACAAACATACAGACACACAAGCATACACATACAGACACACAAACACACAGACATACGCAAACAAACATACAGACACACAAGCATGCACAGACAATCATACAGACACACAAACGCACAGACATACAAAGACAAACATACAGACACACAAGCATACACGAGCATAGAGACACACAAGCATACACAAGCATAGAGACACACAAACACACAGACATACACAGACAAACGTACAGACACACAAACATACACAGACAAACATACAGACACACAAGCATACACAAACATAGAGATACAAAAACACACAAAGATACACAGACAAACGTACAGACACACAAACATACACAGACAAACATACAGACACACAGACAGGTCGATGACAAGACACTCTGGCAGGGTCGAGGGATAACATGCAATGTTATCGATTTTTTCATCGGCGAGTAACTTGGTTAATAAACACTGACTTTGTGCGAGGACGTGGACGAGGCCGAGGCCGAGGACGAGGCCGAGGACGAGGCCGAGGACGAGGACGAGGCCGAGGACGAGGCCGAGGATGAGGACGAGGCTGAGGACGAGGACGAGGACGAGGACGAGGATGAGGACGAGGACGAGGACGAGGAGGAGAACGAGGAGGGAAGAGGAGGAAGAAAAGGAAGAAGAAAGAGAAGGAAGAGAGAAGAGAAGGAAGGAAAAGAAAGAAGGAAAAAGAAAGAGAAAGAAGAAAGAAGAAAATAAAGAAGAAAAGGAAGAAGGAAGAGAAGGAAGAAGAAAGAAGAGAAAGACGAAGGAAAAAAAAGGAAGAAAGAAGATAAAAAAGCAAGGAACAAGGAAAGAATAAGAAAAAAGAAGAGAGAAAGAAGGAAAAAAATGAAGAAAGAGGAAGAGAACGAAGAAGGAAGGAAAGAAGAAAAAACGAAAAAAGGAAGGAATAAAAATGATTAGTAGGGAAAAATGAATACCAAAAACATGAAGAATAGGAAGAAAAAGAATTAAGTATAAGTGGCAGGACAAGAGGAAGGAAGAAGAGGAAGGAGAGGAAAATGAAATGAAAAGCAGAAGAGATGATGAAGGAGAATAGGGAAGATAAGATTAAATAACATAGGGAGAAAGAGGGAAAGAGGGAAAGAGGAGAGGAGAAATGGAGAGAAGAGGAAGAGGAAATAACATAGGATAAAGAGGAGACAGAGAAACACACTATCTGCACATTACCTTGAAAATGACTGAAAGACAGAGAGAGAGAGAGGGGAGAGAGAGATGAGGAGGAGATGAGAGAGAGAGAGAGAGAGAGAGAGAGAGAGAGGAGAGAGAGAGAGAGAGAGAGGAAAAGAGAGAGAGAGAGAGAGAGGAGAAGAGGAGAGAGAGAGAGAGAGAGAGAGAGAGAGAGAGAGAGAGAGAGAGAGAGAGAGAGAGAGAGAGAGAGAGGGGAGAGAGAGAGAGAGAGAGAGAGAGACGAGAAGAGGAGAGAGAGAGAGAGAGAGAGAGAGGGAGAGAGAGAGAGAGAGAGAGGATGATGATGATGTTTGGAATATATCAATTACCTGAGTTTAATTTTTTTAAACACACTCGAGAGGCCCATTTTAAAACTCAAGCTTCCAAAGCTCCTCAAGCTTCTAAAATGCACTCAAGCTTCCGAAGCTCCTCAAGTTTCTAAAATGCACTCAAGCTTCCAAAGCTCCTCCCAAGCTTCTAAAATGCACTCAAGCTTCTAAAATGCACTCAAGCTTCCGAAGCTCCTCAAGTTTCTAAAATGCACTCAAGCTTCCAAAGCTCCTCAAGCTTCTAAAATGCACTCAAGCTTCTAAAATGCGCTCAAGCTTCCGAAGCTCCTCAAGTTTCTAAAATGCACTCAAGCTTCCAAAGCTCCTCAAGCTTCTAAAATACTCAAGCTTCTAAAAGCACTCAAGCTTCTAAAATGCAATCAAGCTTCTAAAATTCACTCAAGCTTCTAAAATGCACTCAAACTTCTAAAACTCACTCAAGCTTCTAAAATTCACTCAAGCTCCTAAATCTCACTCAAGCTTCTAAAACTCACTCAAGCTTCTAAAATGCACTCAAGCATCTAAAATGCACTCAAGCTTTTAAAATGCACTCAAACTTCTAAAATGTACTCATGCTTCTAAAATGCCCTCAAGCTTCTAAAATGCACTCAAACTTATAAAACTCACTAAAGCTTCTAAAATGCACTAAAGCTTCTAAAATGCACTCAAGCTTCTAAAATGCACTCAAGCTTCTAAAATGCACTCAAACTTATAAAACTCATTCAAGTTTCTAAAATGCAATAAAGCTTCTACAACAATCAGCTTTAAAATAGTTAGCTTTAAAAGTATCTTTGAAAATAATCGGCTTAATTTTAAAATGGCTTTTGAAATAGTAAGCTTTACAGAGAGTGGTGGGGAGAGTGGTGGGGAGAGTGGTGGGGAGAGTGGTGGGGAGAGTGGTGGGGAGAGTGGTGGGGAGAGTGGTGGGGAGAGTGGTGGGGAGAGTGGTGGGGAGAGTGGTGGGGAGAGGTGGTGGGCAGAGTGGTGGGGACAGTGGTGAGGACAGTGGTGGGGAGAGTGGTGTGGAGAGTGGTGGGGAGAGTGGTGTGGAGAGTGGTGGGGAGAGTGGTGGGGAGAGTGGTGGGGAGAGTGGTGGGGAGAGTGGTGGGGAGAGTGGTGGGGAGAGAGGAGGGGAGAGTGGTGTGGAGAGTGGTGGGGAGAGTGGTGGGGAGAGTGGTGGGGAGGGTGGGGGGGAGAGTGGTGGGGAGAGTGGTGGGGAGAGTGGTGGGGAGAGTGGTGGGGAGAGTGGTGGGGAGACTGGTGGGGAGAGTGGTGGGGAGAGAGGTGAGGAGAGTGGTGGGGAGAGTGGTGTGGAGAGTGGTGGGGAGAGTGGTGGGGAGAGTGGTGGGGAGATTGGTGGGGAGAGTGGTGGAGGGAGAAGTGGGGAGAGTGCTGTGGAGATTGGTGGGGAGGGTGGGTGGGGAGAGTGGTGGAGAGATTTGTGGGGAGAGTGGTGGGGAGAGTGGTGGGGGAGAGTGGTGGGGAGAGTGGTGTGGAGAGTGGAGGGGAGAGAGGGTGGGGATAGTCGTAGGGAGAGTGGTGGGGAGAGTCGTAGGGAGAGTGGTGGGGAGAGTGTTGGGGAGAGTGGTGCGAAGATTGGTGGGGAGATTATTGGGGAGAATGGTGGGGAGAGTGGTGGGGAGAGTGGTGGGGGGAGAAGTGGGGAGAGTGGTGCGGAGATTGGTGGGGAGGGTGGTGGGGAGAGAGTGGTGGAGAGTTTTGTGGGGGGAGTGGTGGGGAGAGTAGTTGGGGGGAGTGGTGGGGGGGGATGGGGAGAGTGGTGGGGAGAGTGGTGGGAGAAGAGGAGAGGGTAGTGGGAGAGTGTGGGGGAGGGGGTGGGGGGAATGGGGGTGGTGGGGAGAGTGGGGGAAAAAGGTGGGGGAGGGGTGGAAGAGTTGGGAGAGGTAGTGGAGAGAGTGGAGAGAGTAGTGGAGAGAGTGGGAAAAGAGAAAGTGGAGGAGTAGTGGAGGAGTGGGAAGAGAGTTTGGAGAGGTAGTTGGGAGAGTATTTTAAAAGAAGTAGTGGGAGAGTGTAGAAGTAGTGGGAAGTGGGGAGAGAGTGGGGAAAAAGGTGGGAGAGTAGGGAGGAGGTGGGAGAGAGTTTTGGAGAGAGGGGGAGAGTTTTTGAGAGGTGTGGAGAAGTAGTAGAGAGAGTAGGGGGGTGGGAAGGTAGGGGAGAGAGTAGTTAAGGTAGTGGAGGAGTATTTGAGAAGTAGTGGGAGAGTAGTAGAGAGGTAGTGGAGAGAGTTTTTGAGAGAGTAGTGGAGAAGTAGGGAGAAGTAGGGAGAGAGAGTAGAGAGGAGTGGAAGGGGTTTTGGGGGTGTGGGAGAGTATTTGAGAGAGTAGTAGAGAGAGTAGTGGAGAGAGAGTGGAGAGTGTAGGGGTAGTGGAGAGGTAGTTGAGAGGTGGGGGGAAAAAGTGTAGTGAGAGTGGGAGAGAGTAGTGAGAGAGTGGGAGGAGTGTGGAGAGTGTGAGAGAGTGTGGTGGGGAGAGTAGAGAAGTATAGAGGGGGAGGGGTTGAGGAGAGGTAGTAGAGGAGAGTGGGAGAGTGTGGAGAGAAGTAAGTAGGGGAGGGGGTGGGGGGGAAAGGGGGAAGTAGGGGGAGAGAGTAGAAGAGAGTGTGGGAGAGTAGTGGAGGAGTAGTAGGAGAGTATTTGGAGGGGGGAAGAGTGTGGAAGGTAGTAGAGAGGAGGGGAAAGGGGAGTAGTGAGGGTGGGAGAGTATTTAGGAGTAGTGGAGAGAGTAGTGGGGAGGGAGTTGGAGAGAGTAGTGGGGAGTGTAGAGAGGAGGGGTGGAGAGAGTAGGGGAGAGGTAGTGGAGAAGGTAGAGGTTGTGGGAGATTTGTGGAGGAGTGTGAGGAGTGTGGAGATAGTGGAGAGAGTAAAGAGAGTAGAGGGGGTAGTGGGGAGTAGGGAAGGTAGTGGATTTGGGTGGGTGTATGGGGGGAAGAGGGGGAAAAATTTGGGGTGGGTGTGGAAAGAGTAGTGGGGGTTTAGTGGGAGAGTTGAGAAGGTAGTGGAGAGGTAGTGGATGAGTGTGTGAGTTTTGGGAGATGTTGGGAGGTAGGGGAGATGGAGAGAGTATTTTAGAGGTATAAAAAGAGAGATGGAGAGAGTTTTTCGAGAGAGGGGGAAAAAGAGTAGTTAGAGAGTATGGAAGAGTTTTGAGAGAGTAGTGGAGGAGTGGTTGGAGTGTGGGGGAAAGAGTATAAGAGAAGGGGGTAGTGGGGGGGGGAAAGAGTAGTGGGAGAGTAGTGGAGAGATTTGGAGAGAGTAGTAGAGAGAGTAGTGGAAGGTAGGGGAAGTTTTGAGAGTAGTGGGGGGGTAGTGAGAGGTAGTAGAGAGGGGGGAAAAGGGAGAGAGTAGTGAGAGAGTGTGGAGAGATTTTGGGGAAAGAGAGTAGTAGAGAGAGTAGTGGGGAGTAGGGGGAAGGTAGTAGAGTAGTGGGAGAGGTAGGGAGTAGTAAAAGGATATAGAAGAGTAGTGGAGAGGTAGTAAAGTAGTAGGGTGTGGGAGATTTGAGAGGAGTGGGGGGAGTAGTGAGAGAGTAGTGGAAAAGAGAGTAGAGAGGAGTAGGGGGAAAAGGTAGTGGGGAGAGAGTGGAGAGTAGTGGAGGGGGAGAGGAGATGAGAGTAGTGGAGGAGTGTGGAGGGGATTGGGGAGTATTTGTGGAGGGTAAGAAAGTAGTGGAGAGAGTAGTGAGAGGATTTAAGGTAGAGAGGTTGGAGAGAGAGTAGTGGAGAGATATGGAGGAGTAGTGGAGAGAGTAGTAGAGAGAGTGTGGAGAGGTAGGGGAAAGAGAGTAGTGGGAGAGTAGTAGGGAGTGTGGAGAAGGTGGAGAGAGTGAGAGAGAGTGGGAGAGATAGTGGAGAGAGTAGTAGAGAGGTAGTGGGAGAGTAGTAAAAGAGAGTGGGGGGGTGGAAAAAAGAGTAAAAGTAGAGAGTAGGGGAAAAGGGGAAAAGGGGGTAGAGGGAGTAGTGGAGGGAGGGGGAGTTTGGGAGAGAGTAGTAGAGAGAGGTTGGGGAGAGAGGTAGTGGAAAGTGGGGGAGGAGTAGTGGAGAATTAGGGAGAGTAGTAGAGAGAGTATGGGTTTGAGAGAGTTGATGGAGTGTGGAGAGAGTAGTAGAAAAAGGTATTTGAGAAGTATTTAGAGGTGTGGAAAGAGTTTAGAGAGAGTGTAGAGAGAGTAGTGGGGAAGTATGAGAGAGTAGTGGAGAGAGTAGTGAGAGAGTAGTGGAGAGAGTTTTTGAGATAGTGGAGGGTAGTGGGGTGGAGAGAGAGGGGAGAGATATGGGAAGATTAGTAGAATTTTTAGAGTTTATGAAAAGTAGTGGAGAGAGTAGTATGAGTAGTGGAGAGATTTGGGGGGGAAGAAAGGGAGAGTATTTGAGAGGATTGGGGTTGAGAGGTAGTAAAGGGTAGTGGAGGATAGTGGGGTAGTGGGGGGGGGAGAAGGGAAGAGTAGTGGGGGGGGAGAGAGTTTTTGGGGGATTGTGAGAGAGTAGTGGAGAGGTATTTGAGGAGTAGTGGGAGAGTATTTGGAGGATTGGAGAGAGTATTGGGGGTAGTAGAGAAAGTAGGGGAGAGAGTAGTGGAAGGTAGTGAGAGAGTTTTGGGAGAGGAGAAATAGGGGAGAGTAGTGGAGAGAGTGTAGAGATTTGTAGAGAGGGGGGAAAGAGAGTGTGGAGAGAGTAGTAGGAGAGTGTAGAGAGAGTGGGGGTTGAGAGAAGTAGTGGAAGAGTAGTGGAGAGAGTAGTGGAGGTGTGGGAGGGTGAGGAGAGTATGGAGGGAGTAGAGGGTGTGGAGAGAGTAGTGAGGATAGTGGAGGAGTGGGGGAGAGAGTAGTAGAGGGGTTTGTGGAGAGAGTATGGAGAGAGTAGTAGAGGAGTATGGGGATTAGGGGGAGGGGTAGTGAGAGAGAGTGGAGAGAGTAGTAGAAGAAGTGTGGAGAGAGTAGTGAGAAAGTAGTGAAAAGTAGTAGGATAGTGGGAGAGAGTAGAGAGAGTAGTAGAGAGAGTAGTGGAGGAGTAGGGAGAGAGTAGTGAGGGTGGGGGAGGGAGTATTTGAGAGAGTAGTGGAGAGGTGGGTGGAGGTAGTGGAAAGGGGGAAGGGGTATGGAGAGTAGTGGAGGAGAAAGGGTTGAGAAAAGGTAGAAGAGAGTTGGGAGAGGGGGAAGTTGGAAGAGTGGGAGATTTTAGTGGAAAAAGAGTAGTGGGAGAAGGAGTGGGGGGGTTTGGGAGAGTAGTGGGAGAGTTTTTTTAGGGGAGTGGGGAGAGTATTTGAGAGAGTAGTGGAGAGAGTATGGAAGGGTGGAAGAAGTAGGGGAGTATTGGGGAAAAAGGGGAGTATTTGAGAGAGTAGTGAAGAGTAGTGAGGAGTGTGGGAGGTAGGGAGAGTAGTGAAGAGAGTTAGAGGATAGAGAGAGTAATGGGGGAGGGGAGAGGGGGTTGGAGAGTAGTGGGAGAAAAAGTAGTTGGGAGTGTGGAGAGGGTAGAGAAAAAGATAGTGGAGAGGTAGGGAGAGAGTGTGGAGGAAGGGAGATTGTGGGGGAAGTATTGAGAGAGAGTAGAGAGAGAGTGGGGGAGGGGGGAATTTGTAGAGAGATTTGGGGTGTAGAGAGATTTGGAGAGTGGGGAGAGAGTAGTGGGAGTTGGGGAGAGAGTAGTAAGGAGTTTGGAGAGAGTGGGGAAGTAGGGGAGAAGGAGAGGTATTGGAGAGTATGGAGAGAGTAGAAGTAGTTGAGAGGTAGTGGGAGAGTGTGGAGAGAGTGGGGGAGGGAGGGGGAAAGAGAGGGAAGGTAGTGGAGGAGTTTTAGAGGGGGGAAGAGAGGTGTGGAGGAGAAGTAGGGAGGGGTAGTGGGGAGGGGGGAGGGGGTGGGAGAGTAGTGGAGAGAGTATTTGAGGATGGGGAAAAAGGAGTAGGGAGATGGGGGGAGTAGGAGAGTAGTGGAAGAGTATTCGAGAGGGGGAAAGGGTAGGAGGAGTTGGAGGAGTTTTTGGGGAGAGAGGGAGTGGAGGGGGAGTAGTGGAGGAGGGGGGTTTTAGGAGAGAGCAGTTGAGAGGTAGTGGAGAGAGTAGTTGGAGAGGTTAGGAGAGAGGGGGTAGTGGAGGAGTAGTAGGGGTAGTGGGGGTGGGGGGAATTTTAAAGGGGTTAGAGAGAGTAGTGGAGAGAGAAGTTGGGGAAGAGTAGGGAGAGAGTAGTGAGAGAGTATTTAGGGGAGAGAGGGGAAGGGGTATTTGAGAGTGTGGAGGGGGTAGAGAGTGGAGAGGTAGTTAGAGAGAGTGGAGAGGTAGGGGGAAGAGGTGTAGGAGAGTGTGGAGAGAGTAGTGGAGGGTATTTAGAGGGAGTAGTGGAGGGTAGTGGGAGAGGAGGTATAGAGACGTGGGAAAAATGAGGGGGTGGGGAGAAGAGTGGGGGGTTAGTAGGAGGTAGTGGAGAGGTAGTGGGAGAGTGAGAGGAGTAGTAAAAGAGAAAGTAGAGAGAGTAAGGAGAGAGGTAGAGGAAGTGGAGGAGTAGGGGGAGAAGTAAAGATTTGGGAGAGAGTGGGGAAGAGGGGGGAAGTAGTGGAGAGAGTAGTGGAGAAAAGGAGAGTGGGGGAGTAGTAGAGGAGTTGGGGGTAAAAGAGTAGTGGAGGAGTGGTTGAGAGAGTAGTGGAGAGAGAGGGAGTTTTGAAGAGTAGTGGAGAGGTAGTGAGGAGTGTGGGAGTGTGGAAAAGGGGTTTGTGAAGGTAGGGGAGATGAGTGGGAGAGGGAAAAGGTAGTGGAGAGTAGAGGGGAGTGAAGAGTAGTGAAGGGGTAGGAGTGAATAGTGGAGAGAGTGTGGAGAGGTGGGGGAGGGGAGTGTAGAGGAGTATTTGGGGAGGGGAGTGTGGGAGGAGTGTGGAAGGTAAAAGGTTGAGAGAGGGGTTGTGAGGAGGTAATTTTAGAGAGTAAGTAGAGAGTTGGGGGAAAGGGAGTAGGGAGAGATTTGTTGAGAGAGTAGTGGAGAGAGTGTGGAGAGAGTAGTGAGAGAGTTGGAGGAGTGTAGGGGATATGGGAGAGTGTAAAAGAGTAGTGGAGAGAGGGGGTTGTAAAAAGAGGATAGTGGAAAAGAGTATTTGAGAGAGTAGTGGGAAAATGGGAGGAATGGGGAGAGTAGTGGAGGGGTTTGTGGAGGTAGTGGAGAAGGGAGAGAAGGGGAAGAAGGGAGAGGAGTGGAAGAGTTTTGAGAGGTGTGGAGGTGTTTGGAGTGTAGAGAGAGTTTTGGAGGTTGGGGGAGAGTAGTGGGAGAGTAGTTGAGAGAGTGTGGAGAGAGTAGTGAGGATAATGGAGGAGTAGTTAGAGATAGGGGGAGAGTGTGGGGAAAGTTTGGAGAGAGTATTTGAGAGGTTGGGAGAGTTTTGAGAAGTAGTGGGAGAGTGTGGGAGTAGTGGAGGGAAAATGGGGAGAGAGTGGGAAAGGTTTTTGGAGGGTAGTGAGGGTTTAGTAGGAGAGTAGTGGAGAGATTAGTTGAGGAAGTAGTAGAGGGGTTTTGAGGAGTGTGGGGGAGTAGTAGAGGTGTGGGAGAGTAGTTTAGAGAGTAGGGAGAGAGTAGTTGAGGGTTTTGTGGGAGAGTTGTAGAGGGGAGTGGGGGGTGGAAAAGATAGTTGGGAAATGAGAGTTGTGGAGAGAGGTGGGGGGTTTGTGGGGGTAGTGGAGGGAGTTGAGAGAGTAAGTGAGAGAGTAGTGAAGAGAGTAGTTGAGAAGTGTAGAGGAGTAGTGAGAGAGTATTTGGGTGAGATTGTGAAAGTGGGGGAAGAGAGAGAGTAGTAGTGGAGGATTTTAAAGTAGGGAGGGGTAGGGGGAAAGTAGTGGAGAGAGAGTAGGAGAGTAGTTTAGAGAGATAGTGGAGAGAGTAGTTGGAGAGTAGTAGAGAGAGTGGGAGAGAATTTGAGAGAGGAGGATATGAGGGTATTTTAAAATATTAAATTAGAGAAATATTTGGGGGGATAAAAATTTTTGGGGGATATAAAGATATAGAAGATGTTAAGGATTTTAAATATTAAAATATTTTAAATTAAATATAAAATATTAATATAAAATATAAATATTTTAATAAATTAAAATTTTAAATTAAAATTAAAATTTAAATATTAAAAAATTTTAAATTAAAATTTAAAATTAAAAATAAAAATTTTGGGGAATTTTTTAAAATTTTTAAAATAAAAAAAAAAAAAATGAAAAGGGTGTGGGGGGGGGGGGAAGAGAGTAGTTGAGAGAGTGTAGAGAGAGAGTAGAGGAGTATTTGAGGAGTAGTAGAGAGAGTATAGAGAGTGTATTGAGAGAGTAGAAGAGGTAGTGAGAGAGTAGTTGAGGGGTTAGTTGAGAGAGTAGTGGAGGAGTAGTGGAGGGGAGTAGTGAGAGAGAGTGGAGAGAGTATTGGAGAAATAGGGAGAGGTAGTGGGGGTAGTGGAGAGAGTAGTGGAGGGTAGGGGGAGAGTAGTGAGAGAGTAGTGGAGAGGTAGTAGAGAGAGTAGTGGGGGGAGAGTAGTGGAGGAGTAGTGGAAAAAGAGTGTAGAGAGGTATTTGAGAGAGTAGTGGAGAGGTAGTGAGAGAGTGTAGAGGAGTGTAGAGAGAGTAGTTGAGAGGTAGTGGAGAGAGTAGTGGAGAGGTGTGGAGGTATAGAGAGGTGTAGAGAGTAGTAGAGAGAGTATGGAGAGAGTAGTAGAGAGAGTAGTAGAGAGAAGTAGTGAGAGAGTAGTAGAGGAGTAGTGGAGAGAGTAGTGAAAGAAAAGTAGTGAGAGAGTAGTGGAGAGAGTGTGGAGAGGTAGTAGAGAGGTAGTAGGAGAGTAGTAGGGGGTTAGAAGAGTAGTAGAGAGAGTAGTAGAGGAGTGTAGAGAGAGTAGTGGAGGAGTAGTGGAGAGAGTAGTGAGAGAGTAGTGGGGGAGAGTAGTTGAGAGGTAGTAGAGAGAGTAGTTGAGAGGTGTATAGAGGTAGTAGAGAGAGTGTGGAAAAGGAGTGAGAGGCAGTAGGAGAGAGTGGATGGAGAGTGGGAAGAGGGAGTGAGGAGTAGTAGAGAGGTAGTAGGAGGTGTAGAGGGGTAGTAGAGAGAGTAGTAGGAGGTAGTAGAGGAGAGTAGGGAGTATAGAGAGGTTGAGAGAGTATAGAGAAAGGGGGGAAAATAAGAGAAAAACTAGAGATTTAAAGAGCAGAGAGACAATTTTTTTTTTATATTTTTTTTAAAAAAATGCAAATACAAAATTGATATAAAACCCGAACAGATTAATACCAGAAACCCAAACGTGCACCCAACCCCGGTGTCTAAATACATGCCAATGTAACATGAAGTTCAACAAAGCTCAAAGGTACCTGTGCACATGTTTATTTACAATGAAATAACATCACCCCGAAATTAAAACATTTCTACAAATACAAGCGAAAAATTTAAATTACTAAAATTTTAAAAATTTTAAAAAATTTCTACACAAAAGTGAAAAATTACTGCCAAAAATGTATCAATACCCAAAAAAGTTGGTATTACCGGTAAAAGATTTAAACTCATTAAATTAATTACCCCCCCCCCCTTCCCCGAATGGTTATGGCGTTTCACCAAAATGGTAACTTTAAACCCCGAATGGAATATTGAATAAACTAAGTGGAATTATTTTTAGTATTGGGGAAACAATAACACCAAAGAACAGTACAATGAATAAAATTTTTTAACGTAAGGTAAACATGGCCAAGTCAAAAAACATGACGTGGTTTACACTACCCGCTGTGTTTAACATTATTCGCACAGGTTTCCCTTCGCCCCTTACATTATGCAAAGGGCGACCCCGTTTTACCCCTGACAGCCCTCCTAATTGTTTACCTCCCCACCCTCCCCCCCCACCAAAATTTTCAAATTTAATAAAACCTCTAAAGTTGTTTCTATATCCCTCTGAGAAAGCCCGCCCCCTTCTCCAAAAATTTCTCTGTTACGGCACAAGTTTAAAAAACGTAACTGCCAAAACCCTCCTCTTCACCTCCCCTGACCCCTTTCCCCCTCATTCCCCACGTTAGTACAATAATCTACCCTAATTTTTCCACGCCCGAATAATTTCTTATCCTTTTCCCCCCCCGTCAAGACTTAATGCCCCGCAGAACAGAATTTTTTTTTACCTCTTTCCTATGGCACCTGCTAAAACCCAAACCCCGACGTTCCCATCCCCCCACAAAAAAACACTACGTGGAACGCAGATCCCCCCTACACATATTCCAGCCCCCCCCCTCAACCCCCCTTAGCCCGTAAAACTACCCGCGGTAAATCCCTGCAAAAAACGAAATTCACCTCCGCCACGGGGTTGTAATTAAACTACTGAACCTTCTCCATTTACTTCCCCCCTCATACATGGGGGAAAAACCCCTCCCCCGGTGCCACAACCCCCTCCATAAAAACCCAACAGCCTACTTATTTTTACCTTACCCGATCCTAACCAAAAAACCCCTGCCCCCAAAAATTTCACACTCACGCAAATTTCCCTTAAAACATGTTTCAATCTCTGTGTATCTTGACAAAACCCCCCCCCCCCACCCTCCCTATCACCCCCTCTTTTTGAAGGTACATTTGATCCTCCCCTTTTAAAAATTATTAAACCCAACCCCTCCCGAGCCGGTAACATTACCACATCCCCTTTTTAAACCAACACAGCCCGAACCCCCCAAGAATTTAAAAACCCGTCTAAATATATTTGCAAATTTCCGTCCAGTTTTTAAAAGGGAAACGGTGCCCCGTGCCAAAACTTTTCTATACATAAGACGTTAATAACAAAGGCCGCTGCAAAGGGGTTTTTATGTTAATTGTTGTCTGTCTATGTAATAAAACCTGCTTTCCTCAAATTCCCAGTTGATCGGTCCCACACCCTTTCCCCCCCCCCCCCCCCCCTCATTCTCTCACTCTCCCTTTATTCCTCTCCCTCTTGACCTCGGCAGAAATTTAATAGTTTTATGTTCTCTTTCCTTCTCCTCTTCCCTTTTTTCTCCCTTTTTCCCCCCTTTACCCTTCACCCTCCCCTCTCTTCTTCTCCCATCACCATCTATAAACAACTTCTGTGTCTTAACTCCATTAGACTGTGTTTCTTTTATATAATTGACTTAAATTTCTACCGGTGGCTCTCAATCGCAATCACATTAACCCCGTCAATCTGCCATCAACACTTAATTATCATCCATCCCATCACCATCAACCCCATCTTTATCATCCCTTTAATAAACCCCCTTTTCGTTAACAAGATTTCCCCCTTTATTTAGGAATTCGCTCCCATTAATTCACCCATTTAAATTTACTCATTAAAATTTTCCCCCTTTAATTCACTCATTTCTCTCCCTTCACTCACCCATTAAACCCCCCATTAATTCACCTTTTATTCGCCCATTAACTTATCATTACTTCATCCAGTAACTCACCCCTTAACTAAAAATAACACTCCAGTCCTTCAACCTTTACCCGCCTAATTTTATTCGCCCGGGAAGAGTAAAGGGTTGGGGTGTACGCGTCCGGGGGTAATGAGAGGAAGCGGTTTGATTCGAGGAAAGGGACATACCCCTGGCAGTCGGGGTCATAGGTTGGCTTTCTCGTGACTGGTTGGGCAAGCAGGTTGTTGTTGCGTTACTAGCAGCCCCCAGGTTAAACCCCCCCTCCCTCACACACCCCCCACCTTCCCTCATTTACCCCTCACCTTCTCCCCTCCGTTGCTCTTCCTCCCTCCTCCCTCACCCCCTGGCTACAGCTGGTGCTCTCAAGGAAAAAGGGCAAAATGCCTCGCATCCCGCATTCTTCGTCAATTTTTATTTTGAATTTGTCTCATTTAAGACGAGGAGAGAGAGAGGAGAGAGAGAGAGAGGAGAGAGAGAGAGAGAGGGTTTATATTTTATTTTTAATCAAAGGGGGGGGGGCGCTAAAAACCCGGGGATTTTACGCGCCCCGGGGGGGGGGATGTGGAGGATTTGGCTTAATTCGGGGAACTGGAGCACAGATCCAAAATTTCCCCCAAATCAAAAGCCCCTCACCAACATAAGGAACCCTTTCCTTTAGGGGGAGAGAGTTTATAAAAAGGGTTTTTTAGACAACTTCATACTATAAACTTTAAATTGTAATAATATCTAATGAATATAAGTGGTTATGTTGACAGGTTTGCCTTGAATCTCTCTCTCTCTCTCTCTCTCTCTCTCTCTTCTTCTCTCTCTCTCTCTCTCTCTCTCTCTCTTTTTCTCTCTCTCTTTACACAGGGTTTGACAAGGTTAAGGATCACTAGCTTTATTGACAGCTATTTACAGGTTAAGGATTCCTAACTTTATTGGCAAGCTAAGAGCTGTTACCTACATCAGCTCATTTGAAAGCATTTTTATTGTTATGAGACATACAAGTAGGGAACAGGATGAAGTTGGAGCCATCTGTGGGCCAGCATTTTCATATGATCAACTGACTTTATCTCGTTGATATCATTATACTGTACGAATGTGTTTCATACTCGAGTCATCCTGGGTATGTATGATCTCAGATGGAGTGATGTTCTCGAGAAGGGTATTCTACTAATTTAGAAGAACATTCTTAAATGCGACAACTGACAACAGTTCCTTTAATTTCTCGTTCTACCGGAGTTTTGTTAACAGAGGAGAAGGAGTTAGGAAGAGGAAGAGGAGGAGTTAGGAGGAGGAAGAGGAGGAGTTAGGAGGAGGAGGAGGAGGAGGAGGGGGAAGAGGAAGTGACGAGGTTCTTAAGAAGAAAACGTAGGAGAGTATCCACTGGAATCCCTAAGGAGAGTGGTTTTCCCAGTGGAGTGTTTGCAGTGGTGGAGGTGATGGTGGTGATGGTGGTGATGGTGGTGGTGGTTGGTGGTGGGTGGTGGTGGTGGTGGTGGTGGTGGTGGTGGTGGTGGTGGTGGTGGCGGTGGTGGTGGTGGTTGGGGGGTTTGGCGGTGGTGGTGGTGGGCAAGGAGCCAAGAGTCTTGCCAGACTCTGGACGAACAACAGCGCAGACGGCGGCAGCTGCTGCGGCGGCGGCGGCAGCAGCAGCAACAGCAATACCTCAGAAGGAAACTGCTGAGGCAGGAACAGCTACAGCAACAGCAACAATAACTTCGGCAGCAGTCGCCACGATTGCAGCAACAGGAGCCGCAGCAACAGGAGCGGCAGGCAACAAATGAGATCATCAGCAGCAAGAAAGGTCGCGGAGGTACAGGAAGCACGAAATGAAAAACAATCACAGTATTTTGAAATGCAATCTGTAGTCCATTGAGCAATGATGAGACTCCCTGTGTAGGAGACCCTCTTGTGTGGGAGGCCCTCCTATGTGGGAGGAACCTCCCGTGTTGGAGGAACCTCCTGTGTGGGAGGAACCTCCTGTGTGGGAGTAACCTCCTGTGTTGGAGGAACCTCCTGTGTGGGAGGACCCTCCTGTGTGGGAGGAACTTTCTGTGTAGGAGGAACCTCCTGTGTGTGGGAATCTCCTGCGTTGGAGGAACCTCCTGTGTGGGAGGGCCCTCCTGTGTGGGAGACCCTCCTGTTGGACTGAACACCTGTTGAATCTCTGCCCACCCGGAAAGATTGATTTCCTCAGGCGAGACTACCTGGATCCCTAAACACTTGTTGTCACTCATCTCTGCTCACCTGGAGAGCTGCACCAGGGGTAGCCACTCATCTCTGTCTACCTGGAGACCTGCACCAGGAGTAGCCACTCATCTCTGTCCACCTGGAGAACTGCATCAAGGGTAGGCACTCATCTTTGCCAACATAGTTTAATCAATTCGAAAATAACGTTCTTATTAAATGGCATCAAGAATTTTTTTTCCACACTCGTCAAGGAACGTCAGTAAATCCAGACAGGAACTTGATGAACAGTGCTAACGTTCCTTGATGATTCTCTGGAAAAAATCAGTGCCCTTCCCTAAGAACATTGTTACTGAATTAACTAAACTATGCATCACCAATTATAAATTCGTTTTTGAAGGAAAATATTATGTTCACAAAACATGGTATGGCTATAGGAAATCCATCCTCTCCTGTGTTAGGTAACCTAATTAAGTTCTACGAGGCCGGATTGCTGAAAGATCTGTCAAGTAAAGGCAAGTGGTTTAAGTATGTCGATTATGTACTCAGTAGCCCAAAGATCTGAATTTGGATGATTTCTTTCCTAAGCTTCCAGTTTTATGTTAATGTTGTATTGCAGCGAGTAAACAGATTTAAATTTACAGTATATATCAAGTCTACTAATGTTTCTTCATTCACTATTATTCCAGTCATGAGTTGAGAGTCTAGAAAAGTATTTTTCATTCAAAATGTTTTTGGAAGTTTTGCTCATTTGCAGCCTGGAGCTTCTGGGTGAAGAAGTTAGTAGGATTATTAGTGCCACGAAAACTAAGATATCCTAAGGATTTCATTGAGAGGACATTACTAGAAGCCAAAATCTCCCTCCCATGCTATACTACAGAACCTAGGAAATCACCACCTAGGAAAAATGTACTTGTCTTACCTTACTATGAAATCTTGGCTATTCTACCCGATACTTTGAAACGGTTTAATATTAATGTTGTCTCTAAAAATGAAGGAATATGAATGTTTAGGCATAGGTTAATTAAGAATACGCCAACCAGTGATGTAGTTGTAGTGTACAAGATTGATTGCAATACCTGTGATCTTTCATATGATAAATAAGACGCATGTGCATTAAATAAGTATCTTTATTGTTGCACATGTGCCTTACTTACTAACTTGTCGGTATTTTATACCATTTTTAACAGACCTTTCGTATGTTGGACAATATGGGGAAACCATTGGAAGTTGGAATATCACAACACTAGTGTGCATTTAGAACAGGCCAGCGTCAAATGCTATTTTAAACTATGTTTGAACATGAAACCATTTGCCAAACTGATGCAAAGCACCTGTCATTGCACCCAACAGATACAACAGCTCAACCATAGAGGGGAACATAACTGCATTTAAAACATGAGAGTGATGCCTTGCATAACAGTAGTCAAGGATTATGCAAAATATATCCTTATTTAGAAGGTAGTCATTCACAATCTTATGCATGGGTGTTGCTCAAGATCCCACTACTAATCACTGGGAAATGTTGCACGCTAATAATTGTTTCTGGATGGATCAGCGTTAGACATTTCATCTCCCGGTCTGAGCATCCTATGCCCTTTGTCCAAAATTTTGTCACGTCGAAACAGTAACTTTGATAGACCAAAACTTGCGTAATTTGGGACGTTAATACACGGACTATTATATTCTCACAACACATTTATAACACCTCATTTTAGCAGTCTGATGGCCCCGTAATGATGTTGCTTGAAATACACGTTATATAACTATTGTACACGGATTCTCCCTCTTATCAAAATTAAGACACCACCCACGGTTTACTTGATTGTTGTATATATAATGTCATACAAACTCAACACGTCCTGTAATATATCCTGTCCGTCTTGTTTCAAAAACTCTCTTTTTGTAATATATCCTTACTGTGACGTTTGTGCAACAATTGGGTATCTATATTCTGGAACGTTTCGCCAGCCAATGGCTTCGTCAGTCAAATACATGGGACTGTAGATGAATGGTTCAGAGAACCGACATGTTGTTAAATTAGACACATGTACAACTCTTGGGTATCTTTATTGAGGAAACGTTTCGCCACACAGTGGCTTCATCAGACACTGTCAGACACTGCAACTTCTTGGGATCTTAATACTTGGGAATTCTTCGCTTGCCTAACCCTTGGGCACGACCTACTCCCACATTGGACAAATGTGACACCACCTACGACTGCTGCACCTCTCCTGCCTACGGGTTATAAGCTGCTTCTCCACACATATGCCGTATTCTAATCAAGATTGATGGACTGACCACATCGACTCAAGGTTGAGGGACTGATCACCTCATTCTCCTCCTGTTCTTCAAGTTTCTCCTTTGTATGGACTGATGAAGCCACTGTGTGGCGAAACGTTTCCTCAATAAAGATACCCAAGAGTTGCACATGTGTCAAATTTAACTACATGGGACTGTAGTTTGTCTTGTAAGATTGTAGTGTGTCTTGTAAGACTGTAGTGTGTCTTGTAAGACTGTAGTGTGTCTTGTAAGACTGTAGTGTGTCTTGTAAGACTGAATAAGTTTTGCTGTCTCCCGTATGGCGTTTCACACGACGCCTTCAGGAATCTCCCCAGACAAGAAGCAAGATACATAACTCTCATGATATAATTTGTCTCGAGAGAATGACTGTAGTTGTCTCATATTTCGTGTGTACATCCTGTATACACACACACATTCCGTATACAAACAACCCGTATACACACATTCCGTATTTATATGAAAGCTCCTTACTGGCTCCGTCTGTCGCTATATCTGGGTTAATTTCTTGTCTTTATTTCATTTGGTCGTTTATGTCTACTTTGTCTATCAACTCGAGAAAAGCAGCTGAGGCTGCCTTTCACCTACACACCAAAAATTAAGAATACTTTAATCTCAAAATTAGGGATTAACGTTTGATCTTGTATTTATACTAAAAAAGTGCCCACATTTTGGTGTATACATCGTTTATCTTAACAGATCTACAGAGGTGTCTCTGGAGGCAAAGAATTTTATCTTGTGTTTGCAACACTGTTACATGGCTGTGAAGTATGGGCGTTTAACGTTGCAGCGAGGAGTAGGAGTAGGAGCAGGAGTAGGAGGAGGAGTAGGAGTAGGAGTAGGAGGAGGAGTAGGAGGAGGAGTAGGAGGAGGAGGAGGAGGAGGAGGAGGAGGAAGAGGAGGCTGGAGGCAGTGGGGATGTCGTTTTTAAGGGCAAAATGTTGTGCAAGTATTATGCAGAGAATTCGAATTTGGAGATCAGAAAAGGTTTAGGGCTACCGTAAGCATCATTCAGAGGACTGAAGAGAGATTACTGAAGTGGTTTGGACATTTAGAGAGGATGAATCAAAATAGGATGACTAGGAGGGTGTATAAATCTGTGGTGGAGGGATGGAAGGGGTAGAGTAATCCCAGGAGGGGTTGGAGGGAAGGGATTCAGGGAAACGGTTAGCCGGACGAGAGTCCTGGAGGCGAGATGTTGAGGGTCATCTGAACTGTGGCGCCAGCACATTTCTGGCAAAACAGGGACTGAATGAACGACGGTGAATGTGTTTCTTCTTTCTTGAAGTAACACTCCCACAGTGGAAGACGGCCAGTGTGCTAAAATAATAATAATAATAATAATAATAATAATAATAATAATAATAATAATAATTTATTATTATTATTATTATTATTATTTATTATTATTATTATTATTATTATTATTATTATTATTATTATTATTATTATTATTATTATTATTATATGCATTTTTGAGAAAATTATTAAAAATCCCATAGTGGCGTGTGTATAATCACACACAAAACAACCCATCCCAGAATCACTCCACCTCTGATTCTCAGACAAAGAAAACGTGAAACCAGACACAAGAAATACTCTGAAAAAAAAAACCCAACGATCTAAACTTGGCAACAGAGTCTTTAATTAATCCTGCGTTTACAAATACGAATAAGCACATAATAGCCCGGCCTTTGAGTTGACAATGCAAGGGATATGTATATATGCACTTGCATCTATCTACTATCCGGGGATTTAGAAATCCCCGTGTAACGTAATCCTTTGTACATTAGAGTTAATGCATTGTAATATACATTAATAAGGCTATTAACTAGAGCTCGCACCGTCAGGAATGGAATGTTAATCTCTGTCTCTCTCTCTGTCTCTCTGTCTTTGTCTCTGTCTCTCTCTCTGACATCCAGGGGTAAATAGGCTGGAATGATCCTAGATGAGTATATTCATTTCATTAAAGGATAATGGGATATGCGATCAGTGCCGCTGCCAGCCGGGTTTACTTGACTGTAGCCGCTGCCAGGAGGGTTCAACTGACCAGCGCCGCTGCCTGGAGGGTTCACTTGACTGTAGCCGCTGCCATTCACTTGACTGTAGCCGCTGCCATTCACTTGACTGTAGCCGCTGCCAAGAGGGTTCATTTGACCGTAGCAGCTGCCAGGAGGGTTCACTTGACCGTAGCTACTGCCAGGAGGGTTCACTTGACCAGCGCCGTTTAGACTGGCCCCGGATTAGGGGCCAGTCTAAATGGAATAGGCATCCCTCTAAATGGAATAGGGGCCCCCTCAACCTGAGCTATATGAGTGAACAGAGACACCTGGAGTGGAGGCAGCGTACCTCAGTGCCTGGAGTGGAGACAGCGTACCTCAGTGCCTGGAGTGGAGACAGCGTACCTCAATGCCTGGAGTGGAGACAGAGTACCTCAGTGCTCCGCTGAACAAATTCAATTATCTAGAGTTTCCACAGCTCAGTTTACCTTGAATAAATAATGTAAGAGCAGTCTGCTTTTGTAAAGATAATGTATAACGTTGTCTGGAGGTTCAAGAGGCTAGCGTGTCCCTCTGCGAGGGATGGACGAAGAAGAGTAGACAGTTTCTCTGCGCTGCATCTTCCGCGGTTTTCCTTTGAATATGCGCACGTCACGCCGCGCAGGTCATGCTTCAAACCACGCAAGTCATGTTTCAAACCACGTAGGTCATGCTTCAAACCGCGCAGGTCAAGTTGATCTGTTAACACTACGCTATTAGTCACTCCGTGACAGCAGGTGCTGGGGAAAGGTTGAAGGAGAGTTAGGTTAGGTTAGGTTAGGTTAGGTTAGGTTAGTAGTTAGGTTAGGTTAGGTTAAGTTAGGTTAAGTTAGGTTAGGTTAGGTTAGGTAAGGTTTGTCAGGAAACAGGACAAGTGTTTCCTGACGCGAGTTTTAGTCATATGACGACACACAGGTAGAATTTTTGGTCATCTGACCGAGGCCTTCTGCTAGTTTACCCCTCCACCCCTTTAAAATTAAGGTTATGATGGGAGTGGGAGAGAGAGAGAGAGAGAGAGAGAGAGAGAGAGAGAGAGAGAGAGAGAGAGAGAGAGAGAGAGAGAGAGAGAGATATTGATGCAGTTAATAACCAGGGAACTATCACTGCACCTGATCACCTACTGCACCAAAGTACGAACAGCAGGGACACATCTGTCAGAACTGGTAGAGGACAGGGTAGAGGACGTGGAAGAGGACGTGGAGGAGGAAGACATCTACAGCCGTCTCACCCTCCACTAACACAGTTCCAGCGGCAGAACCTGAGGACAAATCTGCAAAACACAGGAGGTGCAACAAATCATAGTCCACCCTCCCAGGCACCTAGGCTGTGCTCTCGCTGTCACCGGAAGGGGCACACCGCCAACAACTGCCTGCGAGATACCAGGTGCAATTACTGCTACAAGAAAGGACATCAGGAGGACCAGTGTCGGAAAAAAAAGGAACTTGACAGACAGGACCACCTGTTTAGAGACCTGTTCTCAGAACAAACCAGCAGGATATCTGAACTGGTGAACACTCTCACACGTCACCCACTTAGCTACTCCTATCTCAGCCCAGCAGGTGGTATTGTGCCTTATACAACACCACAGACCTACATCCCTGCAGCTGCCTCAGTACCCTACTTCTCTCAAGGGCAGGCACCTTACATGCCTTACACACCCACCACCTCAAGCTGACCACATCATGAGGAGCCAGTCTATCAGCATCCTGTCGGCCAACATTAGAGATTTCATTACTAATGTTGGAGAGCTCACACATAGTTTTGTGAACACTCGACGTCCCGACGTGATAGCTGTTGTTGAAACATTTTTGGATGACAGGACTCCAGAAAATTTTGCAAGAATTGCTGGCTGCACCTCATGGATGAGAGGAGACAGGCAAGGGCAAGGAGGAGGTGTTGCTGTGTGCTTCTCTAAAAGTGTTCATGCCCAGCACATTGATGTTGCCACCCTACTCATCTTGAAATGATGTTCTTCAAGCTCTGCATAAACACTAGTACCTCTGTACTAGCATGTGCAATGTACAGACCTCAGTGGCAACATGCAGACCCCATCAATTTCCTAATGAAAAATATGGACTCCCTTCTGCTACAACACAAATATCAACATATCATAATTGTTGGTGACCTCAACCAACACCTTATACAGAGGGACTTGATGACCTCTTTAGTATTTGACATGAGAAACTTTGTTGATTTCCCTACTCACATCTCTGGCTCCTCCCTTGATCCAGTAGTGAGTGATCTGGCAGAAGGTATAGTCACTTGTCAACCTCTCGGCTACGTTGGATCGTCTGACCACAAGGCTGTTTTTACGACACTTAAGATCCCAACAGAACGAGGTGAGGAGTCCACACGTACAACCTGGCTATGGGAAAGAGGTAATTGGCCAGCCCTTTGCTCTGAGCTCGCCACCACAATTTGGAATGCTCTTCTCCAAGGGGATGTTGACAACCAAGTGAAAGCCTTCACTAGACACATCTTTAATCTACAACAAGAACACATTCCTCACCGGCGCTATGTGACGAAGCCTACAGATCAGCCATGGTTTGGCCTTCGTTGTAGAGAGGCTGCTACTGCTAGGTACAAAGCATGGCGAAGGTATAAGAGGCATCCTACCACCTATAACAGGAACTTGCACAGGCAAACCTGTAGGCATATGGGTGACGTTCAAAAGTGGGCCATTGCTAATGGGAGGTGGGCACAAAAAGAAAGCTAGCATCAGGTAGGGTAGGCTCCAAAACCTGGTGGTCCCTGGTCAAGGCCCAGAAAAGGGTTTAATGCTTGTTTGAACTCATTCCACCTCTAAATCGACAGGATGGGACCACCTCTACTAGTAGTCAAGAGAAGGCGGACCTCTTTGCCGAACACTTTGCTACCAAAATGCAAGTTCCTGATCCAGCAAGGACCCTCCTTGGCTAGCTGCAAGAACTGTGTCAAAACTGTCAGTGGTGACAATAAGGCAGGAGGGGTGCTTTTCCTTCTTAAATCTTTGACCAAAAAAAGGCTGTGGCCCAGACAAGTTGAGCCCAAAATTGCTGAGATGTGTAACCAGTAGCAGCACCTCTAACTCGCATCTTTCGCACTCCCTAGTACAGTGTAAATGGCCCTCTCTGTGGAAAGGGGCAAATATAGTCCCTGTTCACAAAAAAAGAGCAGAGCAGAAATCAGCAAACTACAGACCAGTGTCACTCCTGTCAATCACTGGTAAGACCCTTTGAGACAATAAACTAAAGACAAATGACAGAGTTTTTTGACTACCACCCCACTACTTTGTGATCGTCAATATGGCTTCAGAAAGGTTACTCTGCTGCTGATCAGTTGTTAAACCTCTCCACTAAGTGGCACCATTTCACTGGAGGAATCCAAAGTCAGCTGTGTGGTAGCACTGGACATTGCTGGTGCTTTCGACCGGGTGGCACCAGGGCCTCTTAGCAAAACTTCAAGCACTGGGGAATTGCAGGCCCTACGCTATGTCTCCTCAGTGATTACCTTCATGGTAGATCCTAAAGGTATTCTCAATGGAACGGAATCAGCAAGGGCATCCTATTGGGGCAAGTGTTCCACAAGGAAGCATGCTGGGACCATTGTTATGGAATGGGCTACTTCAACGACCTTCTTTATCTCATCCCGAAAACCCATGCATATGCAGACGACTGAAAAACTGAAATTCACTTATCCAAAAAAGAAATGCCCCTGCTCTTTAAAACATCAATCACCAGCTAAGAGCTATATCAGCTTGGGGGGGAAATAGATGGCAAGTAACATTTGCACCTGAGAACGCAATGATGATCGTCTCTAGGGACCATGATGGTAATGCTGGTGCAGTAGTAAGAATGAATGGGAGGGTGTTGGCACCTGGGGAAGCTGATATCCTTGGGGAGAAATTTGACTCCAAACTACCATGAAGAACCATGTTGTAAATCTTGCAAACAAGGCAGCCAGGAAGCTTACAGCACTTCGCCGTATCTCACATCTGCTTGACAGTAGGGGTTGCAAGATTCTGTACGGGGCCCACAATTTACGCTCACACCTTGAGTAATGCTCCACTTTCTTGGTTTGGCCTGCCCCCCCCCCTCTCATCTGCGACTGCTTGACAGAGTAGAGAACAGAGCAAGACGTTTCATTTCTCGCCTGGACCCATCCTGGATAGATCTGTCATTTCAGCAGAACCTTCAACACAGGAGGGATGTGGGTGGCCTTACTGTTATGTGCAAGGCCAATATTGTCAAAGTACCACACTTGGATCCACTTCGGGGACAGCGTAAAACAAGCTTTTATGCCACAAGACGGGCAGAAAGCAGCAACTTCACTCTGGCTGTACCCTTCTCCAGAACATCACTCCATCTGAGATCATATATACCCAGGATGACTGGAGTATGGAACACATTCGTACATCATAATGATGTCAACGAGATAAAGTCAGTTGATCACATGAAAATGCTGCCCCACAGATGGCTCCAACTTCATCCTGTTCCCTACTTGTATGTCTCATAACAATAAAAATGCTTTCAAATGAGCTGATGTAGGTAACAGCTCTTAGCTTGCCAATAAAGTTAAGAATCCTTAACCTGCAAATAGCTTGTCAATAAAGCTAGGGATCCTTAACCTTGTCAAACCCTGTGTAAAAAAAAAGAGAGAAAGAAAGAGGGAGAGAGAGAGAGAGAGTGTGTCTAGGGGCGGACATTTGTCCCAGTCAGTGTCAAGAGTGTTCTTGTTCCTCCTAGATCAAAAATGATTATAATAATACCCATAATTTTTAAAGGGGTGAAGGGGTAAGCCAGCGGAAGGCCTCGGTCAGATGACCGAAAGCTCCAGCGGCGGATCTTCATATGACTAAGACCCGCATCAGGAAGTACTTGTTTCCTGACAAACCTTAAAATGTTCCGCCTCTCGCGGATGACTGGGAATATTCACAAGGATGAGCAATGACGTAAGTCAACAGGTGGTAAAAGACGACTGTTTTGGCAGTGAAACGTTCATTGCAACGTTTCGCCCAGGTTTGGTCTATAACGCATGCAGTAAAACGGAGATACACGTTCGTGTGTCCGGCTTAAAATATTGAATCAAATATCAATGGATGTGAAATAAGACACACGCGCATTGTTAGGATGTTTTAATTAGGACAAAATTCGCCACGAATGGTTGTATTCAGTTTCGTGGCGAACGTTTACTAAACTGAAGAAGCCATTCGTGGTGATGCGTTTCTTCATTAAAAATATTCTAATACTGCGTTTGTGTGTTTTCGCATACGTTTGAAATTCGGTCCAGGGCGAAACGTTTTGATAACGGTTTCGCAGCACAGTCTCTCTCGCCTCCTGGAGTACACATGTAGTGATTTTTCCACGATACGTGTGGGGTTAGAACCCATGACGAGTGAGTCGTAAAACTCCAGGCCAGTACGTAAACCACTGGGTCACCTGGCTACAGTAAGATTTATCCAACTAGTTATATTTATACACCATAGGGAGGTTAGCATGGGCCACTACTGTGACCACAAATGCAAGTTTTTATAGATAATCGTGAGGCAGCAATCTTGTCTACGACGGAGTTGTCCCAACAGTCCTTTGTGTGGGTCAGCACTGTGACTTTCTCGGGTCCTGGAACTACGAGAGAACCTTCCCCTGTCTGCAGCTGCTGGTGAGTTAAGTACCTCGATGACCCGGTAACATATGCTTCACTAATCCACTCACCAACAGCCTGGCAGGTCAGAGACCGGGCCACGATTAGTGGACACAGACTCGAGCCTTCACCGTTCATCGGATGACGTGGCGGATAATAAATTAACTGATAACGCAATCGTAAGAGAGACATTTGCCTAGTCTGCATATTATAATCTAAGGCACAAAGGAAATCTGTTTCCACCAAAATCTATTTCATTCTCAACGAAGTCGCAGATGTAGCATGACTGGCTGAAGGGACAATGTTGAAAAAAATTAAAAAAATCTCAGTATACCATCTCTTTTCTGGCTAGATTAAAGTCTCCCTCCCTTCCTGCTTGCAAATCCTCCTATTGTCTGCAAGTCCCCTAATTAGAGCAGCGTAAACCTTAACGTAGAAAATAATTAGTTGAATGAGAGCTGTATCAAGGTTTCAAAAAGCTTAGAGTTCATTCAAGGCTTGATAGAGCTCAAAGCGCCTTCGTGTTTCTCATATTCGCCTGCACTCAGCCTTCAGAGTGAGTCCCATAAGGTTCATATGTTCCAGGCTTATTCAGTTATTTACGTCCTCCCAGCTCCATAAGCCTTTTCAAGTTTGTAAATCCTTTGGGGTCCGTAAGCTTCTAACCTCCATAAAAGACAGACATTACGAGAGGGTGTTCTTGTAAACCCCGGCTGTCTTCTAACTGATAGCAAACGACAAGTCACTGGTACAGCGTTCGCATGTGTTACACGGGTGGTGAAAGTCTGCATATGCGATATACCCAGGTGGTCGTAAGTGTAAGATACGAAGGTGATATACGCATAAATTAGATACATAGGCGTTTCTCGTGTCAGAGAACAAGTGTATTCAGGGCAACACTAGCACAGTGTAAATCTTTGATAGTAACAGTCTCTGGCTCGATGGTGCTCTGGGTTAAGCCAGCTTACCAGCTCACTCCAGTGGATTAAATGAGTTTGTTTCAATGGAATATTAAAACATACGAATCTGGGCATAATAACAGACAAGGCTGGACATACCATAAAAAGGCTTGACGTGTTAACATACAAAGCTGGACGTAAAATACAAGGCTGTACATGTTAACATACAAGGCTGGAGATGAAACATGCAAGGCTTTACATGATAGCATACAAGGCT
>NC_069442.1:17175399-17192899 GCF_026875155.1 Cherax quadricarinatus
CGTAGGCATACTATCGAAGATACGGTACTATGTTCCACAGTCAGCCCTCTTGGCCCTGTATCACTCACTTATTTACCCTTATCTCACCTATGGAATTTGTGCATGGGGCTCAACAACAATAAACCATCTCAGACCACTAATCACCCAACAAAAGGCTGCAGTCAGAATGATAACAAATTCCCACTACAGACAGCACACTCCACCAATATTCAAAACTCTAAACCTACTCACAATACAAAACATCTATACTTATTACTGCACCTACTACATACATAGAACACTTAACTCTGACATAAACCCTCACCTCAAACATCTCCTTGCCAACCTCAACAGAACACATGACCATAACACAAAGCACAGATCACTCTTTGATGTTCCTCGTGTCCATCTCACGCTATGCAAAAACTCAATGCACATAAAAGGCCCTAAAATCTGGAATTCATTACCTGTGAATATAAAAGAAACACTGCCTGTTTATAAATTCAAGTCTCTTCTCAAAAATCACTTACTCACCCACAACTAAATAAATACTGAATAATTGTATCTCATAAATTGTATCTCATATATGTATCTCATTATTGTATCTCATAATGTCAACCTGTGACCCATTCAAACTTTGTTACTATTTAACTTCATTACCTAACAGAATACTCCATTCTACTGATTACACAGCAACACAGTTAATGACCTTAACCTGTCTTTGTAATACTCATTTGTACTAAACTGTTATCTGTTTTACAATAATTTTTGTACCACTGAATATATCATTGCTTAGTTAATCTTAAGTTAATTTTAAGCCTGCCCATAATGCTCTGCATACAAGGGGCTTTGGCATGCTGCACTTTAAAAATTGTATTCCTTGTACTTCTCTGTATCATGTTCAAATTAATAAATAAATAATAAAAAAAAGCAACAGGTACCAGGACACTCACACATATTCCCAAAGCAGCCCGTCCACACACAGCTGGGAAACTTACAGACCTCCTGAAAAAAAGTAAACGATGGTTCCACTATTTTAAATTATCCACCAACCGTCAAAGCATGGCACAACTTGTTACTTTTTGGCAATGTCTGCTTAGCTGTGCCGGAAAGAAGGGGAAAGAGGCTAGCCTCAATGATAATTAAATCCTTAAGAGATTTTCCTAGAGCTGGTAACCTCATTCGTCTTCCCTGTCAACACATAAAAGGGAGAGGCAGAACCCCTACTCACTCCACTGACAGTGAAAAAGTCAGAGTCCAGGTGAGCAAGAAAATTGAAGAGAGCAACACAGTGGGGGCAATCAGAATTATTACCAGTGAAGATACAGTTGCTCCCAGGGATGCTGACACGGCTGAAGCACTTAGAGGAAAGCACCCTGCCAGGGAAACCAGGGGCACCAACAGTTCCAACACTTCTGTCCCCACTGTGGAGCCATTGATTGTGGAAGACTCAGACATTTACAAAGCAATAATGTCGTTCCCATCTGGCTCTGCTGGAGGTTACACTGGAATAAGGCCACAGCATTTAAAGGAAATGGTTAATCCAGTTATTGGGGAAATTGCGGAGACACTGCTTTCAGAGATCACAAGGTTCGTCAACAATTCCTTGGCTGGTCTAATTCCTGATGATATTAGACCTTTCTCTTTTGGTGCAACACTTTGTGCACTTAAAAAGGAGGATGGAGGAATTTGGCCAATTGCAGTAGGCAACACGTTACGCCGCCTCGTATCCAAAGCTGTTGTCCGAAGTATTCGTGCACAGGCAGCCATGATGCTTCAACCAAACCAGCTTGACTTTGGGGTCTCTCAAGGAAGTGAAGCAGCGGTTCATGCAACAAGGGCGTATATCAACAACCTGCCTGAGGACAATGCAGTGGTATAATTAGATTTCAAGAATGCATTCAATCTCCTGAAAAGAGACGTGGTATTAGCAGCAGTACAAGAACATTTCCCTGGTCTCTTCCCTTTTGTTTTAGCTGGGTATAGCAAGGAATCAATGCTTCTCTTTGGAGAGCATGTAATCACATCATCGGAGGGTGTCCAACAAGAAGATCCTCTTGCACCATTTCTCTTCTGTATAACAGTTAGGGAAATCACAGTCAGACTGACCAGCGAGCTAAACATCTGGTTCCTAGATGATGGCACACTAGCAGGTACAAAGGAGTCCCTCCTACATGATCTTACACAGGTAATGACACGGGGACAGGAAATGGGTCTCATCCTGAATCCATCCAAATGTGAAATCATCACAGCCAGTCAACAAGTGATAAATGCAGTGAGATCAAAACAACCAGGAGCATCAATCATTGCCCCTACAAATAGTGTCTTGCTTAGCACCTCTGGGAAGCGATGCCATTGACACAATTCTCAGGAAGAAATTGGAAGAGTTGAGGAGTGGAACAACGAATAGGTAATCTGGACACCCACGTTGCCTTGTACCTTCTCACAAAGTGCTTGAGTCTGCCCAGGTTGACATATTTCCTAAGATGTGCACCTTCATATGATAACCCTATACTGCACGAATATGACAATCTCCTATATATATATATATATATATATATATATATATATATATATATATATATATATATATATATATATATATATATATATATATATATATATATATTATATATATATATATATATATATATATATGTATGAATATATATATGTATATATATATATATAATATATATATATATATATATATATATATATATATATATATATATATATATATATATATATATATATATATATTACACATTACACTGCTCTTCTCATCACTACCTGACGAGGAAATGGATGTTGAACCAATGGACCTGAGTCAACCCCATGAAATATGAGACAGTTTAGTGCCTAAAGCTGATCTATGCTACACCAACACATCCACCAGCCGCTGACGAAGTGACCTTTGGCCTCTAATATCCCAGCTGTGACTTATCAGGAGGTTGTTAGTTTTTTAATGTTAGGGGTTGAAGTCTGTCGACGACACGAGGGTCATTAAGGCTGCATTTCACCTGTTCACCACCAGTCAAGAATACTTTAATACCTTAAAATAACGATTGGGGTGAATTCTCAGTGCGAAGGAGAGAGAGATACATGATAATATATACTTGGAAAATATTCTAGGGCCTGGTCCCAAATCTGCACACTGCCATAACAACATACTGGAGTGAGAGATATGGAAAGAAGCGTAAAATAAACCCAGTGAGTAGCAGGGGTGCGTTGAGGACAATAAGGGAACACTGTGTCAACATCTGGGGGTCCCAGACTATTCAACATCTTACCAGAAGATCTCAGAAACACTGCTGGAACAAGTGTTAAAAGCCTTTAAGAGGAAACTGGACAGGTATCTTCACCAGATGCCAGATCAACCAGGCTGTGATGTATATGTGAGGCATTGGGCCTCCAGCAGCAACAGACTGGTTGACTAGGCAAGCACCAGACGAGCCTGGCTCTTCAATGGTATGTGAAAGGTAACGGTATATTCACCTTGTAAGAGGCATACATCTCTCTCTCTTACTGACCAAATGACCTGGGACATCAGCCTACAACAGGTCACCGAATGGACACCGGGCAAGTGACTTCTGACTTCACAACCTACAACAGGTCACTGAAGGGACACCGGGCAAGTGACGTCTGACCTCACAACTTACAGGTCACCGAGGGGACACTGGGCAAGCCAGGCGCAGTCAAATATTTATACCTTGTCAATTATTGCATAGACATTCACTATCAGTATTGGTAGTCGATGACAGCCATGGTGAACCGAACACCAGAGAGGAGGGTTGGGAGTACATGAGAGTACATGGGAGTACATGAGAGTACATGGGAGCACATGAGAGAACATAGGAATACGTGGGAGTAAATGTGAGTATATTAGAGTAAATGTGAGTACATGAAAGTACATGTGAGTAAATGAGAGTATATGTGAGTACATGAGAGTATATGTGAGTACATGGGAAAAACAGAAGGTAGAAAACGAAAGTCTGCAACAATGCTTTCAGCTGGTAAGGGCTCTTTCTCTACTCCTATATTGCTCTGGGACTATCAGCTGGTAAGGACTCTCTCTCTACTCCTATCTTGCTCTGGGACTATCAGCTGGTAAGGACTCTCTCTCTACTCCTATCTTGCTCTGGGACTATCAGCTGGTAAGGACTCTCTCTCTACTAATATCTTGCTCTGGGACTATCAGCTGGTAAGGACTCTCTGTCTACTCCTAACTTGCTCTGGAGCTATCAGCTGGTAAGGACTCTCTCTCTCTCTACTCCTACCTTCCTGTGGGACAATCAGCTGGTAAGGACTCTCTCTCTTCTCCTAACTTGCTCTGAGACTATCAGCTGGTAAGGACTCTCTCTCTACTCCTATCTTGCATTGGGACTATCAGCTGGTAAGGACTCTCTCTCTCTCTACTCCTATCTTGATCTGGGACTATCAGATGGTAAAGACTCTCTCTCTACTCCTATCATGCTCTGGGACTATCAGCTGGTAAAGACTCTCTCGCTCTACTCCTATCTTGCTCTGAAACTATCAGCTGGTAAAGACTCTCTCTCTCTCTACTCCTATCTTGATCTGGGACTATCAGATGGTAAAGACTCTCTCTCTACTCCTATCATGCTCTGGGACTATCAGCTGGTAAAGACTCTCCCTCTCTCTACTCCTATCTTGTTCTGGGACTATCAGCTGGTAAAGACTGTCTCTCAACTTCTATCTTGCTCTGGGACTATCAGCTGGTAAAGACTCTCCCTCTCTCTACTCCTATCTTGTTCTGGGACTATCAGCTGGTAAAGACTCTCTCTCTACTCCTATCTTGCTCTGGGACTATCAGCTGGTAAAGACTCTCTCTCTCTACTCCTATCTTGCTCTGGGACTATCAGCTGGTAAAGACTCTCTCTCTCTCTACTCCTATCTTGCTCTGGGACTATCAGCTGGTAAAGACTCTCTCTCTACTCCTATCTTGCTCTGGAGCTATCAGCTGGTAAGGACCCTCTACTCCTACCTTGCTCTGGGACTATCAGCTGGTAAGGACTCTCTCTCTACTCCTATCTTGCACTGGGACTATCAGCTGGTAAGGACTCTCTCTCTACTCCTAACTTGCTCTGGGACTATCAGCTGGTAAAGACTCTCTACTCCTATATTGCTCTGGGACTATCAGCTGGTAAGGACTCTCTCTCTCTCTACTCCTATCTTGCTCTGGAACTATCAGCTGGTAAGGACTCTCTCTCTACTCCTAACTTGCTCTGGGACAATCAGCTGGTAAGGACTCTCTGTCTACTCCTAACTTGCTCTGGAGCTATCAGCTGGTAAGGACTCTTTACTCCTACCTTGTTCTGGGACTATCAGCTAGTAAGGACTCTCTCTCTTCTCCTAACTTGCTCTGGGACTATCAGCGTGTAAGGACTCTCTCTCTACTCCTAACTTGCTCTGGGACTATCAGCTGGTAAGGACTCTCTCTATTCTCCTAACTTGCTCTGAGACTATCAGCTGGTAAGAACCCTCTCTCTACTCCTATCTTGCTCTGGGACTATCAGCTGGTAAAGACTCTCTCTCTCTCTACTCCTATCTTGCTCTGGAACTATCAGCTGGTAAAGACTCTCTCTCTACTCCTATCTTGCTCTGGGACTATCAGCTGGAAAAGACTCTCTCTCTACTCCTATCTTGCTCTGGGACTATCAGCTGGTAAAGACTCTCTCTCTCTCTACTCCTATCTTGCTCTGGGACTATCAGCTGGTAAAGACTATCTCTCTACTCCTATCTTGCTCTGGAGGTATAAGCTGGTAAGGACCCTCTACTCCTACCTTGCTCTGGGACTATCAGCTGGTAAGGACTCTCTCTCTACTCCTATCTTGCACTGAGACTATCAGCTGGTAAGGACTCTCTCTCTACTCCTAACTTGCTCTGGGACTATCAGCAGGTAAAGACTCTCTCTTTACTCCTATCTTGCTCTGGGACTATCAGCTCGTAAGGACTCTCTCTCTACTCCTATCTTGCTCTGGGACTATCAGCTGGTAAGGACTCTCTCTCTACTCCTATCTTGCACTGGGACTATCAGCTGGTAAGGGCTCTCTCTCTACTCCTAACTTGCTCTGGGACTATCAGCTGGTAAAGACTCTCTACTCCTATATTGCTCTGGGACTATCAGCTGGTAAGGACTCTCTCTCTCTCTACTCCTATCTTGCTCTGGAACTATCAGCTGGTAAGGACTCTCTCTTACTCCTAACTTGCTCTGGGACAATCAGCTGTAAGGACTCTCTGTCTACTCCTAACCTGCTCTGGAGCTATCAGCTGTAAGGACTCTCTACTCCTACCTTGTTCTGAGACTATCAGCTGGTAAGGACTCTCTCTCTTCTCCTAACTTGCTCTGGGACTATCAGCGGGTAAGGACTCTCTCTCTACTCCTAACTTGCTCTGGGACTATCAGCTGGTAAGGACTCTCTCTCTTCTCCTAACTTGCTCTGAGACTATCAGCTGGTAAGAACCCTCTCTCTACTCCTATCTTGCTCTGGGACTATCAGCTGGTAAAGACTCTCTCTCTCTCTACTCCTATCTTGCTCTGGGACTATCAGCTGGTAAAGACTCTCTCTCTACTCCTATCTTGCTCTGGGACTATCAGCTGGTAAAGACTCTCTCTCTCTCTCTACTTCTATCTTGCTCTGGGACTATCAGCTGGTAAAGACTCTCTCTCTACTCCTATCTTGCTCTGGGACTATCAGCTGGTAAAGACTCTCTCTCTACTCCTATCTTGCTCTGGGACTATCAGCTGGTAAAGACTCTCTCTCTACTCCTATCTTGCTCTGGGACTGTCAGCTGGTAAGACTCTCTCTCTCTCTCTACTCCTATCTTGCTCTGGGACTATCAGCTGGTAAAGACTCTCTCTCTACTCCTATCTTGCTCTGGGACTATCAGCTGGTAAAGACTCTCTCTCTCTCTCTACTCCTATCTTGCTCTGGGACTATCAGCTGGTAAAGACTCTCTCTCTACTCCTATCTTGCTCTGGGACTATCAGCTGGTAAAGACTATCTCTCTACTCCTATCTTGCTCTGGAGGTATCAGCTGGTAAGGACCCTCTACTCCTACCTTGCTCTGGGACTATCAGCTGGTAAGGACTCTCTCTCTTCTCCTAACTTGCTCTGAGACTATCAGCTGGTAAGGACTCTCTCTCTACTCCTATCTTGCACTGGGACTATCAGCTGGTAAGGACTCTCTCTCTACTCCTAACTTGCTCTGGGACTATCAGCTGGTTAAAGACTCTCTCTCTACTCCTATCTTGCTCTGGGACTATCAGCTGGTAAGGACTCTCTCTACTCCTATCTTGCTCTGGGATTATCAGCTGGTAAAGACTATCTCTCTACTCCTATCTTGCTCTGGGAATATCAGCTGGTAAGGACTCTCTCTCTACTCCTAACTTGCTCTGGGACTATCAGCTGGTAAAGACTCTCTCTCTACTCCTATCTTGCTCTGGGACTATCAGCTGGTAAGGACTCTCTCTACTCCTATCTTGCTCTGGGACTATCAGCTGGTAAAGACTATCTCTCTACTCCTATCTTGCTCTGGGAATATCAGCTGGTAAGGACTGTCTTTCTACTCCTATCTTGCTCTGGGACTATCAGCTGGTAAAGACTATCTCTCTACTCCTATCTTGCTCTGGAGGTATCAGCTGGTAAAGACTCTCTCTCTCTCTACTCCTATCTTGCTCTGGGACTATCAGCTGGTAAAGACTCTCTCTCTCTCTACTCCTATCTTGCTCTGGGACTATCAGCTGGTAAGGACTCTCTCTCTTCTCCTAACTTGCTCTGAGACTATCAGCTGGTGAGGACTCTCTCTCTACTCCTAACTTGCTCTGGGACTATCAGCTGGTAAAGACTCTCTCTACTCCTATCTTGCTCTGAGACTATCAGCTGGTAAGGACTCTCTCTTCTCCTAACTTGCTCTGAGACTATCAGCTGGTAAAGACTATCTCTCTACTCCTATCTTGCTCTGGAGGTATCAGCTGGTAAGGACCCTCTACTCCTACCTTGCTCTGGGACTATCAGCTGGTAAAGACTATCTCTCTACTCCTATCTTGCTCTGGAGGTATCAGCTGGTAAAGACTCTCTCTCTCTCTCTACTCCTATCTTGCTCTGGGACTATCAGCTGGTAAAGACTCTCTCTCTCTCTACTCCTATCTTGCTCTGGGACTATCAGCTGATAAGGACTCTCTCTCTTCTCCTAACTTGCTCTGAGACTATCAGCTGGTGAGGACTCTCTCTCTACTCCTAACTTGCTCTGGGACTATCAGCTGGTAAAGACTCTCTACTCCTATATTGCTCTGGGACTATCAGCTGGTAAGGACTCTCTCTCTCTCTACTCCTATCTTGCTCTGGAACTATCAGCTGGTAAGGACTCTCTCTCTACTCCTAACTTGCTCTGGGACAATCAGCTGGTAAGGACTCTCTGTCTACTCCTAACTTGCTCTGGAGCTATCAGCTGGTAAGGACTCTTTACTCCTACCTTGTTCTGGGACTATCAGCTAGTAAGGACTCTCTCTCTTCTCCTAACTTGCTCTGGGACTATCAGCGTGTAAGGACTCTCTCTCTACTCCTAACTTGCTCTGGGACTATCAGCTGGTAAGGACTCTCTCTATTCTCCTAACTTGCTCTGAGACTATCAGCTGGTAAGAACCCTCTCTCTACTCCTATCTTGCTCTGGGACTATCAGCTGGTAAAGACTCTCTCTCTCTCTACTCCTATCTTGCTCTGGAACTATCAGCTGGTAAAGACTCTCTCTCTACTCCTATCTTGCTCTGGGATTATCAGCTGGTAAAGACTCTCTCTCTCTCTCTACTCCTATCTTGCTCTGGGACTATCAGCTGGAAAAGACTCTCTCTCTACTCCTATCTTGCTCTGGGACTATCAGCTGGTAAAGACTCTCTCTCTCTCTACTCCTATCTTGCTCTGGGACTATCAGCTGGTAAAGACTATCTCTCTACTCCTATCTTGCTCTGGAGGTATAAGCTGGTAAGGACCCTCTACTCCTACCTTGCTCTGGGACTATCAGCTGGTAAGGACTCTCTCTCTACTCCTATCTTGCACTGAGACTATCAGCTGGTAAGGACTCTCTCTCTACTCCTAACTTGCTCTGGGACTATCAGCTGGTAAAGACTCTCTCTTTACTCCTATCTTGCTCTGGGACTATCAGCTGGTAAGGACTCTCTCTCTACTCCTATCTTGCTCTGGGACTATCAGCTGGTAAGGACTCTCTCTCTACTCCTATCTTGCACTGGGACTATCAGCTGGTAAGGGCTCTCTCTCTACTCCTAACTTGCTCTGGGACTATCAGCTGGTAAAGACTCTCTTCTCCTATATTGCTCTGGGACTATCAGCTGGTAAGGACTCTCTCTCTCTCTACTCCTATCTTGCTCTGGAACTATCAGCTGGTAAGGACTCTCTCTCTACTCCTAACTTGCTCTGGGACAATCAGCTGGTAAGGACTCTCTGTCTACTCCTAACCTGCTCTGGAGCTATCAGCTGGTAAGGACTCTCTACTCCTACCTTGTTCTGAGACTATCAGCTGGTAAGGACTCTCTCTCTTCTCCTAACTTGCTCTGGGACTATCAGCGGGTAAGGACTCTCTCTCTACTCCTAACTTGCTCTGGGACTATCAGCTGGTAAGGACTCTCTCTCTTCTCCTAACTTGCTCTGAGACTATCAGCTGGTAAGAACCCTCTCTCTACTCCTATCTTGCTCTGGGACTATCAGCTGGTAAAGACTCTCTCTCTCTCTACTCCTATCTTGCTCTGGGACTATCAGCTGGTAAAGACTCTCTCTCTACTCCTATCTTGCTCTGGGACTATCGCTGGTAAAGACTCTCTCTCTCTCTCTACTTCTATCTTGCTCTGGGACTATCAGCTGGTAAAGACTCTCTCTCTACTCCTATCTTGCTCTGGGACTATCAGCTGGTAAAGACTCTCTCTCTCTCTCTACTCCTATCTTGCTCTGGGACTATCAGCTGGTAAAGACTCTCTCTCTACTCCTATCTTGCTCTGGGACTATCAGCTGGTAAAGACTCTCTCTCTCTCTCTACTCCTATCTTGCTCTGGGACTATCAGCTGGTAAAGACTCTCTCTCTACTCCTATCTTGCTCTGGGACTATCAGCTGGTAAAGACTATCTCTCTACTCCTATCTTGCTCTGGAGGTATCAGCTGGTAAGGACCCTCTACTCCTACCTTGCTCTGGGACTATCAGCTGGTAAGGACTCTCTCTCTTCTCCTAACTTGCTCTGAGACTATCAGCTGGTAAGGACTCTCTCTCTACTCCTATCTTGCACTGGGACTATCAGCTGGTAAGGACTCTCTCTCTACTCCTAACTTGCTCTGGGACTATCAGCTGGTAAAGACTCTCTCTCTACTCCTATCTTGCTCTGGGACTATCAGCTGGTAAGGACTCTCTCTACTCCTATCTTGCTCTGGGACTATCAGCTGGTAAAGACTATCTCTCTACTCCTATCTTGCTCTGGGAATATCAGCTGGTAAGGACTCTCTCTCTACTCCTAAGTTGCTCTGGGACTATCAGCTGGTAAAGACTCTCTCTCTACTCCTATCTTGCTCTGGGACTATCAGCTGGTAAGGACTCTCTCTACTCCTACCTTGCTCTGGGACTATCAGCTGGTAAAGACTATCTCTCTACTCCTATCTTGCTCTGGGAATATCAGCTGGTAAGGACTGTCTCTCTACTCCTATCTTGCTCTGGGACTATCAGCTGGTAAAGACTATCTCTCTACTCCTATCTTGCTCTGGAGGTATCAGCTGGTAAAGACTCTCTCTCTCTCTACTCCTATCTTGCTCTGGGACTATCAGCTGGTAAAGACTCTCTCTCTCTCTACTCCTATCTTGCTCTGGGACTATCAGCTGGTAAGGACTCTCTCTCTTCTCCTAACTTGCTCTGAGACTATCAGCTGGTGAGGACTCTCTCTCTACTCCTAACTTGCTCTGGGACTATCAGCTGGTAAAGACTCTCTCTACTCCTATCTTGCTCTGAGACTATCAGCTGGTAAGGACTCTCTCTTCTCCTAACTTGCTCTGAGACTATCAGCTGGTAAGGACTCTCTCTCTACTCCTAACTTGCTCTGGGACTATCAGCTGGTAAAGACTCTCTCTACTCCTATCTTGCTCTGAGACTATCAGCTGGTAAGGACTCTCTCTCTTCTCCTAACTTGCTCTGAAACTATCAGCTGGTAAGGACTCTCTCTCTATTCCTAACTTGCTCTCGGACTGTCATCTGGTAAGGACTCTCTCTCTACTCCTATCTTGCTCTGGGACTATCAGCTGGTAAAGACTCTCTCTCTACTCCTATCTTGCTCTGGGACTATCAGCTGGTAAAGACTCTCTCTCTACTCCTATCTTGCTCTGGGACTATCAGCTGGTAAAGACTCTCTCTCTACTCCTATCTTGCTCTGGTACTATCAGCTGGTAAGGACTGTCTCTCAACTCCTATCTTGCTCTGGGACTATCAGCTGGTAAAAACTCTCTCTCTACTCTCATCTTTCTCTGGGACTATCAGCTGATAAAGACTCTCTCTCTACTCCTATCTTGCTCTGGGACTATCAGCTTGTAAGGACTGTCTCTCAACTCCTATCTTGCTCTGGGACTATCAGCTGGTAAAGACTCTCTCTCTCTCTACTTCTATCTTGCTCTGAGACTATCAGCTGGTAAGGACTTTCTCTCTACTCCTAACTTGCTCTGGGACTATCAGCTGGTAACGACTCTCTCTCTACTTCTATCTTGCTCTGAGACTATCAGCTGGTAAGGACTCTCTCTCTACTCCTAACTTGCTCTGGAGCTATCAGCTGGTAAGGACTCTCTACTCCTACCTTGCTCTGGGACTATCAGCTGGTAAGGACTCTCTCTCTACTCCTAACTTGCTCTGGGACTATCAGCTGGTAAGGACTCTCTCTCTACTCCTAACTTGCTCTGGGACTGTCAGCTGGTAAGGAATCGCTCTCTACTCCTATATTGCTCTGGGACTATCAGCTGGTAAGGACTCTCTCTCTCTACTCCTATCTTGCTCTGGGACTATCGGCTGGTAAGGACTCTCTCTCTACTCCTATCTTGCTCTGGGACTATCGGCTGGTAAGGACTCTCTCTCTACTCCTATCTTGCTCTTGGACTATCAGCTGGTAAGGACTCTCTCTCTACTCCTATCTTGCTGTGGGACTATCGGCTGGTAAGGACTCTCTCTACTCCTATCTTGCTGTGGGACTATCGGCTGGTAAGGACTCTCTCTACTCCTATCTTGCACTGGGACTATCAGCTGGGAAGGATTCTCTACTTCTATCTTTCTCTGGGACTATCAGCTGTTCTCTAGATAGATGGAATAACATTAGCTAGTTTGAACATTAAAATGGTATAAAATACCGACAGGTTGTTAGGTAAGACACATATGCAACAGTTAGGTATCGAAATAAAGGTACCTAACTGTTGCGTATGTGTCTTACCTAACAATTAGCTAGTTTGCAGTGTCGCTGTTACTTTGTCTTCCTCAAGTGACTTGCTGAGTATAATCGCTAATTAATACAGTTGTAATCTGATATCTAGATTCTTCTATGATTCTAGGCTAATCTTTAAATAACTAGCCATATGGATCTGTTAATGTCTAGCATTTCTGCGAAACTTTAGATGTAGTATTACTGACGTCACTGATGCTAGTAGGTCACTGTCATTTCTCTACGTAGAATTCATGTGAAGAATTATTAAAAATAATCATTATTTCTATTAGTACATGTACAAGGTATGATGATAAATTAGACACATTGATGGACTGAACACATCGACTCAAGGTTGAGGGACTGATTACCTCATTCTCCTCCTGTTCTTCAAGTTTCTCCTATGTATGGACTGATGAAGCCACTGTGTGGCGAAACGTTTCCTCAATAAAGATACCCAAGAGTTGCACATGTGTCTAATTTATCAACATGTCGGTTCTCTGAACCATTCATCTACGAACCATTCATCTACAAAATGTACAAGGTATACAGTCCTAGCTGACATCAATGACATACTACTATATAGAAAGCCGCTTGTTATGCAGAGCATTTCGGGCAAATTAGGCTACCTTTGTCTCTATGATGCGACCCACACCAGTCCACTAACACCTATTTTACTGCCAGGTGAACACGGACAGCAGGTGTCTTAAGGAAACACGTCCTAATATTTCCACCAGTATCGGGGATCGAATCACGGCCCTCAGTGTGTGAGGTAAGTGCGCTAGCAATCGAGCTACGGGACATGTGCAACATCTGAGTATTTTTGAAGATACCCAGATGTTGCATATTTGTCTAATTCTTCTTCTTGACGGTACTGTATACCACTGAGAGGTATTGTACACCACTTAGAGGTATTGTATCCCACTGAGAGGGGTTGGATTTAAGTGGGTCTTGCTCATGAGTTAACAGGGTTATCAAAGTCTATCGTTTGGGTAACACTGAAAATGGATTGGGCAAATAATTTTTGTTAGTGGGTTGGATTTTACAAGGACAAATTTGGGTCAGTAGGTCTGCTGCAGTGTTCCTCTCATATGTTCTTATGTTCATATACAGAATTTATGTGACGCAGATGTAGTGGTCTCGTTTTCGGAAGTGAAAACCGAGCAGCAAACGATTAAGAGAACAAATTTGATATGTTTATCATTACTCGTTATTGTGCCGTCACTCTGTGGCTTTATTCCAAGTTATAAATTTTCCCCCTTTGCTTTTTACGTATTTAAAAAAGACTGTTCGGTTCTTGCTTTGATGTCACGATGAATTTTTTCTACTCGGCCGCGTTTACCAGGTCTAATAATTTTCTGTCTACAGAATTACATAGGTAGTTCGATCCTCTGGGTTCCCTGGTACCGTATTTTTCAGCATATAAGACGCGCCTTTTTTTTTTACTACAGTGAATCTGAAAAATCAGCCTGCGCCTTATATGCTCAAGGTCAGGGTCAAGGGTAGGCTTATTAAAAGAGTAATTAACCGTTGAGTATGATTCCTGATTTACCATTATGATACTTCTGTCGTGCGCCTTATATGCCGGAAATACTGTAATTTTTATTTCTTATACAGGAGAGTACAAAGGAAAAGTCAGCAGAGAACTTTCTATCATGGGGAGCGCTAAACCCGTAGGGATTATACAGTGCCTGTGGGGGGGGGGATTGGAAGGCATTCAGGTTTAATTCAGAGAACTGGAGCACAGATCCAATTCCCTAGATCATGAGCCCCTCACCAGCATCAAGGAACCTCCCTGGAAGGGTATTACCTGGAGTTTACCTGGAGAGAGTTTCGGGGGTCAACGCCCCCGCGGCCCGGTCTGTGACCAGGCCTCCTATGTGTTGAAAAGCATTCTGTTTGTATCTAGGTTACAACGATCGTACATTGTCTAGGATGGTGAGGCTAGGAGAGTCAAGATTAAGACAAGTGTGCAACAGTTGATGTAATCAATCCATCAACCTTGATGTTATCAATCCATCAACCTTGATGTTATCAATTCATCAACCTTGATGTAATCAATCCATCAACCTTGATGTTATCAATCCATCAACCTTGATGTTATCAATTCATCAACCTTGATGTAATCAATCCATCAACCTTGATGTTATCAATCAATCAACCTTGATGTTATCAATTCATCAACCTTGATGTAATCAATCCATCAACCTTGATGTAATCAATTCATCAACCTTGATGTAATCAATCCATCAACCTTGATGTAATCAATCCATCAACCTTGATGTAATCAACTCATAAAACCTTGATGTAATTAAAATCCATCAACCTTGATGTAATCAATCCATCAACCTTGATGTAATCAATCCATCAACCTTGATGTAATCAATTCATCAACCTTGATGTTATCAATTCATCAACCTTGATGTAATCAATCCATCAACCTTGATGTTATCAATTCATCAACCTTGATGTAATCAATCCATCAACCTTGATGTTATCAATCCATCAACCTTGATGTAATCAATCCATCAACCTTGATGTAATCAATCCATCAACCTTGATGTAATTAATCCACCAACCTTGATGTAATCAATCCATCAACCTTGATGTAATTAATCCATCAACCATCAAGAAAAAAAAATTCTCTAAGGTTGGTGGATTGATTACTGTTGCACATGTGTCTTAATGTTCAACTTGTTGCTATTTTATACTATTTTCAACAAGGTTACTGAAGTGTGTGATGAATGGTTTTGAAAACCGGTAAGTTGAAGACTGAGACACTTATGCACCATATGCACTTATACACATCAAGGTTACTGAAGCTTGAGAATGGGGCAGGGCAGCTGGGGAATATACACCATAATGGAAAATGATGGTGCACTTGAAAACACACATCACTGCCATGATTAACACGATTATCTACTGTAATAATATTAGAAGAATTATCCACAATATGTTAGGTAAAGGGATACGTCTCACACCCACCCTGCACCCACCACCCACCCTACACCACCACCCACCCTGCACCCACCACCCCCCTACACCACCACCCACCCTGCACCACCACCCACCCTATGTTAGGTAAAGGGATACGTCTCACACCCACCCTGCCCCCACCACCCACCCTAACACCACCACCCACCCGGGCCACCACCCCCCACCTAACACCCACCACCCACCCTGCACACCACCACCCACCCTGCACCACCACCCACCCTACACCCACCACCCCACCCTAACACCACCCACCCACATACTGCAAACTTGGTTCGTATAAATACATCTTGCATATTACTGGGCACCACAAGAGAAAGGTAAAGTGGAAATCATTTTCTTCCGTGGCATACAGTGTAAGAGATACAGACAGGATGTCAGCACAGCATATCTGTGGGACATGTAAAAAAATCTTGAAGGAAATCCAGAATCAAAATGCAACCTATGCTCTTCCAAACACCATATCTCTTGTACTAGAACTAAATATAGCCTCAAAAAATGACCTCGAACCAGCAAGGTGCTTCTGGTTGTGCAATAAAGATGTAGAACTTTGGGCAGGTATCAGAAAGGTACTAAGGAGAGTAATAAATGATAAAAATAATCAAGAAAACAAGGATGACCTCTTGGATAGTCTACCAAAAATATATAAAACATGGGAGAAAGAGATAGTGAATCAAAAAATGCAGAATGTCCATCCCACAACAGAGACTCGAAACTATCTAGTCACCCACATGGTGCTAAGCCAGACCCATCCCCCAGTCATAGCACAATACCCACAGTGCTGGTGCGGGCCCCCAGGCTCCCCCAGGCTTTCACCAATCCCCTCAGTGCGGGTGCTGGCCCAGACCCAGCCCCACCCCCCCCCCCCCAGTGCTGACCCAGACCCAGCCCCAGCCTTACTGCCAGCCAGACTCTCCTAGGGACACTACCCAAACCACCACAAAAACAGTAAATATACAACCATCATTGCACAAGACCGTGGCCCACAGTACAGATGTTGGAGAGGAAATCTCTCCTTTTCCCCTACTGGGGAAAAGTAGATGGAATCCAGGACGGGGTGGCCCTGGCTTGGATACTGAAGTTTATAGTGCAGTCCCAGAACCTGCGAAATTAAAAAAAACACCTCCCAACAATTCTCAACCAAGAAGTGAATTTGTGGGAAATATTATGCTTGGGGCATCTGTAAGCTGGAATAACAGGGAAAAATGGGACAAATTTAAATTTGACCATCCCAAAAAATGTAGCGACCTCCTGTCTAAAGGAGTGTGTCGTTCTTCTTCCTGTACTTTTTTTTCACCCAAAAATGGTGCCACTCCTCGGTCCTCCAGAAAACAGTGTTACAACATCGAGTGCCCTGCATACCATCTAAAAGGGACCAGGAGGCACAGACCCCACAAGACAAACAATAGTAGCTACGACAACCCAACTCCAGGTGATTTTTTAGTGGCAGGAAACGAAAAAAAAAAATGGAAGGAAATAACAAAAATAGTCCACCACCTTGGAGCCTTGTTGGACTGGAGGCGCAGCCAGTGGCCACCCATGGCCTCCAGATTACAACTACGATGCCAATAACAAAAATCCCCCCAACAAACACAGAATACAACCTCGTTCATATTTGCTAATATCAGGGCCTTAAGGCCATCCACCAACAACAAAATACCTTTTATCAGTGGACTTCTAGTGGAGTCTAATGCAATGTTTGCAGCCCTCACAGAGACTCCACAAAAGATCACTTTGACAGTGAAATATGGATAAGTGGTTACAACCTTTTTAGATGCGACAGAAAAAACAGGCAACAAGGGGGGTTGGCCTGTATGTCAAAGAGTCCCTTATCTGCACGGAGTTTTCTGCAACACCACAAATGAGGTAGTTGAAGTTCTACAAAAAAGATCGGAGAACCAAAACCTAGTCATTGTGGTTGTATACAAGCCACCAATGCAACCTCCCAAAAAGTTCAAGGAACAGCTACTGAAAATCGATTACTGTTTGGAAAATCTTCCAGCCCCCATCCCCAAACATCTTACTGCTTGGTGATTTCAACCTAAGGCATACAAAATGGAA
>NC_069442.1:17197899-17207899 GCF_026875155.1 Cherax quadricarinatus
AGGACTTCAAAGAGACCTGGACAGACTGGACACCTGGTCCAGCAACTGGCTTCTCGAATTTAATCCCGCCAAATGCAAAGTCATGAAGATAGGGGAAGGGCACAGAAGACCGCAGGCAGAGTATAGGCTAGGTGGCCAAAGACTGCAAACCTAGCTCAAGGAGAAAGATCTTGGAGTGAGTATAACACCGAGCATGTCTCCGGAAGCACACATCAACCAGGTAACTGCTGCAGCATACGGGCGCCTGGCAAACCTGAGAACAGCGTTCTGATACCTTAATAAGGAATCGTTCAAGACACTGTACACCGTGTACTTCAGGCCCATACTGGAGTATGCAGCACCTGTTTGGAACCCGCACTTAATAAAGCACGTCAAGAAACTAGAGAAAGTGCAAAGGTTTGCGACAAGGTTAGTCCCAGAGCTAAAAGGAATGTCTTATGAAGAAAGGTTAAGGGAAATCGGCCTGACGACACTAAAGGACAGGAGGGTCAGGGGAGACATGATAACGACTTATAAAATACTACGCGGAATAGACAAGGTGGACAAAGACAGGATGTTCCAGGGAGGGGACACAGAAACAAGAGGTCACAATTGGAAGTTGAAGACACAGATGAGTCAGAGAGATATTAGGAAGTATTTCTTCAGTCATAGAGTTGTCAGGCAGTGGAATAGCCTAGAAAGTGATGTAGTGGAGGCGGGAACCATACATAGTTTTAAGACGAAGTTTGATAAAGGTCATGGAGAGGGGAGAGAGAGGACCTAGTAGCAACCCTTGAAGAGGATGGGCCAGGAGCTAAGACTCGACCCCTCCAACCACAAATAGGTGAGTACAAATAGGTGAGTACACACACACACACACACACACACACACACACACACACACATCCATAACCCGCTGGTGCTTCTGAGATCGACCACGACTGAGCCTTGAGGTGTTTGTTCTCTGAATTGCATTCTGAACTCATCCAGTGATTCTTAAATGTTAGTTCATGGTATCTGTGAACGACTTCTTTATGTTAGTTCATGGTATCTGTGAACTTCTTTATGTCACTTCATTGTATCTGTGAACGAGAGTAAAGAGTTCAATTATTTCTTGAATACATTTTGCGACATTTAAGAAGATACTCTTCTTTTTTTAAAGAAAGTTCGCGGGATCTAAAGAGGGAATAAAAGTGGATATTATTTCCACGAGGAAACATCCGCTGCGTCTAAATGAACAAAGTGTTCTGCTGAAGGAGAGAGAAACGTTGTAAAAGAAGATTTCCTTGGAACAACGTTTCGCTCTCCTTGAGCTTCACGGATGTGAACGAAATATTTAATTGTTTCGTGAAGACAATCCGTGGCATCCACGAACGTGATCACGGATATTCAGTCGTTGGAGGAGAGTTAGTAGCAGGGGAGTCAACAGCGGGGGAGCAGAGGGAGTCAGCAGTAAGAGGAGTCAGCAGCAGAGGGAGTCAGCAACGGGAATCAGCAGCGGAGGAGCAGAGGGAATCAGCAGTAAGAGGAGTCAGCAGTAGGGGGAACCAGCAAGGGGAGTCAGCAGCAGGGGGAGTCAACAGTAGGAGGAGTCAGCAGCAGAGGGAGTCAGCAGTAGGAAGAGTCAACAGCAAAGAAAGAGAGTCAGCAACAAGGAGAATCAGAAGTGGGAGGGTCAGCAGCGGAGAGAGTCAACAGGGGGAAGAGTCAACAGCAGGGAGAGTCAGCAGCGGGAAAGGTCAATAGTGGGGAGAGTCAGCAGCGAGGAGAATTAGGAGCTGGGAGAGTGAGCAGCGGGAAGAGACAGTAGCGGGGAGAGTAAGCAGCGGGAAGAGTCAGCAGCGGGGAGAGTCAGCAGCGGGAAGAGTCAGCAGCGGGAAGAGTCAGCAGCGGGGAGAGTCAGCAGCGGGAAGAGTCAGCAGCGGGGAGAGTCAGCAGCGGGGAGAGTCAGTAGCGGGGAGAGTCAGCAACGGGGAGAGTCAGCAGCGAGGAGAGTCAGCAGCGGGGAGAGTCAGCAGCGGGAAGAGTCAGCAACGGAGAGAGTCAGCAGCGGGGAGAGTCAGCAGCGGGGAGAGACAGCAACGGGGAGAGTCAGCAGCGGGGAAAGTCAGCAGCGGGGAAAGTCAGCAGCGGGGAGTCAGCAGCGGGGAGAGTCAGCAGCGGGGAGAGTCAGCAGTGGGGAGAGTCAGCAGCGGGGAGAGTCAGCAGCGGGGAGAGACAGCAACGGGGAGAGTCAGCAACGGGGAGTCTGCAGCGGGGAGTCAGCAGCGGGGAGAGTCAGCAACGGGGAGAGTCAGCAGCGGGGAGAGTCAGCAACGGGGAGAGTCAGCAGCGGGAAGAGTCAGCAGCGGGGAGAGTCAGCAGCGGGGAGTCAGCAGCGGGGAGAGTCAGCAGCGGGGAGAGTCAGCAGCGGGGAGAGTCAGCAGCGGGGAGAGTCAGCAGCGAGGAGTCAGCAGCGGGTAGAGTCAGCAGCGGGGAGAGTCAGCAGCGGGTAGAGTCAGCAGCGGGGAGAGTCAGCAGCGGGGAGAGTCAGCAGCGAGGAGTCAGCAGCGGAGAGAGTCAGCAGCGGGTAGAGTCAGCAGCGGGTAGAGTCAGCAGCGAGGAGTCAGCAGCGGAGAGAGTCAGCAGCGGGTAGAGTCAGCAGCGGAGAGAGTCAGCAGCGGGTAGAGTCAGCAGCGGGTAGAGTCAGCAGCGAGGAGTCAGCAGCGGAGAGAGTCAGCAGCGGGTAGAGTCAGCAGCGGGGAGAGTCAGCAGCGGGTAGAGTCAGCAGCGGAGAGAGTCAGCAGCGGGGTAGAGTCAGCAGCGGGTAGAGTCAGCAGCGAGGAGTCAGCAGCGGAGAGAGTCAGCAGCGGGTAGAGTCAGCAGCGGGGAGAGTCAGCAGCGGGTATAATTTGATGGGAAACTCAGCTAGAAAACTATCGAGGAAATTAACGAAGCGAATAATTGACTGGCAAAAGAGAGAAAATAATTGATTTTCATTCCTGTCGTCATCTCGCGCTACGCCCCCCATTCCATGGGGAGGGGGTACGTCAGCTCCAACTCCTTGGATCAAGAGCTCTTCACCCGCTTCAAGGGACTATGTAGAAGAATAATTCGAAAGCCGACTCGATACACATAATAATAATAATAATAATAATAATAATAATAATAATAATAATAATAATAATAATAATAATAATAATAATAATAATAATAATAATAATAATAACAGCAACATTATTTTTGTCCATATTCGTAATGAAATAGATAGGTACCTGGGTGTTAGTTGACTGATGTGGGTGGCATCCCGGGGGAGCAAAGTATACCATAAATAGGGCTGGATTTTAAACTGTGTTGAGGTAGGATAACAGCTCTTGGCCTGTATATGAGAGTACGAAGAGTTAAACAGTATTCGGAGCCAACATGAGGAGAGGACTTAAAACGGGGCAACAAAAGGCGAGAAACAGGAGAGAACTAGGAACGGGACAACATAAAACGGAAACTTGAAGTGGACCAACAAGTGTCAACTAGAAGTGGACCAACAAGTGACGACTTGTAGTGGACCAACAAGTGTCAACTTGAAGTGGACCAACAAGTGTCAACTTGAAGTGGACCAACAAGTGACAGCTTGAAGTGGGCCAGAGCGAGGCAACAGGGAAGGAAGGCCCGGAACAACAGGAGGTTAGAACTCGCAACGGGCCAACAGGAGGCTCGGACCTATAACAGAACAACAGGAAAAAATCTTCTAAATTTAAAGTCCAATAAAACTTAATTTGCTTCGAATAAATTTCATAAATTTCACCCAGAATAAATTTTCCAGCGAATTTATATATTTTTTCGATAATTAGGTTAAATGAAAAGTATTAAAGACTTGCGATAACTGTGAAATAAATAGGTAATAAAGAACGGAAAAATGATTAATGCGTTGCCAGCGTCTTGGGTCTCCGTTGCTAGTGTCTTGCGCCTCCGTTACTAGCGTCTTGCGTCTGCGTTGCCAGTATCTTGCGTCTGCGTTACCAGTGTCTTGCGTCTGCGTAGCCAGTATCTTGCGTGTGCGCTGCCAGTGTCTTGCGTCTGCGTTACCAGTGTCTTGCGTCTGCGTTACCAGTGTCTTGCGTCTGCGTAGCCAGTATCTTGCGTGTGCGTTGCCAGTATCTTGCGTCTGCGTTACCAGTGTCTTGCGTCTGCGTTGCCAGTATCTTGCGTGTGCGCTGCCAGTGTCTTGCGTCTGCGCCGCCAGTGTCTTGCGTCTGCGTTGCCAGTATCTTGCGTCTGCGCTGCCAGTGTCTTGCGTCTGCGCTGCCAGTGTCTTGCGTCTGCGCTGCCAGTGTCTTGCGTCTGCGTTGCCAGTGTCTTGCGTCTCCGTTACTAGCGTCTTGCGTCTCCGTTGCTAGTGTCTTGCGTCTCCGTTACTAGCGTCTTGCGTCTGCGTTGCCAGTATCTTGCGTCTGCGTTGCCAGTGTCTTGCGACTGCGTTGCCAGTGTCTTGCATCTGCGTTGTCAGTGTCCAGCGTCTGCGATACCAGTGTCTTGCGTCTCCTTTGCCAGCGTCTTGCGTCTCCGTTGCCAGTATCTTGCGTCTGCGTTGCCAGTATCTTGCGACTGCGTTGCCAGTGTCTTGCATCTGCGTTGCCAGTGTCTTGCGTCTGCGTTGTCAGTGTCCAGCGTCTGCGTTACCAGTGTCTTGCGTCTGCTTTGCCAGTGTCTTGCGTCTGCTTTGCCAGTGTCTTGCGTCTGTGTTGCCAGTGTCTTGCGTCTGCGTTGCCAGTATCTTGCGTCTTCGTTGCCAGTGTCTTGCGTCTGCGCTGCCAGTGTCTTGCGTCTGCATTGCCAGTGTCTTGCGTCTGCGTTGCCAGTGTCTTGCGTCTGCGCTGCCAGTGTCTTGCGTCTGCGCTGCCAGTGTCTTGCGTCTGCGTTGCCAGTGTCTTGCGTCTGTGTTGCCAGTGTCTTGCGTCTGCGTTGCCAGTGTCTTGCGTCTGCGTTGCCAGTGTCTTGCGTCTGCGTTGCCAGTGTCTTGCGTCTGCGCTGCCAGTGTCTTGCGTCTGGATTGCCAATGTCTTGCGTCTGAGTTGACAGCGTTTTTTTTTTATCTGCGTCAAAACTTTCAACTGCATCGAAGTCTTGCATCAACTATGACGTCTTTTTAAAAAAATGTGTTGGATGGTCGGCGTTTTTGAGGTGCTTTGGTTTCTGCGTGGTAGTTGTCGTCGTCCGGAGGCTTGCTGAGTCGTTGTCTCAGAGGCTTTCGTGGTCGTCTAGTCGTTATCTCTGAGGCTGCCGTGGTCGTCGAGTCGTTATCTCTGAGACTGCCGTAGTCGTCGAGTCGGTTTCTCTGAAACCTAAATCGTTATTATCACGGTGTCGTGTATATAATTTCCGCCTGGTCTGGTCTTGCCTCCACGTACATATTCCAGTCATTAATCTGAATGCGATTATGCCGTCAGTGTCTTCATTCTCTGGTGGGAGGACATCAAAAATAGGGATATATTTCTTAACATGGGGGTAAAAAACCCTGCTTGGGTAAGCAGGGTAGTATGCCTGAAAATGCATCCAGACGGTCTGAATCGTCGAAATGTGCAACATAATAATTTTTAAGCACATTTTTCTAAACAGCTGAACGGATCATCATCAGAGAAATACCCACGACAGGGGACACACACTCCCGTCTCCTTGGGAAATACACAATACCCATTTCTTCTTGCCAGTTGTTTTAGGTGGATATACAAACGCTGGTCTGCGATCTTTGTCAGGAAATGCTTCAAACTGCAACGAATCGTCAGAATATGCAATAAAATATCGTTTAATAGCATTATCCATTTTTGGAAATAAATGGTATCAAATATCGACACAGTGGAAATATAAACACATATGCATTATAATGTGATCCTTTATTGACAACGTTTCACCCACACAATGGGCTTTTTCAAGTCACACACAGATCTACCTGGGGTGGAAGGTACGGGAGTATTTATAGTCATTCCACCCCAGGTAGATCTGTGTGTGACTTGAAAAAGCCCACTGTGTGGGTGAAACGTTGTCAATGAAGGATCACATTATACTGCATATGTGTTTATATTTCCATTATCCATTTTTTTAATATGTCGCGTATTTTTCAAAAATATATTGTCTATAAAAATCTAAATTAGTATTTCTTATTTCGACTTTACATAGTGGTTGGAGGTAATTCATAAATGAATCCCAGTTACTGACTCACAAAATCGTAATGACACGATTGCAAACAAACCACACCACGGGTGGGGATTGAAATCGTGGCGTCGTAAATCTCTAGGCAGAGTTTTACGACACACTCACTACCAGTTCAATCCCCACCCGTGGTATGGTTTGAATCCCAGCTGTTTCTGTCACCAAGGTCGTTACCTTCGTCCTTGGGTGGTGATCCAAGGACGGCAGGATCATACGCCCGCATCACTGTTACTACCACTTAGAAAAAACAATAAGCGTCATAGTTTTCTGCGTTATATTGCGTAAGTGTCGTCAGCGTCTTGCAGTGCGCGTTGTAAGTGCGCGTGTCTCACAGCGTTGCATGCGAGTCTTCATACATTTTGCTCTGGTTGCATGCAACATGCAGCTCTCTCACACACGCATGAACATCAGGAAACGTTTAAATCTGTGAAATGTCTGAACGTTAACCACGTGTTGTCAAACGTAAAATTGCAAAGTTTTAGTTCATTTTTGTCTGAAAGTTGCAACGGGTTGGTATGTAAATTTGCAATGATTCGAAAGTCTGCAACATTGCATCTTTGGAAGTGTATTTTCTATGAAATTTCACATCTTTTCTATGAAAGTTCTCGTCGTTTCTCTGAAACTTTTCGTTTTGTCTAAAATCTTAGAAAGTTTCTCACAGAGTTCGAAAGAAATTATTTGAAAGTTTATATCATTTACCTTGAAAATCTATAATATTTCCCTTGAAAGTCTATATTTCCCTTGAAAGTCTACAATATTTCCCTTGAAAAATCTATAATATTTCCCTTGAAAGTCTATATTTCCCTTGAAAGTCTACAATACTTCCCTTGAAAAATCTATAATATTTCCCTATTTACGGGGTCTTTTAAATCTTATCCCTGGTTCAGAATTTCTCATTTCTTATGGGAGAGTTTCAGTAAAGTTGTGGGTCACTGTGAACATTCACAGTCACTGAACTTGTGTGCCAGTTACGAGGCTGAGAAATATATCCTTGAGGTTAATTAAATGGTTGGGGGAAAAAATCGATGGAGCCTGTGAAATTTTTTCTTTTTCTTTGTGACTGTCTTAGTGATGAGTATTTTAATCACTCCCACCACAAGGCCAGATCCTCATTCATATACATTGACCTTATATGTGACTTTAAATTGATCTATGATATATTTAGCAGAATTAGGACAAAATTGCATTAGGTTGGGTGAGGTTTTCATCATTTTCATTTAAAAAATATCTCTGCTAAGCCACAGCAGAAAAGTTTGGAAAAGTTAAATTTTAGCAAAGTTCGGCCGAATTGGCTAATTGGGCTTATTAGGTACACACACACACGCGCGCGCGCACACACACACATACACACACACACACACGCGCGCGCGCACACACACACACGCGCACACACACACACACACACACACACACACACACACACACACACACACACACACACACACACACACACACACACACACACACACACACACACACACAAAGACAGGATGTTCCAGAGATTAGACACAGTAACAAGGGGACACAGTTGGAAGTTGAAGACACAGATGAATCACAGGGATGTTCGGAAGTATTTCTTCAGCCACAGAGTAGTCAGTAAGTGGAATAGTTTGGGAAGCGATGTAGTGGAGGCAGGATCCATACATAGCTTTAAGCAGAGGTATGATAAAGCTCACGGTTCAGGGAGAGTGACCTAGTAGCGATCAGTGAAGAGCCGGGGGCCAGGAGCTCGGACTCGACCCCCGCAACCTCAACTAGGTGAGTACAACTAGGTGAGTACACACACACACACACACACACACACATACACATGCACACACACACACACACACATACATACACACACACACACACATACACAGACACACACACACACACACACACACACACACACACACACACACACACACACACACACACACACACACACACGCACACACACGAGATGATGGAATATGTAACAACAATGTGCAAGGAGGCTGAGGAGAGGTTTGTACCCAAGGGAAACAGGAATAATGAAAAAGCCAGGATGAGCCCATGGTTCACCCAAAGGTGCAGGGAGGCAAAAACCAAGTGTGCTAGGGAATGGAAGAAATATAGAAGGCAAAGGACCCAGGAGAATAAGGAGAGCAGTCGTAGAGCCAGAAACGAATATGCACAGATAAGAAGGGAGGCCCAACGTCAATATGAAAACGACATAGCAGCAAAAGCCAAATCTGACCCGAAGCTGTTATACAGCCACATCAGGAAGAAAACAACCGTTAAGGACCAGGTAATCAGGCTAAGGAAGGAAGGAGGAGAGACAACAAGAAATGATCGTGAAGTATGTGAGGAACTCAACAAGAGATTCAAAGAAGTGTTCACAGAGGAGACAGAAGGGGCTCCAGAAAGACGGAGAGGTGGGGTACACCACCATGTGCTGGACACAGTACACACAACCGAGGAAGAAGTGAAGAGGCTTCTGAGTGAGCTAGATACCTCAAAGGCAATGGGGCCAGATAACATCTCTCCATTGGTCCTGAGAGAGGGAGCAGAGGCGCTATGTGTACCCCTAACAACAATATTCAATACATCTATCGAAACAGGGAGATTGCCTGAGGCATGGAAGACAGCAAATGTGGTTCCAATCTTTAAAAAAGGAGACAGACATGAAGCACTAAACTACAGACCAGTGTCACTGACATGTATAGCATGCAGAATCATGGAAAAGATTGTCAGGAGAAGAATGGTGGAACATCTAGAAAGGAATGATCTCATCAACAGCAGCCAACATGGTTTCAGAGATGGGAAATCCTGTGTCACAAACCTACTGGAGTTCTATGACATGGTGACAGCAGTAAGACAAGAGAGAGAGAGGGTGGGTGGATTGCATTTTCTTGGACTGCAAGAAGGCTTTTGACACAGTACCACACAAGAGATTAGTGCAAAAACTGGAGGACCAAGCAGGGATAACAGGGAAGGCACTGCAATGGATCAGGGAATACTTGTCAGGAAGACAGCAGCGAGTAATGGTACGTGGCGAGGTGTCAGAGTGGGCACCTGTGACCAGCGGGGTCCCACAGGGGTCAGTCCTAGGACCAGTGCTGTTTCTGGTATTTGTGAACGACATGACGGAAGGAATAAACTCCGAGGTGTCCCTGTTTGCAGATGACGTGAAGTTGATGAGAAGAGTTCATTCGATCGAAGACCAGGCAGAACTACAAAGGGATCTGGAAAGGCTGCAGACCTGGTCCAGCAACTGGCTCCTGGAGTTCAATCCCACCAAGTGCAAAGTCATGAGGATTGTCGAAGGGCGAAGAAGACCGCAGACGGAGTACAGTCTAGGGGGCCAGAGACTACAAACATCACTCAAGGAAAAAGATCTTGGGGTGATTATAACACCAGGCACATCTCCTGAAGCGCACATCAACCAAATAACTGCCGCAGCATATGGGCGCCTGGCAAACCTCAGAACAGCATTCCGACATCTTAATAAGGAATCGTTCAGGACCCTGTACACCGTGTACGTTAGGCCCATATTAGAGTATGCGGCACCAGTTTGGAACCCACACCTAGCCAAGCATGTAAAGAAACTAGAGAAAGTGCAAAGGTTTGCAACAAGACTAGTCCCAGAGTTAAGAGGCATGTCCTATGAGGAGAGGTTAAGGGAAATCAACCTGACGACACTGGAGGACAGGAGAGATAGGGGGGACGTGATAACGACTTACAAAATACTGAGAGGAATTGACAAGGTGGACAAAGACAGGATGTTCAAGAGACTGGACACAGCAACACGGGGACACAGTTGGAAGCTGAAGACACAGATGAATCAAAGGGATGTTAGGAAGTATTTCTTCAG
>NC_069442.1:17212899-17262899 GCF_026875155.1 Cherax quadricarinatus
AGGTGTATTCCCACTGTGTGACGATCATAAAAAATAGGGTAGCAACACCATCTTTATGTATCCAATGTTTTGTAAAGTAAAAGGACACAAGTGCAACTAATGTGACATTTATTGTGGCAACGTTTCGCTCTCCAGGAGCTTTATCAAGTTTGATAAAGCTTGATAAAGCTCCTGGAGAGCGAAACGTTGCCACAATAAATGTCACATTAGTTGCATTTGTGTCCTTTTACTTTACATATTGTAATTCTACCAACTTTATTACAATCCAATGTTTTGTTTAATAAAAGAGCAATGACACGTTTATTGTATAATGTTTACCCCTTCAAGTGTCGCTCCTGACTCGGGTGTTAGTCGTATTATGTATGACCCTTCAGTGTCGCTCCTGACTCGGGTGTTATATGACCCTCCTGAATGGAACTTTTAATAATTTTTTGTAATATTTATATTTATATAACGATGAGCTCACACATTGACCCGATGTTTCATGGAACAACAATAATTCAACACTTTTTTTTTCTCTCTCTCTGTTCCCAATTAACTTCACATTTAAAACAAATGGTCTTCCACTAAGACAAGAAAACACTTAACATAAAATACACAGCACTCAAACAAAAACGAATCACACATGTTTCAATCGCTACTACAATGCCGCGTCAATTGTTTATTTTCGAAAAAAAAAACCTTTGGAGGCACGAATACCCTGACGAGGTGTTGCACGAACGCATGTTCCACCAGCATCACGACCCGGAGTTAATAAACGTTGTCATAACTCCTTCCAAACCTCCTCTAAATACACGGCTGCGACTTCCCTGACGGAGCAGACAGAGCCACGGAACATTGAGGTGTCTTCCTCATCAAATGGGCACCGCGTCAGTCCCTAGTCTCTTTACACCGAGTGAAACAAGTCAGGGAAAATCCACGTACCGTCCGTCACACCCGCTTCCATCGCTGAACTCGTGGCAGACTGGAGTCAACGCGACTCGATCGATAAGAGCGCGAAATTCGTCTCTCCCGCGAAAGTTTCAAAGAGCGACTCAAGATGGCTCTGCCGACCCAGACCAGCGGCGCCCTCTGGTCCCGGCGCCGCCATAGAAAACGTACACAATCGTTACTGTCAATGAGAGAAAACGAGTCATGTCTTCAGTGTCAACTACTATATGATGATATTATTAAAGGATTCGAATTAGTAACGCTGAATGGTGATATTAACCCAGTATAACTCAAAAAAGTCAAGCAGTGTGACCTATTTCCATAGTGGTTTCCCTTATGCTTACGTCCTTCCCCATGATCCGACCCACTTAAGTCTGTTTGCATTTATAAGATAAGATACTATTTGGAATTTTAACACAGAGATGAGACACCCAGGACAAGAAAATAAATCTAGTGCGTCAGCAGGGACTGTCTCGCTTCCGTTTCTTTCCCCAGGTACCTATTTATCGCTAGGTGAACAAGGGCAGCAAGTGTAACGAAACATGGCCAGTGTCTGGATCAGTCCCATAAACTTTTAGCACTTTTTTTTGTTTTTTTTTTTAGCTCCTACAAATCTATTTATTGTCTTATAGCAGTTTTTCTTCTGTGTTCTAACTTCCTCATAAATACATATCTCAGACTGACTTTCTTTAATGTCCCGAGAGTCAGTAACGGGCAAATATTTGACCACTAGGGGAAATAAGTCACTCTGACTTTACCGGGTTATCCCAGTTGATTTACACGTACTTAAGGTAGCTGTAGAAATTCTAATCAGTCTTGGGCCCGTTGTTGTTTATAATATATATCAATGACCTTGATGAGGGTATTACTAGTGATATGAGCAAATTCGCCGATGACACAAAGATAAGTAGGATAATTGATTCAAACGTAGATGTTACGGAACTTCAGGAGGATTTAGACAATCTCTATTCTTGGTCAGAAAAGCGACAGATGCATTTCAATGTAGATAAATGCTTGGGAGTGCCCATAATCCTAGCACTTATAGGTTAAATAATTTAGAACTTAGTCATACAGATTGCGAAAAGGACTTGGGGGTTATGGTGAGCAGTAACCTTAAACCAAGACAGCAGTGCCTAAGCGTACGTAATAAGGCAAATAGATTATTGGGATTTATATCAAGAAGTGTAAGCAGCAAAAGTTCAGAGGTTATACTGCAGCTTTATACATCATTAGTAAGGCCTCACCTAGATTATGCAGCTCAGTTCTGGTCTCCTTATTACAGAATGGACATAAATTCGTTAGAAAACATTCAGCGTAGAATGACCAAGTTAATACATAGCATTAGAAATCTTCCTTATGAAGAAAGATTGAAGACTCTTAAATTACATTCACTTGTTAGACGAAGAATGAGGGGAGACATGATCGAAGTGTATAAGTGGAAGATGGGTATTAATAAAGGAGATATTAATAAGGTCTTGAGAATATCTCTCCAAGAGAGAACCCGCAATAATGGATTTAAATTAGACAAGTTTAGATTTAGAAAGGACATAGGAAAGTATTGGTTTGGAAATAGGGTAGTTGATGAGTGGAACAGTCTACCTAGTTGGGTTATTGAGGCTAGGACTTTAGGTAGCTTCAAATTTAGGTTGGATAAATATATGAGTGAGAGGAGTTGGATTTGAGTGGGACTTGCAAATGAGTGGATAGAGTTATCAGAGCTTATTTCTTGGGTAGCATTGAAAATTAGGTTGGGCAAATGTTTTGTTCACAAGTGCAACTAATGTGACATTTATTGTGGCAACGTTTCGCTCTCCAGGAGCTTTATCAAGCTTGATAAAGCTCCTGGAGAGCGAAACGTTGCCACAATAAATGTCACATTAGTTGCACTTGTGTCCTTTTACTTTACATATTGTCGGTAATTCTACCAACTTTATTACAAATGTTTTGTTAGTGGGATGGATTGTAAAGGACCTGCCTAGTATGGGCCAACAGGCCTGCTGCAGTGATCCTCCTTTTTTATGTTCTTATGTTCTTATAACCTAGATGAGTCTACTGATAATGGGAGAGAGTATTGCCATCTTTCAGACGAGGCCACTGGATTGGGTCGGGGAAGAGAGGCAGAATGAATCGTGTGGATTCCCCATGGCATCAGCGTGAAACCCTGGGATGTGACCAGGTCTTACCACCTTGCAGCGATTTTCTTTTGTCCTTATTTTTAGCCATATTACTTCTTATTTCCTTTTTTTTTTAGCTAAAAAAATGGCGGACTGCTGTATAAACCACTGGGCTTATTTATCTCGGATTATCCCGGATTAATAACTCTCTCTTTGAACGGATCAAAATAAAGTTTTTGTTCTCTTCTGTCAGTCATTTAATGAGCTCCGTTCAATTTTCAAGAATTATTTACATCTTTCTAAATACAACATAGCATCAAGAACAAGAAGGGACAATACCGTGTGCCGTGTGACTTGTCAATACCTGGAGTATACCTGGAGAGAGTTCCGGGGCCAACGCCCTAGCGGTCCGGTCTGTGACCAGGCCTCATGGTCCAAGTAGGACCGAAACTTCGATATAAGCTTCTCTCTCCTGTGTGCAGGTTATTGGAGCATACAATAACCTCTAAGTTTTTGTAATACATCATCTGCTTAGCTACAGAAAATTATTTAGAAGTCCTCCTTTAACACTGTGGATATTTGGGAGGCTGATTACATAGAAACTGATTACCTTGACTGATAGTCAACTAATTAAACAGTAGATAAATGGATGGCTGATCTTACCAGAGAGTTGGTTACATTGAAGGCAGAGGTGTGGTGATGCCTGGGGCCAACTACTTGATTGTTTGCCACAAAGATTCAAGTATAAGACCTAGTACTGAGAAATATTATGAGAAAGAGAGATATTTTGAATATGTAAACACAGATGAAACATGAAAAAAAAATTTTTATTCGATTTAAATATAGATCAGCCAAATTTAAGAACATAAGAACATAAGAGGTGACCTGTACTTAGCTCAGTGAGGACGTGTCGAGTGTGCTCTCTACGGACTGAACCAAGATGCCCTCCATCGAGCATCTTTAACAACAGCTTAAGGAAGAATTGAGGATGGCGAAGATGAAGATTCGGCGACTGACCGAGGAAAACAAAAAGATTCGTAGTAGTCCTCCTGTTTTGAGTCCTCAGGTCAAGAAGGGAAACTGGTCAGTGGCTGGACAACATGGAACGAAGTTGACGATCAAGAAGACGAATGGAAAGGTAGAAACGATGAAGAAGAAAGAGACTGATGTGGAAACTGTTGTGGAAACATCTAATACATTCTCAGTGCTACCCGACGAATGTGAGTCTACTACTGGGAACGTCACGACGAACGACACCAAGGAAGGTAAGAATGTTGTTGTTGTTGGGGATAGCCAAGTTAGGTATAAGGATAGGGCGTTCTGCTTGAAGGACAGGAGTAGGAGACAGAGGGTTTGCTTTCCTGGGGCTGGGATGGAGGATATTGTTAGCCGTCTGGATGACATCATGAGAGGTAATGGGAGCAATCCTATTATCTGTCTCAGTGCTGGAGGCAACGATGTTGGCAGACGTAGGAGTGAAGACCTGATTAGCAGGTATAGGTCAGCAATATAAATAATTAGGAGGAAGGGTGGGAACCCTGTCATATGTGGTATGTTGCCAAGGAGAGGAGTTGGAAATGAATGGTTGTCCAGGGAAATTGGTGTCAATTGCTGGCTGGACAAATACTGTAAGGAAAATGCGGTAACATTCATTGACAACTGGGACCTCTTCTATGGCAGAAATGACATGTATGCCAGGGATGGGGTTCACTTATCTAGGTCTGGGGTGGGGGCACTGGCAACTGCAGTGGAGGGAGGTGTTAGGACATTAAACTAGGAATAGTTAGTGGTATGGGTTTTGGCAGGAAAACAGTGAAGTCACAGTGTAGTAATATTATGAGTTCTAGGGGAACTAGCAATAAGCAGAACGAGGTAGATATTGAAAAGCCAGTGACACTAGGTGATAAGGACAGTAATAGGTTTAGTAGAAAAACAGAAATGAGCAGGAAGGGTAAAGAGAAAGGAGAGTCTTTCAATGTTTATTATGCTAATAGCCGTAGTGCTAGGAATAAGATGGACGAGTTGAGATTAGTTGCTAGTGCAGGTAACATTGATGAATTTGCCTTAACTGAGACGTGGTTTAATTCAAAAAGTCGGGACATGCCTGCGGAATGTCACATTCAGGGTTTTAAATTGTTCCAAGTAGATAGAAGTATCGGGGAGGGGGGGGGGTGGCATTGTATGTCCGAGATCGCTTGAACTGTTGCATAAAAACGGGTATTAAGTCTGAAGTAACACATACAGAGTATGTTTGGATAAAATTTTCAGAGGGGCATGAAAAACTGATTTTTGGTGTGATATACCGTCCCCCAAACTTAGATAGGGACCAAGGGAGACTACTATGGGAGGAAATTGTAAAGGCCACAAGGCACGATCATGTAGTAATTCTAGGAGACTTTAACTTTAGTCATATTGATTGGAATTTCTTGACTGGGAATTTAGAATCATACGACTTCTTAGAAGTAGTTCAGGATTGTTTTTTGAAGCAGTTTGTGACAGAACCTACAAGGGGTAATAACCTGCTTGACTTAGTTCTGGCAAACAATGAATCCCTTGCTAATAATTTAGAAATTTCTGAAGAACTGGGTGCTAGCGACCACAAATCAATTACATTTAGCATTGAATGGAAGTATGAAAGTAGGGATAACTCAGTAACAGCCCCAGATTTTCGCTTAGCAGATTACGATGGGCTTAGAGAACACTTATCATGTGTTGACTGGGGTAACGAAGAGAGCTATCAATATGACAGTTTTCTGAACACTATACATGCTGCTCAAAGAACATTTATCCCTTACAAAGAAATTAGATCAATTAGAACTGAACCAAAAAGGATGAATAATAGGCTGAAATATCTACTAGGTCATAAGAAGGGAATTTATAGGCATATCAGAAGAGGTGAGGGTCATCTTATGAATCAGTATAGTGACATTAAGAGGGACGTTAAAAAGGGGATAAGAAAAGCTAAAAGGGACTATGAAATTAAAGTTGCTAAGGATTCTAAAGCTAACCCAAAAGGTTTTTTCCAGGTCTATAGAACAAGAGTTAGAGATAAGATAGGTCCCCTTTAAAATAACTATGGGCATCTTACTGACAAGGAGAATGAAATGTGCTCGATTTTAAATAATTATTTTCTCTCGGTTTTTACACAGGAAGACACTAACAATATCTCAGTAATTAATGTTTATAGTGGGCCTGAAGAAGATAAATTATGTAACATCACAGTCACTAGTGAAATGGTTATGAAACAAATAGATCGACTGAAGCAAAATAAGTCGCCGGGTCCTGATGAGCTTTTTTCAAGGGTTCTTAAGGAATGCAAAATGGAACTCTGTGAACCATTAACTAATATTTTTTATTTATCTCTTCAAACAGGTGTAGTGTCTGATATGTGGAAGATGGCTAATGTAATTCCTATTTTTAAAACAGGGGACAAGTCATTACCGTCATATTATCGCCCAATAAGCCTGACCTCAATTGTAGGCAAATTACTAGAGTCAATTATTGCTGAGATTATAAAAAGCCATCTCGATAAGCAAAGCTTGATTAATGATACTCAGCATGGATTCACAAGAGGCCGGTCTTGTCTAACTAATTTATTAACTTTCTTCAGTAAAGCTTTTGAGGCTGTTGACCAAGATAAAGAATTTGATATTATTTACTTAGATTTTAGTAAGGCTTTTGATAGACTTCCACACCAAAGACTGTTAAAGAAAGTGGCAGCTCATGGCATTGGGGGAAAAGTGCTCTCGTGGATCAAGTCATGGCTCACAGACAGGAAGCAAAGAGTGTCCATAAATGGGGTTAAATCCGAGTGGGGATCTGTAACAAGTGGTGTTCCACAGGGATCAGTCTTGGGCCCGTTGTTGTTTATAATATATATATCAATGATCTTGATGAGGGAATTACTAGTGATATGAGCAAATTCGCCGATGACACAAAGATAGGTAGGATAATTGATTCAAACGTAGATGCTAAGGAACTTCAGAAGGTTTTAGACAAACTCTATTCTTGGACAGAAAAGTGGCAGATGCAGTTCAATGTAGATAAATGCAAGGTTCTGAAGCTCGGGAGTGTCCATAACCCTAGCACTTATAAGTTTAATGATGTGATAAATGGTTTGAAAAACCGACAAGTTGAAGATTGAGACACTTATGCAGCATATGGGAATCTTTATTCAGGAAACGTTTCGCCACACAGTGGCTTCATCAGTCCAAGGCAAAGAGGAAGGCATAAGGAGAGGAGGAGTATGAGGTAATCAGTCCCTCAACCTGGAGTCGATGTGTTCAGTCCATCAATCTTGTAGAATGCACAGCAAAGGGCGTAGACGTGGCTTATATACTGTAGTGAGGTGAGGTGAAGCAGGCGGAGGCGGGGTCATAGTGGTACCATCCACTAGTCGAAGAAGGTCTTCGTCCAAAGGTTGAACAAGTGTTGAAGAATTCTTTGTAACAAGATCCCATGATGCTGCAGTGTCTGACAGTTGTGATAAATGGTTTGAAAAACCGACAAGTTGAAGATTGAGACACTTATGCAGCATATGGGAATCATTATTCAGGAAACGTTTCGCCACACAGTGGCTTCATCAGTCCAATTCAAAGAGGAAGGCGTAAGGAGAGGAGGAGCATGAGGTAATCAGTCCCTCAACCTGGAGTCGATGTGTTCAGTCCATCAATCTTGTAGAATGTACAGCATAGGGCCGTAGACGTGGCTTATATACTGTAGTGAGGTGAGGTGACGCAGGCGGAGGCGGGGTCATAGTGGTACCATCCACTAGTCGAAGTAAGTGTCTCAGTCTTCAACTTGTCGGTTTTTCAAACCATTTATCACAACTGTCAGACACTGCAGCATCATGGGATCTTGTTACAAAGAATTCTTCAACACTTGTTCAACCTTTGGACGAAGACCTACTTCGACTAGTGGATGGTACCACTATGACCCCGCCTCCGCCTGCTTCACCTCACCTCACTACAGTAAATAAGCCACGTCTACGGCCCTATGCTGTGCATTCTACAAGATTGATGGACTAAACACATCGACTCCAGGTTGAGGGACTGATTACCTCATACTCCTCCTCTCCTTACGCCTTCCTCTTTGTATTGGACTGATGAAGCCACTGTGTGGCGAAACGTTTCCTGAATAAAGATTCCCATATGCTTTGTAGATGAATGGTTCAGAGAACCGACATGTTGATAAATTAGAGACATGTGCAACTCTTGGGTATCTTTATTGAGGAAACGTTTCGCCACACAGTGGCTTCATCAGTCCATACAAAGGAGAATCTTGAAGAACAGGAGGAGAATGAGGTAATCAGTCCCTCAACCTTGAGTCGATGTGGTCAGTCCATCAATCTTGAATAGAATACGGCATACGTGCTGAGAAGGAGCTTATAAACCGTTGGCAGGAGAGGTGCAGCAGTCATAGGTCGTGTAACATTTGTTCAATGTTGAAGTAGGTCGTGCCCAAGAATTAGGCAAGCGAAGAATTCCCAAGTATTAAGATCCCAAGAAGTTGCAGTGTCTGACAGGTTTGTAGTTGAATGGTTCAGAGAACCGACATGTTGATAAATTAGACACGTGCAACTCTTGGGTATCTTTATTGAGGAAACGTTTCGCCACACAGTGGCTTCATCAGTCCATACAAAGGAGAATCTTGAAGAACAGGAGGAGAATGAGGTAATCAGTCCCTCAACCTTGAGTCGATGTGGTCAGTCCATCAATCTTGAATAGAATACGGCATACGTGCTGAGAAGGAGCTTATAAACCGTTGGCAGGAGAGGTGCAGCAGTCATAGGTCGTGTAACATTTGTTCAATGTTGAAGTAGGTCGTGCCCAAGAATTAGGCAAGCGAAGAATTCCCAAGTATTAAGATCCCAAGAAGTTGCAGTGTCTGACAGGTTTGTAGTTGAATGGTTCAGAGAACCGACATGTTGATAAATTAGACACGTGCAACTCTTGGGTATCTTTATTGAGGAAACGTTTCGCCACACAGTGGCTTCATCAGTCCATACAAAGGAGAATCTTGAAGAACAGGAGGAGAATGAGGTAATCAGTCCCTCAACCTTGAGTCGATGTGGTCAGTCCATCAATCTTGAATAGAATACGGCATACGTGCTGAGAAGGAGCTTATAAACCGTTGGCAGGAGAGGTGCAGCAGTCATAGGTCGTGTAACATTTGTTCAATGTTGAAGTAGGTCGTGCCCAAGAATTAGGCAAGCGAAGAATTCCCAAGTATTAAGATCCCAAGAAGTTGCAGTGTCTGACAGGTTTGTAGATGAATGGTTCAGAGAACCGACATGTTGATAAATTAGACACATGTGCAACTCTTGGGTATCTTTATTGAGAAAACGTTTCGCCACACAGTGGCTTCATCAGTCCATACAAAGGAGAATCTTGAAGAACAGGAGGAGAATGAGGTTAATCAGTCCCTCAACCTTGAGTCGATGTGGTCAGTCCATCAATCTTGAATAGAATACGGCATACGTGCTGAGGAGCTTATAAACCGTTGGCAGGAGAGGTGCAGCAGTCATAGGTCGTGTAACATTTGTTCAATGTTGAAGTAGGTCGTGCCCAAGAATTAGGCAAGCGAAGAATTCCCAAGTATTAAGATCCCAAGAAGTTGCAGTGTCTGACAGGTTTGTAGATGAATGGTTCAGAGAACCGACATGTTGATAAATTAGACACATGTGCAACTCTTGGGTATCTTTATTGAGGAAACGTTTCGCCACACAGTGGCTTCATCAGTCCATACAAAGGAGAATCTTGAAGGAGAATGTTGTCAACATAACGGAGCCAGGTGACAGACGAAGGAATAATGGTGGAGAAACGTTCGGCTTCGAGATGTTCCATGTATAGGTTCGCCAGGACCGCACTGAGTGGCTGGCTCCGTTATGTTGACGACATTCTCCTCATAACTCCTAAACGCTTCAATGTTAAAGCTCTCCAAGACAAGCTCAACCAGGTCGAGCCTTCAATCCAGTTCACACTTGAAGAAGAAGTCGACAACACTCTACCTTTCCTTGATATTCTGCTTTGCAAAGCTGACCACGAACTTCGTTTTAAAGTCTATCGAAAACCCACCAACCAAAACGATCTTCTCCACTTTTACTCTCACCACGACACCAAAACCAAACGTGGTGTAATTATAGGCTTCTTCCTGCGTGCACTCAGAATCTGCAGCAATGAGTTTCTTGAAGAAGAATGCACGATGATTGAACAAGTATTTTCTAAACTCCACTATCCTCGTCACTTCATCAGAGACTGCAGACGACGGGCATTAAACATCTTCAACACACCCAGAGAAGACACTGCCGAGAAGAGATACATAGTCCTCCCCACCAACTCCATTGCCAAACACGTTTCCAACATCTTTTCCAATACCTCATTTCAAGTATCTACCTCAACAACCACGACCATCAAGGACATTACCAGTGATAGACAGGACAAGCTTCCACCCTCTGCAGGGGTATACATGAACATTAAAATGGTATAAAATACCGACAGATTGTTAGGTAAGACACATATGCAACAGTTAGGTATCTTTATTTCGAAACGTTTCGCCTACACAGTAGGCTTCTTCAGTCGAGTACAGAAAAGTTGATAGAAGCAGAAGATACTTGAAGACGATGTAATCAGTCCATCACCCTTAAAGTTTTGAGGTGGTCAGTCCCTCAGTCTGGAGAAGAGCATTGTTCCGTTGTCTGAAACAATATGATGTTGAAGTGACAGGATGGAGCCTTTTATAGTGCCAGGAGGTGAGACGTAGGTTGCTTTGGGAGGGCAGGTCCCTCTCAAACCCAGCCGTTCTCACTAGTAGAGGTTGTCGAAGTTGATGGTCTGTACCAAGATACCCTTGTGTTGCAGTGTCTGACAGAATGAACATTAAAATGGTATAAAATACCGACAGATTGTTATGTAAGACACATATGCAACAGTTAGGTATCTTTATTACGAAACGTTTCGCCTACACAGTAGGCTTCTTCAGTCGAGTACAGAAAAGTTGATAGAAGCAGAAGATACTTGAAGACGATGTAATCAGTCCATCACCCTTAAAGTTTTGAGGTGGTCATTCCCTCAGTCTGGAGAAGAGCATTGTTCCGTTGTCTGAAACAATATGATGTTGAAGTGACAGGATGGAGCCTTTTATAGTGCCAGGAGGTGAGACGTAGGTTGCTTTGGGAGGGCAGGTCCCTCTCAAACCCAGCCGTTCTCACTAGTAGAGGTTGTCGAAGTTGATGGTCTGTACCAAGATACCCTTGTGTTGCAGTGTCTGACAGAATGAACATTAAAATGGTATAAAATACCGACAGATGGACTGATTACATCGTCTTCAAGTATCTTCTGCTTCTATCAACTTTTCTGTACTCGACTGAAGAAGCCTACTGTGTAGGCGAAACGTTTCGAAATAAAGATACCTAACTGTTGCATATGTGTCTTACCTAACAATCTGTCGGTATTTTATACCATTTTAATGTTCATTCTTTCAGACACTGCAACACAAGGGTATCTTGGTACAGACCAACTACTTCGACAACCTCTACTAGTGAGAACGGCTGGGTTTGAGAGGGACCTGCCCTCCCAAAGCAACCTACGTCTCACCTCCTGGCACTATAAAAGGCTCCATCCTGTCACTTCAACATCATATTGTTTCAGACAACGGAACAATGCTCTTCTCCAGACTGAGGGACTGACCACCTCAAAACTTTAAGGATGATGGACTGATTACATCGTCTTCAAGTATCTTCTGCTTCTATCAACTTTTCTGTACTCGACTGAAGAAGCCTACTGTGTAGGCGAAACGTTTCGAAATAAAGATACCTAACTGTTGCATATGTGTCTTACCTAACAATCTGTCGGTATTTTATACCATTTTAATGTTCATTCTGTCAGACACTGCAACACAAGGGTATCTTGGTACAGACCATCAACTTCGACAACCTCTACTAGTGAGAACGGCTGGGTTTGAGAGGGACCTGCCCTCCCAAAGCAACCTACGTCTCACCTCCTGGCACTATAAAAGGCTCCATCCTGTCACTTCAACATCATATTGTTTCAGACAACGGAACAATGCTCTTCTCCAGACTGAGGGACTGACCACCTCAAAACTTTAAGGGTGATGGACTGATTACATCGTCTTCAAGTATCTTCTGCTTCTATCAACTTTTCTGTACTCGACTGAAGAAGCCTACTGTGTAGGCGAAACGTTTCGAAATAAAGATACCTAACTGTTGCATATGTGTCTTAACCTAACAATCTGTCGGTATTTTATACCATTTTAATGTTCATTCTGTCAGACACTGCAACACAAGGGTATCTTGGTACAGACCTTCAACTTCGACAACCTCACTAGTGAGAACGGCTGGGTTTGAGAGGGCCCTGCCCCCCCAAAAAGCACCTAGTCTCACCTCCTGGCACTATAAAAGGCTCCACCGTCACTTCAACTTTTAAATTTTTTCAGACAAGGAAACAATGCTCTTCCCCGCTGAGGGACGACCACCTCAAATTTTAAAAGGGTGAGGGACGATTAATCGTCTTCAAGTACTTCTGTTCTATAAAAACTTTTCTGTACTCGACTGAAGAAGATACTGGTGGCGAAAGTTTCGAAAAAAAGATACCTAATTTTTGCTAGTGTCTTCCCTAACAATCTGTCGGTATTTTATACCATTTTAATGTTCCCTTCGTCAGACACTGCAACACAAGGGATCTTGGAAAGACCATAAAATTCGAAAACCCCTCTTAGTGAGAAGGCGGGGTTTGAGGGGGGCCCTGCCCTCCCAAAGCAACTACGTCTCACCTCCTGGCACTATAAAAGGCTCCCCCTGTCACTTCAACATCATATTTTTCAGAAAAGGGAACAATGCTCTTCTCCAGACTGGGGGAATGACCCCCTAAAAAAATTTTAAAGGGGTTTAGGCTGATTACATCCTTAAAGTATCTTTGTTCTTCAACTTTTCTGTACTCGACTGAAGAAGCCTACTGTGTGGCAAACTTTCGAAAAAAAGATACCTAACTGTTTGCATAGTGTTTACCTAACAATTGTCGGTTTTTTTACCATTTTAATGTTCATGCCCTCAGACACTGCAACACAAGGGTCTCTGGTACAGACACAACTTCCGACAACTCTACTAGTGAGAACGGCTTGGGTTTGAGAGGGACCTGCCCTCCCAAAGCAACCTACGTCTCACATCCTGGCACATAAAAGGCTCCATCCTGTCACTTCAACATCATAATGTTTCAGACAACGAACAATGCCTTCTCAGACTGAGGGACTGACCATCCCCTCAAACTTTAAGGGTGAGGATTGGATCTGATTACATCGTCTTCAGTATCATCTGCTTCTATCAACTTTTCTGTACTCGACTGAAGAGCCTACTGTGTAGGCGAAACGTTTCGAAATAAAAGATACCAACTGTTGCATATGTGTCTTAACTAACAATCTGTCGGATTTAATACATTTTAATGTTCATTCTGTCAGACACTGCAACACAAGGGTATCTGGTACAGACCAACAACTTCGACAACCTCTACAAGTGAGAACGGCTGGGTTTTGAGAGGACCCTGCCTCCCAAAGCAACCTACGTCTCACCTCCTGCACTATAAAAGGCTCCATCCTGTCACTTCGTCAACATCATATTGTTCAACAACGGAAACAATGCTCTTCTCCCAGACTGAAGGAACCTGACCAACCTCAAAACTTTAAGGTGATGACTGTTACATCGTCTTCAAGTATCTTCTGCTTCTATCACTTTCTGTACTCGACTGAAGACCTACTGTGTAGGGCGAAACGTTTGCGAAATAAAGAACCTAACTGTTGCCATATTGTCTTACCGTAGAGGGATACATAATCCCTTGTATTGACTGCAACAAGTTAAACGTTGGCGAAAACATCAAGTGACCTCCAAACACGTAATTTCAGAACACCAATACGCAAGTAGGTCTGACGTCAAACAAGGAATGCCTGTACAACCCGTAATTCACACAACCACATGATAAACTACAGAAACTCAAGACTTATCGCCACAAAGACAACACTCTAAGTACCGAAGCATCCTGGAATCATCACTTAATTCTAATATCCGACAACTTCAACCAAATAGTGGCTTCTATAACATAAGCTGTACCACTTCCAAGAAGCTTCTTCATCGCTATCACCATCATAATAACAACAGGTAGAAGGTCTGCTCACAAACTTGTCCAATCTCCTTTCTCAAGCTACCCAAGATTTTAGACTTCTTACCTCACTCGTACAATCATCAGATGCAGCATTCTCCACCTGCCCTACACACTCTGAACCTGACTATAAATACCGCGTTCTTTCCACCCAGGTAGTTCTGTTGTGATCTTGAAAAAGCCCACTGATTGGGCGAAACGTAGTCAATAAAGGATCAACATTATACTGCAATATGTGTTTATATTTCCATCCGGCAATATACTGATTGCATAAGATGACCCTCGGCCTCTTTTGATGACGCCTATAAATTTCTTTCTTATGCCCTAGTAGAATTATTTCTAAGCCTATTTCATTGCCATTTTTGGGTCCATTTCTATTTGATCTAATTTCTTTTAATAAGGGATAAACTTTCTTTAGCAGCATGTAATGTGTTTCAGAAACTGTCATATGACAGCTCTCATCGATACCCCAGTAACAGATGATAAGTTTCTCTAAGGCCCATCGTAATCTGCAAGCGAAAATCTTGGACTGTTACTGATTATCCCTACTAAATCATAACTTCCATTCAATTCTAAATGTAATTGATTTGTGGTCGCTAGCACCCATCCTCTGAAACTTCTAAATTATTAACAAGGGATTCATTGTTTGCCCAGAAGTTAAGTCAAGCAGGTTAATACCACCTTGTAGGTCCTGTCACAAACGCTTCAAAAACAATCCTGAACTACTTCTTTCTAAGAAGTCGTATGATTCAAATATTCCCAGTCAAGAAAATTCCAATCATATGACTAAAGTTAAAGTCTCCTAGAATTACTACATTATCGTGCCTTGTGGCCCTAACAATTTCCTCCCATAGTAGTCTCCCCTGGTCCCTATCTAAATTTGGGGGACGGTATATCACACCTAAAATTAATTTTTCATGCCCCTCTGAAAATTCTATCCAAACAGACTCTGTATGTGTTACTTCAGACTTAATACCCGTTTTTATGCAACAGTTCAAGCGATCTCGGACATACAATGCCACCCCACCCCCCTTCCCGATACTTCTATCTACTTGGAACAATTTAAAACCCTGAATGTGACATTCTGCAGGCATGTCCCGACTTTTTGAATTAAACCACGTCTCAGTAATGGCAAGTACATCTATGTTACCTTCACTAGCAACTAATCTCAACTCGTCCATCTTATTCCTAGCACTGCGACTGTTTGTGTAATAAATACTTAAAGACCCTCCTCTCTCTTTACCCTTCCTGCTCCTTTCTGTTATTCCACTAAACCTATTACTGTCCTTGTCAATTAGTGCCACTGGCTTTCCAATATCCACCTTATTTTGCCTTTTACTAGTTCTCCTAGTACTCATATTACTACCCTGAGACTTCACAGTTTTCCCGCAAAAACCCATACCACTAACTATTCCTAGTTTAAAGACCTAACAGCTCCCTCCACTGCGTTGGCCAGTGCTCCCACCACACACCTAGATAAGTGAACCCCATCCCTGGCATACATGTCATTTCTGCCATAGAAGAGGTCCCAGTTGTCAATGAATGTTACCGCATTTTCCTTACAGTATTTGTCCAGCCAGTAATTGACACCAATTGCTCTGGACAACCATTCATTTCCAACTCCTCTCCTTGGCAAAATGCCACATATGACAGGTTTCCCACCCTTCCTCCTAATTATCTCTATTGCTGACCTATACCTGCTAATCAGGTCCTCACTCCTACGTCTGCCAACATCGTTGCCTCCAGCACTGAGACAGATAATAGGATTGCTCCCATTACCTCTCATGATGTCATCCAGACGGCTAACAATATCCTTCATCCCAGCCCCAGGAAAAAACACTCTCTGCCTCCTACTCCTATCCTTCAAACAGAATGCCCTATCCATGTACCTAATCTGGCTATCCCCAACAACAACAATGTTTTTACCTTCCTTGGCGTCGTCCGTCGTGATGCTCCGAGTAGTCGACTCACATTCGCCAGGTAGCATTACACTACTTGTAGAATTCGTCAAGACGTTCTCGATGGTCTTCGTTGGGGTTTCTAGGGATGTCTCACTCACGTCTGCCAATGCTTTATTGGTGCTCGTTGTGGCATTCCCAGTAGAACACTAACATTCGTCAGGTAGCACCGAGAATGGGTTGGAAGTTTCCACGGTAGTCTTCTGGTTTCTCGTTGTTTCTGCCTCTCCAACCGTTTTCTTGATCTTCAGCTTGGTTCCATGTTGCCCTGCCACTAACCAAGCTCCCCTCTTAACCTGGTTACTCACAACAGGAGGATTACTACGAATCCTCTTGTTCTCCTCCGTTAATCGCCGTATCTCTATCTTAGCAACTCTGAGCTCTTCTCTCAGCTGCTGGTAAAGTTGCTCAAGAGAGGGCATCCTGGTTCAGATTCACGGAGAGCACACAAACAGGTCTTCACAGAGCTAAGTACACGTCACCATTGAACATTGAACTACAGGGATGGAGTGGCTAATGAACTTCAATCTCAGTAAGTACCAAGCAATGTAAATTGGGGAAGGAAAGAGAAAACCGGAGACTTTGGGGAAAAGAAGATTCAAACCTCAAACAAAAATAATCTTGCAAGAAGAATACTTTATAAATCATCGGAGAAATATTTCATTACACTCTGGTTTGCTGTGTACTTGTGCTTAGGAGACCTGAAGCTGTTTTGGGAACCTTAACAGGGAGTCACTCAGAACTACATACGACATATATCAGATCTTTCTTAAAGACTGTAGCACCTGTCTCAAGCCCATACCTGATCAAACACGTAAAGAAACTAGAGAAACTTCAAAGATTCTCGGTAAGATTGGTCTCTCACATGAAAGGGTTGATCTACGAGATACAGGAGAGAATGAAACTCAAGGGATCAGCAACATAATAAGAAAAGTAAATGACAGTTCAAAACTTATGACTTCACCTTTACGTAAATCCCATCCATTACTTAAACTCGTTAATTCTACACGGCATTAGACGATAGAAGGAACAAGGAACGCATGATAGTAACTTACAAGATAATTGGAAGACTTGACAGGACAGACATGTACAAGTGAGCATCATTTTGATTTAAAGAGGCATACAAGTCATAGAAAAATCAGGACATATTGCATTGTTTCTATTGATTCTTAAGGCTGTTTTTTTTAGTTGATGGAATAATATCTGGAGAAGCTGAGGGTGATAAAATATCTTTAAGATAATTTTAAACTTCACGACAGTGAGGACTCCAAGTTGAGATGTTTCTTAAGGAAAACCCTCTGACTACACCCTCCCTCCCACCTCCCCCAGAGCCATTATCAAAAAATCAATATATAAGCTCTGTTTTATATGATTGTTTCTTGCAAACACTGAGGGAAAGGTCTGATGCCATCTTTGATGAAAAAATATAGTATATGGTTATACTCTATGTTGGGCAAGAATCGAACAGCGAGATCAACATTGTTAAGTTCAACGCTCTAACGTTTAAAGTTGTAACGTTCAAAGCTGTGAAGTCGACCTTTGATGTGTTTGAGGTCTGAACGTCAGGAATCCAATAATAAGACCGTTATCAATATAATGTAACTGGGTTACAACATTATTATTTTTATTATGAATCCCCGAATGGGGGGCCTCATTATTATTATTATTATTATTATTATTATTATTATTATTATTATTATTATTAATATTATTATTATTATTATTATATTATTATTATTAATTATTATTATTATTATTAATATTATTATTATTATTATTATTATTATTATTATTATTATTATTATTACGAGTCCTCGAAGGGGAGACTTCATTATTATTAATTTTGACCTTTTTCTTCTTCTTCTTCTTCTTCTTCTTCTTCTTCTTCTTCTTCTTCTTCTTATTATTATTATTATTATTATTATTATTATTATTATTATTATTATTATTATGTAGTCATAGTAGTAATAGTTATAACATTATTGTATTTACAAAGTAAGATCAAACCCTCCAAGTGCTCCACACAGTTCTTGTGAAACAGAAGGTAATTAGATTCGATCTGAGGAAGGGTTGAATAGCTCTGATTCCTTTCATCACAAGCACTTCACCAGCATCAAAAGCCAAGTCTCGTAAATAGGCTTCCAACGACTCCATCAACAGTCAGCACTACACTAACTGGTCACCAGCAGTCGTGCTAAATTTATTCTTACGGACTTAGCTTAAAAGCGTAAATGGACTTAGCTTAAAAGCTAAGTCCGTTTACGCAAAATTCATTGAGCTTTACAAAGTGGCGACATGGTAGATGAAGATAAGGTTAATGAGGGGCTTTAAGCCGATTAACTACACGAGGGTCAGTTAACGTGTTCACCGGCTGTCATGAGTACTTTAAGCACCTGAAAGGTGTGTATCTACACACACACACACACACACACACACACACACACACACACACACACCGAATAACATACACCTCCCGGGTGTATGTGTACTGCTGGTTGAGAGTTACTTTTGCAATCACTGCGGGACCTTTTCAGAAGTTTAGGGAAAGAAAGATATCACGTTGCAACTAATTAGTTTACTGTTGATGAAGGGAAAAGAAAAAGATGCAGAACGAGCTTTTATTGTGACGACATTTCGATCTATGTGGAGCTTTGTCCAGTCGCTGACTTTATATCGCTCTATAGAGAGCGAAATGTTGTCCCATTGACGTGTCCAGTTGTGTCCCCTTCTATGGTGTCCAGTTGTGTTCCCTACTCTGATTTGCAGTTGTGGACCCTACTCTGATTTGCAGTTGTGGACCCTACTCTGGTTTACAGTTATGTCCCCTACTCTGGTTTACAGTTATGTCCCCTACTCTGGTTTACAGTTGTGTCCCCTACTCTGGTTTACAGTTATGTCCCCTACTCTGGTTTACAGTTGTGTCCCCTACTCTGGTTTACAGTTGTGTCCCCTACTCTGGTTTACAGTTATGTCCCCTACTCTGGTTTGCAGTTGTGGTCCCTACTCTGGTTTACAGTTGTGGTCCCTACTCTGGTTTACAGTTATGTCCCCTACTCTGGTTTACAGTTATGTCCCCTACTCTGGTTTACAGTTGTGTCCCCTACTCTGGTTTACAGTTATGTCCCCTACTCTGGTTTGCAGTTGTGGTCCCTACTCTGGTTTACAGTTGTGGTCCCTACTCTGGTATACAGTTGTGTCCCCTACTGTGGTTTACAGTTGTGTCCCCTACTGTGGTTTACAGTTGTGTCCCCTACTCTGGTTTACAGTTGTGTCCCCTACTGTGGTTTACAGTTGTGTCCCCTACTGTGGTTTGCAGTTGTGTCCCCTACTCTGGTTTACAGTTGTGTCCCCTACTGTGGTTTACAGTTGTGTCCCCTACTGTGGTTTGCAGTTGTGTCCCCTACTCTGGTTTACAGTTGTGTCCCCTACTCTGGTTTACAGTTGTGTCCCCTACTGTGGTTTACAGTTGTGTCCCCTACTCTGGTTTACAGTTGTGTCCCCTACTGTGGTTTACAGTTGTGTCCCCTACTGTGGTTTGCAGTTGTGTCCCCTACTCTGGTTTACAGTTGTGTCCCCTACTGTGGTTTACAGTTGTGTCCCCTACTGTGGTTTACAGTTGTGTCCCCTACTCTGGTTTACAGTTGTGTCCCCTACTGTGGTTTGCAGTTGTGTCCCCTACTGTGGTTTGCAGTTGTGTCCCCTACTCTGGTTTACAGTTGTGTCCCCTACTGTGGTTTGCAGTTGTGTCTCCTACTCTGGTTTGCAGTTGTGGTCCCTACTCTGGTTTATAGTTATGTCCCCTACTCTGGTTTACAGTTGTGTCCCCTACTGTGGTTTACAGTTGTGTCCCCTACTGTGGTTTGCAGTTGTGTCCCCTACTCTGGTTTACAGTTGTGTCCCCTACTCTGGTTTGCAGTTGTGGTCCCTACTCTGGTTTATAGTTATGTCCCCTACTCTGGTTTGCAGTTGTGTCCCCTACTCTGGTTTACAGTTGTGTCCCCTACTCTGGTTTGCAGTTGTGCTTCCTACTCTGGTTTACAGTTGTGTCCCCTACTCTGGTTTACAGTTGTGTCCCCTACTCTGGTTTGCAGTTGTGCTCCCTACTCTGGTTTACAGTTGTGTCCCCTACTCTGGTTTACAGTTGTGTCCCCTACTCTGGTTTGCAGTTGTGCTTCCTACTCTGGTTTACAGTTGTGTCCCCTACTCTGGTTTACAGTTGTGTCCCCTACTCTGGTATACAGTTGTGTTCCCTACTCTGGTTTGCAGTTGTGCTCCCTACTCTGGTTTACAGTTATGTCCCCTACTCTGGTTTACAGTTGTGCTTCCTACTCTGGTTTACAATTGTGTCCCCTACTGTGGTTTACAGTTGTGCTCCCTACTCTGGTTTACAGTTGCGTCCCCTACTCTGGTTTACAGTTGCGTCCTCTACTCTGGTTTACAGCTGTGTCCCCTACTGAGGTTTCCAGTTGTCACTATTTCTGGTTCCCAGTTGTGTCCCCTACTGTCGTTTCCAGCATTGTCTCCTCTAGTTTCCAGTTGAGTCCTTCATTCTGATTTCCATTTGTATCCCCTACTGTGGTTTCCAGTTGTCTCTTACTGTGGTTTATATATATATCCATGTTTAGCTTCCATTTCTCTCCTCGTACACTCTCATTTCAAACAATCTGTCTCTGAATTTTCGGGTCTCTAATCCTCTAGCGAAGTAAAATCCAGCTGTCTTGACCAGACTTCGTATATCAGCCCTCGTGGTACCGGATCTTCCTGTGTTGCATGAGAACATCTGAATTCTTGTTGGGTATTCAGCACAGAGATTGGTGGAGGTTCGATCCTCAGTCTGCTAGATACTAGGCAAGCACTTTACCAATCAGTATACACTTGTCTGGAACCAGGATTGTAATAAGTTGTTACTGTTTATTCTCAATGCTACCTTGCATTAATAATAATAATAATTATAATTTCTTTTTCAAAAAAAAAAAAAAAAAAAAAAAAAACGGCCGTCTCCCACCGAGGTAGGGTGATCCCAAAAAGAAGAAACACTTCCGTCACTCACCCCATCACTGTTTTGCCAGAAGGGCTCCAATACTACTGTTTAAAACTGCAAATATTCCCACTCCTCCTTCAGAGTGCAAGCACTGTACTTCACGCCACCAGGGCTCAAGTCCGGCTAACCGGTTTCCCTGAATCCATTCATAAATAAATAATAATAATAATAATAATAATAATAATAATAATAATAATAATAATATAATAATAATAATAATAATAATAATAATAATAATAATAATAATGATAATAATAAAGCAATATGGTTTCAATCACCAAGTTTTTTTTTTGCGTAAGTTTGGTGAGGTCGGTCACTATATGGTTACTTTACAACAGAGCAGAGGCAAAAAGAGTTCTGCATGACTCCACATCCTTACGGATTTATCGCTTCCCAGTGAATATAATAACAATCCTCCCTTCCTCTTTCCCAAATCCAATTCCCAAAGTACAGCCCCCACGAAAATCGTCTCAAGGCATTAAGAGTATAATAAATAACCTTGAGAGCCATCATTCCGTGCAATATTCTGCCAAAAATGACCCATAAAACTACGTTCTGTGAGCTCTCTGCTGCTGCTGACGCCATTTTCCTTATATTGTTGTGTGGGGTCGGGGGAGGAAAGGAAAGTTCGTGTGGAGAGGCCATGACAAGAGAGGGATGCCGCTTGTGTTTTCCTGAATTCAAGTATCAATCTTGCCTACATGTGTGTTTCTCCCCGTGGTTAGTAGAAAGGGATGTGGTCAGCATTTTCCTGAGTGGCAGAAGTCTGGCTCGTATTTGAGGACGCACCGCAGACAGCAGGAAGGAAAAAGAGGACGCAGCACAAATCAAGATTTTATTGCGAAACAGTGTCTCATTGCAAGCTTGTTTTGCAGAGAGTGTGTGTGATTTATTTTTGTCCGTCTTCATCTTTACTGGATACAGAGTGTGTTTCCAAGAATGAGTGGAGTAATTTGTTACATTTATTTGGTTAATTGTCGATTAACGAGGGTTTAAAGTTTGTTGACTACACGAGGGTCACTAAGGGTGCGTGAGATATATTTATCACCAGTCAAGAATACTCTAATACTTAAAACACAGATTAAAAGTAATCTCAGCATATATACACTAAGAGACATACTTCATGGCGATGTGTAGTGTGTGTGATGAGTGAGATAAAGTTTATTTAGTTTAGTATGGTTAAGTTTAATAAGTTAAATGATGTAAAGTCACCCCTTCAGCCCACATCTCACTCCTTTCCAACCATTCAGCTCACATCTCACTCCTTTCCAACCATTCAGCCCACATCTCACTCCTTTCCAACCATTCACCCAACATCTCATCCCTTCCCAACCATTCAGCCAACATCTCACCCTTCCCAACCATTCAGCCCACATCTCACCCCTTCCCAACCATTCAGCCAACATCTCATCACTCCCCAACAATTCAGCCAACATCTCATCCCTTTCCCCAAACCCTTCAGCCCACATCTCACCCCTTCCCAACCATTCAGCCAACATCTCATCCCTTCCCAACCATTCAGCCAACATCTCATCCCTTCCCAACCATTCAGCCAACATCTCACCCCTTCCCAACCATTCAGCCAACATCTCACCCCTTCCCAACAATTCAGCCCGCATCTCATCCCTTCCCAACCATTCAGCCAACATCTCACCCCTTCCAAACCATTCAGCCAACATCTCACCCCTTCCCAACCATTCAGCCAACATCTCACCCCTTCCCAACCATTCAGCCAACATCTCATCCTTTCCCAACCATTCAGCCCACATCTCATCCCTTCCCAACCATTCAGCCAACATCTCACCCCTTCCCAACCATTCAGCCAACATCTCATCCTTTCCCAACCATTCAGCCAACATCTCATCCCTTCCCAACCATTCAGCCCACATCTCACCCCTTCCCAACCATTCAGCCAACATCTCACCCCTTCCCAACCATTCAGCCAACATCTCACCCCTTCCCAACCTTTCAGCCAACATCCCCATCCCTTCCCAACCATTCAGCCAACATCTCATCCCTTTCCAACCTTTTCAGCCCATATCTCACCCCTTCCCAACCATTCAGCCCACATCCCCATCCCTTTCCCCAAACCCATTCAGCCCACATCTCATCCCTTCCCAACCATTCAACCAATATCTCACCCCCTTAAAAACCCTTTTCAGCCCACATCTAATCCCTTTCCAACCATCAGCCAATCACCCCTTCCCAACCATTCAGCCAACATCTCCCCCCTTCCCAACCATTCACCCAACATCTAACCCCTTCCCAACCACTCAGCCACCATCTCACCCATTCCCAACCATTCAGCCAACATCTCACCCATTCCCAACCATTCAGCCAACATCTAACCCCTTCCAAACCATTCAGCCAACATCTAACCCCTTCCCAACCATTCAGCCCACATCTCACCCCTTCCCCAAACCTTTCAGCCAACATCTCACCCCCATCCCAACCATTCACCCAACATCTCATCCCTTCCCAAACAATCAGCCCATATCTCATCCCTTCCCAACCATTCAGACAACATCTCGCCCCTTACCAACCATTCAGCCAACATCTCACCACTTCCCAACCATTCAGCCAACATCTCACCCTTTCCCAACCATTCAGCCAACATCTCATCCCTTCCCAACAATTCAGCCAACAACACTTCCCTTCCAACCATTCAGCCAACATCTCACCCCTTCCCAACCATTCAGCCAACATCTCACCCCTCCCCAACCATTCAGCCAACATCTCATCCCTTCATAAACCATTCAGGAAACATCTCATCCCTTCCCAACCATTCAGACCACATCTCATCCCTTCCCAACCATTCAGCCAACATCTCATCCCTTCCCAACCATTCAGCCAACATCTCACCCCTTCCCATCCATTCAGCCAACACTCACCCCTTCTCAACCATTCAGCCAACATCTCAACCTTTCCCAACCATTCAGCCAACATCTTATACCTTCCCAACCATTCAGCCAACATCTCATCCCTTCCCAACCATTCAGCCCACATCTCATCCCTTCCCAACCACTCAGCCAACATCTCACCCCTTCCCAACCATTCAGCCATCATCTCACCCATTCCCAACCTTTCGGCCAACACACTCACCCATTCCCAACCATTCACCCACATATCACCCTTTCCCCAACCATTCACCCACATCTCACCCCTACCCAACCATTCGGCCCACACCTCACCCCACCCAACCATTCAGCCAACATCTCATCCCTTCCCAACCATTCAGCCCACATCTCACCCATTCCCAACCATTCAGCCAACATCTCATCCCTTCCCAACCATTCAGCCAACATCTCATCCCTTCCCAACCATTCAGCCCACATCTCACCCATTCCCAACCATTCAGCCAACATTTCAGCTCTTCCCAACCATTCAGCCAACATCTCATCCCTTCCCAACCATTCAGCCAACATCTCACCCCTTCCCAACCATTCAGCCCACATCGCATCCCTTCCCAACCATTCAGCCAACATCTCATCCCTTCCCAACCATTCAGCCTACATGTCACCCAATCCCAACCATTCAGCCAACATCTCATTCCTTCCCAACCATTCAGCCAACATCTCATCCCTTCCTAACCATTCAGCCCACATCTCATCACTTCCCAACCATTCAGCCCACATCTCATCCCTTCCCAACCATTCAGCCACCATCTCACCCCTTCCCAACCATTCAGCCCACATCTCACCCCTTCCCAACCATTCAGCCAACATCTCACCCCTTCCCAACCATTCAGCCAACATCTCACCCCTTTCCCCAAACAATCAGCCCATATCTCATCCCTTCCCAACCTTTCAGCCAAATTCCCCCTTCCCAAACCATTACCCAACACTCACCCCTTCCACCCATTCAGCCACATCTCCCCCCTTCCCGACCATTCAGCCAACACTCTTCCCTTCCCAAACTTCAGCCAACATGCCCCCCTTCCCAACCATTCCCCAAAATCCACCCCCCCAACATTCACCAGCACCACCCCTTATAAACCTTTCAGGAAACTCTCACCCTTCCCAACCTTTTCCCCCCACACCCCACCCCTTCCCAAAAACCCTTCAGCCCACATCCACCCCTTCCAAATATTCAGCCAACATCTACCCTTTCCATCCTTTAGCTAACATCTCACCCTTCCCAACCATCACCCAACATCTCACCCCTCCAAACCATTCAGCAAACATCTCACCCATTCCCAACCATTCACCCAAAACATCTCCCTTTCCAAACCATCAGCCCCACATCCCCCCCAAACATTCACCCCATCTCACCCCCCCAAACCCTTTCACCCAACTCTCCCCCTTCCCAACCATTCGCCAACACTCACCCTCCCAAACCACCCCCCACCTCACCCAATCCCCCCCTTCACCAACACAACCCCTTTTAAAAACCATTCAGCCAAACCTAAACCCCCTTCCCACCATTCAGCCAACATCCCCCCTTCCCAACCTTTCACCCCATTCATCCATTCCCCAACCTTCACCCACTTCCCCCTTTCCCAACTTTCAGCCAACATTTCATCCCCCCCAACCTTTCAGCCAACATCTCATCCCTCCCAACCCTTCGCAACTCTCACCCTTTCCCAACCTTTCAGCCCACATCTATCCTTTCCCAACCATTCACCCAAATCTCAACCTTCCCAACCATTCAGCCAACATCTACCCTTTCCCACCTTCTCCAACTCTCATCCCTTCCCAATCATTCAGTCAAATCCACCCTTTCCCCACCTTTCAGCCAAACTCACCCCCCCCCAACCATTCACCCAACATCTCACCCCTTTTCCCAAAACCTTCACCACTTTATTCTTCCCAACCTTCGCAACACCCATCCCTTCCCAACCTTGACCCAAACATCTCACCCCTTCCGAACCATTCAGCTAACACTCTCCCCCCCAACCATTCAGCCCGCATCTCACCCACCCAACTTTCACCAAAAATTTCATCCCTCTAAACCATTCAGCCAACTCTCCCCCCTCCCAAAACCTTTTCAGCAACTCCACCCTTCCCCAACCACTCAGCCAACTCTTACCCCTTCCCAACCATTCAGCCAAATTCACCCCTTCCCAACCATTCAGCCCACATCTCACCCTTTCCCCCAACCTTCAGCCAACATCTCACCCTTCCCAACCATTCAGAAACATCTACCCTTCCCAACCATAGCCAAAAATCACCCCTTCCCAACCATTCACCCAACTCACCCCTTTCCCAAAAACCTTCGCCAACTCTCATCCTTCCTAACCAATCACCCCATATCTCACACATTCCAACCAATCCCAACTTTTCCCCCCCCAAACCATTTGCCAAATTATCCCTTCCCAACCTTCGCCAACATCTCACCATTTCCCAACCTTTCCCCAACTCCTTTCCCTTTCCCCAACCTTCACCAACATCTCACCCCTTCCAACCATTCACCAACCTCACCCTTTCCCACCTTTAGCCAAATCCTCCCCCCCAACCCATTCCCAAACACTCACCCTTTTGCAACCTTTAGAAACATTCACTCTTCCCAACCATTCAGCCAACATTCACCCCCCCCAAACCTTTCACCCAAACATTCATTCCCTTTCCCACCATTAAAGCCAACATCCACCCCTTTCCCCAAACCCTTTCCCAGCAACACTCACCCTTTCCCAACCCATTCAGAAAACTCTCATCCCTTCCCAACCGTTCAGCCAACACTCACCCTTCCCCAGCCTTCACCCAACATTCACCCTTCCCCCAACCATTCACCAAACTCTCACCCCTTCCCAAACCTTCAGCCAAACATTTCCCTTCCCACCTTCACCCAACACCTCACCCCCTTTCCCAACCATTACCCAACATTAACCCTTCCGAACCATTCACCCCACATCCACCCTTCCAACCATTCAGCCGCCCCTCACCCCCCTCTCAACCATTCACCCAACCCCCGCCCCTTTTTCGAACCATTCAGCCAACATCTCAACCCTTCCCACCATTAGCCCACATCTCATCCCTTCCCCCTTCACCCAAACACTCATCCCTTCCAACCTTCAGCTAATCCCACCCTTTCCCCAACCATTCAGCCAACTTTTCAGCTTTTCCCCAACCATTCAGCTAACCTACCCTTCCCAACCATTGCCAACATCTCCCCCCTTTTCCCAACCATCAGCCCACATCGCACCCCCTTCCCAACCATTCAGCCAAATCCGCCCCTTTCCCAACCTTTCAGCCTCATGTCACCCAACCCAAAACCCCTTTCAGCCAACACCATTCCTTCCAACCTTCAGCCAACATCTCACCCCTTTTCCTAACCATTCAGCCCACTTTTCCATCATTTTCCCAAACCATTCACCCAATCTCACCCCTTCCCCAAACCCATTCAGCCACCATCCCCCCCCTTCCCAAACATTCACCAAAATCTCACCCTTTCCCCAACCATTCACCAAACTTAACCCCTCCCAAACCTTCATCCAACTCTCCCCTTTCCCCAAACCCATTCACCCCATATCTCACCCCTTCCAACCATTCAGCCAACATCTCCCCCCTTCCCAACCATTCAGCCAACACTCACCTTCCCCAAAACAATCCCCCATATCTCATCCCTTCCCACCATTACCCAAACACTCCCCTTTTTAAACCAACCATTCACCCAACATCTCAACCCCTTCCCATCCTTCAGCCAACATCTCACCCCTTCCCGACCATTCAGCCAACATCTTTTCCCTTCCCAAACATTAGCCAAACTTCTCACCCTTCCCAACCATTCACCCAAAAAATCTCACCATTCCCCAAAAATTCACCCACATCTCCCCCCCCACCATTCAGCCTACATCTCACCCTTCCCCAACTATTCACCAACATCTCACCCCTTCCATCCATTCAGCCAACATCTCCCCCTTTTCCCAACCTTTTCAGCCAAAATCCCCCCCCTTTCCCCAACCTTTCACCAAACATCTCCCCCATTCCTAACCTTCAGCCCCAACACCCGCCCCCAAAAAATTTCACCCACATCTACCCCTTTCCCCAACCTTCAGCCAACTCTCACCCCTTCCCAAACCTTCACCCAACATCTCACCCCTTCCCAAACCCCACTCAGCCCACCTCCCAAAATTCCCAACCTTTCAGGCCAAATCTAACCCCTTCCAACCATTCGCCAAATCTCATCCCCCCCCAACCATTCGAAAATTTTCCCCCTTCCCAACCTTCACCCACTTCACCCCTTTCCAACCACCCAACCCAAACATTACCCCTTTCCCAACCTTTCAGCCCAACTCACCCTTCCCCAAACTTTCAGCCAACTTTCCCCCTTCCCCAACCATTCAGCCAACATCTCATCCCACCCAACCATCAAAAACATCTCCCCTTTTTCCCCAAACCATTCACCCCAATCCACCCCTTTTCCCAACCATTCACCCAAACCCCCACCTTCCCAACCATTCGGGCAACATCTCCCCCCTCCCAAACCATTCACCAACATCCCCCCTTTCCCAACCATTCAGCCCACATCTCACCCCTTCCCAAACAATCAGCCCATATCTAAACCCGTTCCCAAACCTTTTCAGCCAACACTCACCCCTTCCCAACCATTCACCCTCTCTCATCTCATCCAACCTTTTCACCCAACACCCACCCCTTTCCCAACCATTGAGCCAACACTCACCCCTTCCAAACCCATTCAGCCAACATCTCACCCCCTCCCAACCTTTCAGCCCCATCTCCCCCTTTCCCCAATTACAGCCAACATTTCATCCCTTCTAACCATTCACCCAACTCTCACCCCTTCCCAACATTCAGCCCACACTCATCCCTTCCCAACCATTACCCACATTCATCCCTTCCCAATATTCAGCCAACTCTCACCCCTTCCCACCCTTCGCAAACATCTCACCCCTTCCCACCCTCAGCCAACCCTTTTCCCCCCCTTTCCCCAAACCCCATAGCAAACTCTCACCCATTCCCCAACCATTAGCCAACATCTCACCCACCTAACCATTCAGCCCACTATCCCCCGTTCCCAAACTTTCACCCAATCTCACCCCCCCCAACCATTCCCCAACACTCACCCCTTCCCAACCATTCCCCCCAAATCTCACCCTTCCCAACCACCACCCACATCTCACCCCCCCCAACCATTCGCCAACATCAAACCCCCTTCCCCCAACCTTAGCCAACATTCATCCCTTCCCAACCATTCACCAACACTCCCCCCTTCCCCAAACCCATTCAGCCAACTCTCACCCCTTCCCCAACCTTCCCCCACATCCCCCATTCCCAATTTTCAGCCAACTTTTCATCCCTTCCAACATTGCCCAAATCTCTCCCATCCCAACCATTCAGCCAACACTCACCCTTTCCCAACCCTTTTCACCTCACTCATCCTTTCCCACCATTCAGCCAACATCTCACCCCTTCCCCAAACCATTCAGCCAACATCTAAAACCCTTTCCCACCATTCATCAACATCCATCCCTTCCCCAAACCATTCACAACATCTCACCCTTCCCCCACCTTTCCCAGCCCCCAACATCCACCCCTCCCAACCATTCAGCCAAACCTACCCCCCCAACCATTAGCCAAACCACCTTTTCCCCAACCTTTCAGCCAACACCTCTCCCCCCCAACCATTACCAAAACAACTACCCCCTTCCAACCATTCAGCCAAACACTCATCCCCCCCAAAACCATTCGGGCCCCTCTCACCCTTCCCAATTTAGCCAACCCTTTCATCCTTCCAACCATTCCCCCAACATCTCACCCTTTCCCCCAACCATTCACAAACATCTCACCCCTTCCCACCTTCAGCCCCCCTCACCCTTCCCAACCATTACCCAACATCTCCCCCTTCCCCGAACCTTCCCCCCCCACATCACCCTTTCCCCAAAATTTTCGCCCCACCTCACCCCTTTCCCCAAACCTTTCAGCCAACTCTCCCCTTCAACCTTCACCCCAACACCCAAACCCTTCCCAACCCATTCAGCCAAATTTAAATTGTTTTAAAGGGGGGGGGGGGGGGGGGGTTTTCCCCAAAAATTTCCCCCTTTCGCTTCCCCCTTTTCGCTAACTTCTATCCCTCCCCCATTCGCCAACACTCACCCCCCCCAAACCCAAATCACCCCACACGTCCCTTCCCAACCATTCACCCAACATCTCGTCCCTCCCAACCATTCAGCCTACTTCCCCCAATCCCACCATTCACCCAACACTTTTTCCTTCCCCAACCATTCAGCCAACATCCATCCCTTCCAAACCATTCACCCCATCTCATCTTTTTTCCCCCAACCATTCAGCCCACATCTCACCCCTTCCCAACCATTCACCCAACTTCCCCTTTCCCCAACCATTCGCCAACTCAACCCCTTCCAACCTTTCACCCAACATCTAACCCCCCCCAAACCCTTTTTCAGCCCACACCCCCCCCCCTTCCCAACCATTCACCCAACTCTCACCCCTTCCAACCATTCAGCCGAATCCATCCCTTCCCAACAATCGCCCATACTCACCCTTTTCCCAACCATTCAGCCAAATCCCCGCCCCTTACCAACCATTCAGCCAACATCTCACCCCTTCCCATCCATTCACCCAAACATCCACCCCCCCCCGACCATTCCCCAAACTCTTTTCCCCTTTCCCAAAACATTCCCCAACTTCCACCCCTTCCCAACCATTCAGCCAAAATCTCCCCCCTTCCCAACAATTCAGCCCACATCTCATCCCTTTCCCAAACCATTCAGCCATTATCTCACCCCTTCCCCAAACTATTCACCCAACACTCACCCCTACCCACCTTTCAGCCAACATCCACCCTTCCCAACCACTCACCAACATCTCACCCTTCCCCAACCATTCAGCCAACATCTCCCCCCTTCCCAAACCATTAGAAAACATCTCACCCATTCCAACCATTACCCCCACATATCTCCTTTTCCCAAACATTAGCCCACTCTCCCCCCTTCCCAACCATTCCCCAAACATTCACCCCTTTCCCAACCATTCAGCCAAACTCTCACCCTTCCCCAAACCACTGCCCACATCTCAAAAATTCCCCCACCATTCAGCCAACATCTAACCCCCCCCAACCATTCCCCAACACTCATCCCTTCCCAACCATTCAGCTAACTCTCACCCCTTCCCAACCTTTCAGCCCACATCTCATCCCTTTCCCCAAACCATTCAGCCAACATCTCACCCCTTCCCCAACCATTCAGCCCACACTCACCCTTCCCAACTTTCAGCCAACATTTCACCCCACCCCAACCCATTCACCCAACATCTCTCCCATCCAACCATTCACCAACTCCACCCTTCCCAAACCCATTCACCCAATCCATCCTTTCCCAAAACCATTCACCAACATCTCACCACCTTCCCCAAACCATTCACCCAACATCTCCCCCCCTTCCCCAACATTCGCCAACATCAAACCCCCTTCCCAACCATTCACCCCAATCTCACCCCTTCCCAAACAATCACCCAAATCTCAACCCCCCAACCATTCACCCAACATCCATCCCTTCCCCACCATTCGCCTTTCAAAACTCACCCAACCATTCGCCAACACCTCTCCCTTACACATTGAGCCAACACTCACCCCTTCCGAACCATTCACAACATCCATCCCCTCCCCCAAACCCGCATCTCACCCATTCCCAACTTTCAGCCAACATTCATCCCTTTCTAAACCTTTTCAGCCAACATTCCCCCCTTTTCCCACGATTCAGCCCAATCCACCCCTTCCCCAAACCTTCAGCCCACATCTCATCCCTTCCCAACTATTCAGCCCAAACATCTCACCCCTTCCCCATCCTTCAGAAACCTCCCCTTCCCCCCCACTCAGCCAACATCTACCCTTCCCAAACCATTCACAAACATTCACCCATTCCCAACCATTCACCAACATCTCACTTTCCCAAACCATTCAGCCCCATATCCCCCGTTCCCAAACATTCACCCCACTCACCCCTTCCCAACCATTCAGCCAACATCTCACCCCTTTCCCCAAAACCTTCCCCAACATCTCACCCTTCCCCCCCATCACCCACATCTACCCTTTCCCAACCATTCAGCCAACATCTCCCCCCTTCCCAACCATTCAGCCAACACTCTCCCTTCCCAAACCCACGCAAACATCTCCCCCCTTTCCCCAACCCTTCAGAAAACATTCACCCCTTTCCAAAACCATTCAGCCCACATCTCCCCCTTTCCCAACTTTCAGCCAACATTTCATCCTTTCCCAACCATTTCAGCCCACATTTCACCCTTTTCCCAACCATTCACCCAACATCTCACATTTCCCCAACCATTCAGCCAACATCTCACCCTTTTCCCCAAACCATTCATCAACACTCACCCCTTCCCAACCATTCAGTCAACATCTCACCCTTTCCCCAGCCTTGGGGCCAAACACTCACCCCTTCCCAACCATTCAGCCAACATCTCATCCCTTCCCAAAACCATTCAGCCACCCTTCTCATCTCTTCCCAACCATTCACCCAAACACCTAATCCCTTCCCAGCCTTTTAGCCAACATCTCACCCCTTCCGAACCTTCAGCCAACACTCATCCCCTCCCAACCTTTCAGCCCGCTCTCACCCTTCCCCAAACTTTCACCCAAACATTTCTCCCTTCTCAACCTTTCGCCAACACCATCCCTTCCCAACCATCAGAAAACACCACCCCTTTCCCAAACCACTCACCAACATCTCACCCCCTTCCCAACCATTCAGCCAACATTTCCCCCTTCCCCCCCTTTCAGCCCCATCTCCCCCTTTCCCAACCATTCAGCCACATCCACCCCTTCCCACCATTCAGTCAACATCTATCCCTTCCCAATCTTCAGCCAACTCTCCCCCCTTCCCAACCATTCAGCCCCCCATCTCACCCCTTCCCCAACCTTTCACCCAACATCTCATCCCTTCCCTAACCAATCAGCCCTATCTCACACATTCCCAACCAATCACCAAATTTTTCACCCCCTTCCCCAACCATTTACCCCTCCCCCTTCCGAACCATTCAGCCAACATCTCACCCTTCCCAACCATTCAGCCAACACTCATTCCTTCCACCTTCGCTAACATCCACCCCTTCCCCAACCATTCCCCCAAACCATCTCACCCTTTCCCAACCTTCAGCCTACATCTCACCCCTTTCCCCAAACCCATTCACCCAAAACATCTCCCCCTTTTCGCAACCATTTACCAACACTCCCCCTTCCCAACCATTCAGCCAACATCTCACCCTTTCCCAACCATTCAGCCACATCTCTTTCCTTCCCCAAACCCTTACCCAACATCTCACCCTTCCCAACCATTCAGCCAACTTCCCCCCTTTCCCCAAACCATTCAGAAAACATCTCATCCTTCCCAACCTTTCACCCAAACATCTCCCCCATTCCAGCCATTCACCCCATCTCCCCCCTTCCCCAACCTTCAGCCAACATCTACCCCTTTCCCCAACCATTCACCAAAACACTATCCCTTCCCACCCATTCAGCCAAACCCATCCCTTCCCCAACCATTGACCCAACATCTCCCCCTTCCAAACCTTCACCCACATCTCATCCCTCCCAACCATTCAGCCCCATCTCACCTTTCCCAATTTTTCCGCCAACTTTTCACCCCTTCTCCCCATTCACCAAATCTCATCCTTCCCACCCATTCAGCCAACACCTCATCCCTTTCCCCAACCATTGCCCCAACATCTCCCCCCTTCCGAACCTTTCACCCCACACTCACCCCTTCCCAACATTCAGCCCCGACCTCACCCCTTCTCAACCTTCACCAACTCTCGTCCCTATCGAACCATTCCCCAAACATCTCCCCCCATCGAAACCCATTCAGCCCCATCTCATCCCTTCCCAACCCATTCACCAACATCTCATCCCCCCCAACCATTCAGCCCACATCTCACCCATTCCCAACCATTCACCAACATTTCGCTTTTCCCCAACCCATTCAGCAAAACATCTACCCCTTCCCAACCATTCACCAACATCTCCCCCCTTTCCCAACCTTCAGCCCACATCGACCCCTTTCCCAAAACCATTCGCCAAATCTCCCCCTTTTCCCCCAACCATTCAGCCCAGCCCCAATCCCAACCTTTCACCCAAACATCTTTTCCCTTTCCCCAAACTTCACCAACATTCACCCTTCAAAACCCTTCAGCCCACATCTCATCATTCCCAACCATTCACCCACATCTACCCCTTTCCCAAAACCATTCAGCCCCATCTCCCCCCTTTCCCCAACCATTCAGCCAAAAACTCACCCATTCCCCCATTCAGCCAACATCTCCCCCCTTCCAACCATTCATCCCAAATCTAACCCCTTTCCCCAACCATTCCCCCCACACTCCCCCCTTTCCCAAACCTTTCACCCCAACACTCCCCCTTCCAACTTTCACCAACTCTCACCCCTTTCCCCAAAAACAATCGCCCATACTCATCCCTTCCAATTCAGCCAAACATCTCCCCCCTTTTACCAACCATTCAGCCAACATCTCATCCCTTCCCAAAAAATTCACCCCATATCTAACCCCTTTCCCCCAACCATTCAGCCAAAACTTTCCACCCCCTTCCCAACCATTCAGCCCACATCTCACCCCTTTTCCCAAAACATTCAGAAAACATCTCATCCCTTCCCAACCTTCACCCCCAACTCACCCTTTCCCAACCATTCACCCACATCTAAACCCTTTCCCCAAACCATTAGCCAACATCCACCCTTCCCACCATTCCCCCCACATCTCACCCCTTCCCAACCTTTAAAGCCAACATCTCATCCTTCCAACCATTCAGCATCATCCATCTCTTCCCAACCATTCACCAACACCTCATCCCTTCCCCAAACCATTGACCCAAAACAACTCACCCCTTCCGAACCATTCAAAAAAACATCCATCCCCCCCCAAACCCATTCAGCCCGCATCTCACCCATTCCCAACTTCACCAACTTTTCACCCTTCCAACCATTCAGCCAAATCTCCCCCTTTTCCCAACCTTTCACCCAACCATCCTTCCCAACCATTCACCCACATCTCACCCTTCCCAACCTTTCACCCAAAAAACTCCCCTTTTCCCCCCTTTCCCGCCAACATTTCCCCTTTTTCCCAAACCATTAAAACCAAACATCTCATCCCCCCCCAACCATTCAGCCAACATCTCCCCCCTTCCCAACCATTCAGCCCCATTGCACCCCTTCCCCAAACCCATTCAGCCAACATCTCACCTCCAACCATTCACCCAACACTCCCCCCTTACCAACCATTCAGCCAAATCCCCCCCTTTCCCCCATCCATTCAGCCAACATCCCCCCCCTTCCCCATTCACCCAAACATCTTTCCCCCCCCAAACTTTCAGCCAAACTTCTCCCCCCTTTCCCACCTTTCGCCAAAATTCACCCCTTCCCAAAAATTTCAGCCCAATCTCATCCCTTCCCAACCATTCACCCAACATCTATCCCTTCCCCAACTATTCACCAAAATCTCACCCCTTTCCCCATCCTTCAGCCAACATCTCACCCCTTTCCCAACCACTCACCCAAACATCTCCCCCCTTCCAACCTTCACCCAACTTCACCCTTTCCCAACCTTTCGCCAAAACATCTCCCCCATTCCTAACCATTCTGCCCACTATCACCCGTTCCCAAAAACATTCACCCAATCTCACCCCTTTCCCCAACCTTCAGCCAACATCTCCCCCCCTTCCCAACCATTCAGCCAACATCCATCCCTTTCCCAACCACCAGCCCACATCTCAAAAATTTCCCCAAACCATTCACCCAAACATCAAACCCCCCCCCCAACCTTTCACCCAACTTCACCCCCTTCCCAACCTTCCCCAACATCTCCCCCTTCCCAACCATTAAACCCAACACTCATCCCTCCCAACCCAATTCAGCCACATCTCACCCATTCCCCAAACTTCAGCCAACTTTCATCCCTTCCCAACCATTCACCCAAACATCTCACCCATCCAACCATTCACCAACTTTCCCCCCCTTTTCCCAACCTTCACCCATATCTCATTTTTCCCCAAACCATTCAGCCAACATCTCACACCTTCCCAACCTTCAGCCAACATTCACCCCTTCCCAACATTCGCCAAATCTAACCCCCCCAAAACCAAGCCCCATCTCACCCCCCCCCAAACAATCACCCTATCTCAACCCTTCCCAACCATTCAGCCAAAATTCACCCCTTTCCCCAAACCCATTGGCCACATCTCATCTATTCCCAACCATTCAGCCAACACCTCATCCCTTCCCAACCATTGAGCCAACATCTCACCCCTTCCGAACCATTCAGCCAACATCTCATCCCCTCCCAACCATTCAGCCCGCATCTCACCCATTCCCAACTTTCAGCCAACATTTCATCCCTTCTCAACCATTCAGCCAACATCTCACCCCTTCCCCAACCATTCACCCCTCTCACCCCCTTCCCAACCCTTTCAGCCAACACTCACCCCTTCCCAACCATTCGCCCACAACTCCCCTTTCCCTACCATTCATCCAACATTCATCCCTTCCCAACCATTCACCAACATCTCACCATTCCCACCCATTCACCCCAAACTTCCCCCCTTTCCCCAAACCTTCACCCAACATCCACCCCTTCCCCCAACCATTCAGCATCATCTCACTTTTCCCCAACCCTTTCAGCCAACACCCATCCCTTCCCAACCATTGACCCAAATCTCACCCCTTCCAAACCCTTCACCCAAACATTCATCCCCCCCCAACCTTCAGCCCGCATCCACCCTTTCCCAACTTTCAGCCAAATTTCATCCCTTCTAAAACCCCCTTTTCAGCCAACTTTCCCCCCTTTTTCCCAACCATCACCCCACATCTCATCCCTTTCCCCAAACCTTAGCCAAACATCTCACCCCTTTCCCAAACCATTCCCCAAAAAAACTCCCCCATTCCCAACATTCACCCAAACTTTTCAGCTCTTCCCACCATTAAAACCAAACACTCACCCCTTCCCAACCCTTCGCCAACATCTCACCCCTTCCCAACCTTTCAGCCCCATTGCATCCCTTCCCAACCATTCAGCCAAAAATCTCACCCTTCCCCAAACCATTAGCCTACATGTCCCCCAAACCCCAACCCATTCATTAACACCTTTCCCTTCCCCAACCCATTCAGCCAACATCTCATCCCTTACCAACCATTCAGCCAACATCTAACCCCCCCCCAACCCTTTCACCCCCAACATCTCATTCCCTTTTCCCAACCATTCAGCCAACATCTCATCCCTTCCCAACCATTCACCCACTTCTCACCCCCTTCCCAACCATTCAGCCCCCATTCACCCCTTTCCCCAACCCATTCAGCCAACATCTCATCCCTTCCAAACCATTCAGCCTCATGTCCCAAAAACCCCAACCCCATTCACCCAAACATCTCTTTCCCTTTCCCCAAACCTTCACCAAACATCTCATCTCTTCCCAACCATTACCCCACATTTTCATCATTTCCCCCCTTTCACCCACATCGCACCCCTTTCCAACCTTTCACCCCCCATCCACCCTTCCCAACCATTCACCCAAACATCCCCCCATTCCCAACCTTTCACCAACATCAAACCCCCTTTCCCCAACCATTCACCCAAACATCAAAACCCTTCCCAACCATTCACCCCACATCTCACCCCTTCCCAAAAATCACCCCCATATCTAACCCTTCCCAAAAAAAAAAAAAATTCGCCAACATCTCCCCGCTTACCAACCTTTCACCCAAATCTCCCCCCTTCCCACCATACCCACACTCACCATTTTCCAACCATTCACCCAAATCTACCCCTTCCCAAAAATTTCACCTCCCTTTTCCCCTTCCCAAACATTCACCAACACCACCCCTTCCCAACCATTCACCCAACATCTCCCCCCTTCCAACAAAATTCACCAACATCTCATCCTTCAAAAACCATTTAGGAAACATCTCATCCTTCCCAACCTTTCAGAAAACACCCCTCCCTTTCCCCACCCATTCACCCAACCCCAAACCCCTTTCCCCAAACCCATTCATCCAACACCCACCTTCCCCAAACCCATTCAGCCAACACTCCCCCCTTTCCCAAACCCTTCAGCCAACTTTCACCCATTCCCAACCTTTCAGCCAACATCTCCCCCATTCCCAACCATTCACCCCACATATCACCCTTCCCCAAACCTTTCAGCCAATTCACCCCTTCCAAACCCACAGCAACTCTCCCCCCTTTTCCCCAACCATTCAGCCAAATTCATCCCTTCCCCCCATTCACCCCCCACACCCCCACCCCAAACCCTTTCAGCCAACATCTCATCCCTTCCCAACCATTAGCCAACATCTCCCCCCTTTCCCCAAACCCTTTCAGCCCACATCTCACCCCTTCCCCAACCCCCCCAACTCCCCCCCCCCCCTTCCCCAACCATTCAGCCCACATCTCACCCATTCCCCAACCCATTCAGAAACATTTCACCCCTTTCCCCAAACCTTCACCCAACACCCCTTCCCTTTCCCAACCATTCACCAACACTCACCCCTTCCCAACCATTCACCCCAAGATCCATCCATTCCCAACCATCACCAACACTCACCCTTTTCCCAACCATTCACCAACCCCTCACCCTTCCCAAACCCATTCAGCCGCATCCATCCCTTCTCAACCATTCAGCCAACATCTCCCCTTCCCAACCATTACCAACATCTCACCCCTTCCCAACCCATTCACCCACATCTACCCTTCCCAACCATTCACCCAACATCTCACCCCTTCCCAACCATCAGCCCACATCCACCCATTCCCAACCCATTCACCAATTTTTCAGCTCTTCCCAACCATCAGCCAACATCTCACCCCTTTTCCCAACCATTCAGCCAACAACTCACCCCTTCCCAACCTTCACCCCACATCGCATCCCTCCCAACCATTCCCCAACATCTATCCCTTCCCAACAATTTCACCTACATGTCACCCAATCCCAACCATTCATTTAAACATCTCTTTCCCTTCCCCAACCATTCAGCAACACCACCCCTTCCCAACCTTCACCAACATCAAACCCCCTTAAACCTTTCACCCACATCTCTTTCCCTTCCCAACCTTCGCCAACATTCACCGTTCTCAACCCATTCAGCCCAACATCTCATCCCCCCCAAACCTTCAGCCAACATCTCACCCCTTTCCCCAACCATTCAGCCCGCACCCCATCCCTTTCCCAACCATTCACTAACATCTCACCCCTTCCCAACCATTCAGCCAACATCTCACCCCTTTCCCTCCATTCACCCATCACCCATTAACCATTCAGCCAACATCTCACCCTTCCCAACCATTCACCCAACATCCCCCCCCCTTCCCAACCATTCAGCCCACACCCCACCCCTTTTCCCCAATTTACCCCACATTCACCCCTACCCAACCATTCAGCCAACATCTCCCCTTCCCAACCATTCAGCCCACTTCATCCCTTCCCAACCATTCCCCAACATCCATCCCTTCCCAACCTTTTCACCCCACCCCTCACCCATTCCCCCCCATTCAGCCAACATTTCATCCCCCCCCCAACCATTCACCCAAACATCTCACCCTTTCCCCAACCATTCACCAAAACTCTCACCCCTTTTCCCAACCATTCAGCCAAAAACTCACCCCTTCCCAACCATTCAGCCAACATCTCACCCCTTCCGAACCATTTCACCCCACTCTCATCCCTTCCCAACCATTCAGCCCGCATCTCACCCTTCTCAACCATTCACCAACATCTCACCCCTTCCCAACCTTTCAGCCAACATCTCACCCCTTCCCACCTTTCACCCACATCTCACCCCTTCCCAACCATTCAGCCAAATCCACCCCTTCCCAAACCATTCAGCCCACTCTCACCCTTTTCCCAACCTTTCACCAAACATTCACCTTCCCATCCATTCACAACATCTCACCCCTTCCCCAACCATTCAGCCAACATTCACCCCTTCCCAACAATTCACCCAACGTCTCACCCCTTTCCCAACCATAACCAAATCTCACCTTCCCAACCTTCACCAACATCTCAGGGGTTCCCACCATTCCCAACATCCCTCCCCCCCCAACCATTCAGCCAACATCTCACCCCTTTCCCCAACCATTCAGGCAATATCTCCCCCCTTTCCCAACCATTCAGCCAGCATCTCCCCCCTTCCCAACCTTTTAAAGCCAACATCTCATCCCTTCCCAACCATTCAGCCAAATCTCCCCTTTTTCCCAACCATTCACCCACACTCACCCCTTTCCCCCAACCATCAGGAACATCTCACCCCTTCCCCAAACATTCAGCCAACACTCATCCCTTCCCAACCTTCACCCCTACATCTCATCCCTTCCAACCATTCAGCCAACATCCACCCTTCCCAACCTTTCAGCCAACATCTCACCCCTTTCCCAACCATTCAGCCAAATCCACCCCCTTCCAACCTTTAGCCCACATCTCCCCCTTCCCCAAACCCATTCAGCCCACTTTCCCATCCCTTCCCAACCTTTCGGGGCCACACTCACCCTTTCCCAACCATTCAGCCAACATCTCACCCCTTCCCAACCATTCACCCACTTCACCCTTTCCCCCACCATTCACCAACATTTTCACCCATTCCAAAAAAACCCGAAAGAAATGATAAAAAAATGTTTGGAGTTAAAAAAAAATGTTTTTGTCCGGCAAAAAGGGTTAAAAGAACCAATAAAAAACAGAGAAAATATGCCTTAAAACAAAACTAAAGATCGCGAAACAGATGCGTTTTTTCCCAATTAGGGGACAAAAAATGAAGAAGAAGAAAAAAAAAGGAGACTTTGGGGGTAGCAGAACAGTTAAGAAAAAGCTCTCTAAAGCTGTTATTCCCAATGATGGGGAAACCTTAACTATGTTGAGGGGAAAAATCTTGAAAAAATGGCAGCCGCTATAATCAACAGCACCCACCTTCCTCCTCAAACGGTAGATGGGCCACACCAATACGTGCAGAATGAAGGATATATATATATATATAAAAATATATATATTAATTATAATAATATATATAATATTTATATATACACAATAATTGTTGTGTGTGTTGTGTGTTTTGTGTGTGTGTGTGTTGTGTGGTTTTTGGGGGGTCAAAGACAAAATGAAAAAAAACACCGCATGGGGGGTAGTGAAACACCATAAAAAGAAAAATAACTCAGTGGGGTAAACTTAAGAAGCGTTTAAGCCATTAACACTGCTCGAAAAACCCCTAAATCCGCAGCACCAGTGTGAAACCGACATCAACAAAGTGAATTATAAAAGATTTTGTTGACAGCTAGTTTAATAACTATGATTTACAACTCTCTTTGGGCCTACCGTAATTAACACACACCACACACACACATACACAGGGGAGAGAGAGTGGACCTAGTAGCAATCTGATGATGAGGGGGAGGAGCTACGTCTCGACCCCTGCAACCACAAATAGGTGAGTACACACACACACACACACACACACACACACACACACACACACACACACACACACACACACACACACACACACACACACACACTTTCTCTATTCTTCTCATTTTCTTTCTTATTTATTATCTCAAGTAATTTGCATTTAAATTTAATCTTAGCGTGTTGAACACCACATACGCTGGTAACATCTCGGGCGGCAATAAGACACACGCCCTCATATCGTCCCGAACAAGACCCAGGAGCTGGTAAATATATGAACGGCGTTACTCCCAAAATTTACACCGTAACTATACATTGTGTTGTGATATATACGATGGGGAGGATTTCATATATGAGGTGATCATGTGTCCTTAATGTGTGTGTGTGTGTGTGTGTGTGTGTGTGTGTGTGTGTGTGTGTGTGTGTGTGTGTGTGTGTGTGTGTGTGTGTGTGTGTGTGTGTACTCACCTAATTGTACTCACTTAATTGTGGTTGCAGGGGTCGAGACTCAGCTCCTGGCCCCGCCTCTTCACTGATCGCTACTGGATCCTCTCTCTCTCTGCCCCATGAGCTTTATCATACCTCGCCTTAAAACTATGTATGGTTCCCGCCTCCACTACGTCACTTTCTAGGCCATTCCACGGCCTGACTACTCAATGACTGAAGAAATACTTCCTAACATCCCTTTGATTCATCTGAGTCTTCAACTTCCAATTGTGACCCCTTGTTTCTGTGTCCCTTCTCTGGAACATCCCGTCTTTGTCCACCTTGTCTATTCCGCGCAGTATTTTATATGTCGTTATCATGTCTCCCCTGACCCTCCTGTCCTCCAGTGTCGTCAGGCCGATTTCCCTCAACCTTTCTTCGTAGGACAATCCCCGTAGCTCTGGGACTAGTCTTGTTGCAAACCTTTGCACTTTCTCTAATTTCTTGACGTGCTTGACTAGGTGTGGGCTCCAAACTGGTGCTGCATACTCCAGTATGGGCTTGACGTAAATGATATACAGAGTCTTGAACGAATCCTTACTGAGGTATCGGAACGCTATCCGTAGGTTTGCCAGGCGCCCGTATGCTGCAGCAGTTATCTGATTGATGTGCGCCTCAGGAGATATGCTCGGTGTTATACTCACCCCCAGATCTTTTTCCTTGAGTGAGGTTTGCAGTCTTTGGCCATCTAAACTATATTGTGTCTGCGGTCTTCTTTGCCCTTCCCCAATCTTCATGACTTTGCATTTGGCAGGGTTAAACTCAAGGAGCCAGTTGCTGGACCAGGCTTGTAGCCTAACCAGGTCTCTTTGTAGTCCTGCCTGATCCTCATCCGATTTGATTCTTCTCATTAACTTCACATCATCTGCAAACAAGGACACTGAGTCTATCCCTTCCGTTATGTCGTTCACATTTACCAAGAACAGCGCAGGTCCTAGGACTGACCCCTGTGGAACCTCGCTTGTCACAGGCGCCCACTCTGATACCTCGTCACGTACCATGCCTCGTTGTTGCCTCCCTGTGAGGTATTCTCTGATCCATTGCAGTGCCTTTCCTGTTATGTGTGCCTGATCCTCTAGCTTTTGCAGTAACCTCTTGTGAGGAACTGTATCGAAGGCCTTCTTGCAGTCCAAAAAAATGCAGTCGATCCACCCCTCTTTCTCTTGTCTTACTTCTGTCTCCTTGTCATAAAACTCTAGTAGATTTGTGACAAAGGATTTTCCTTCCCTGAAACCGTGCTGGTTGTCACTTATACACTTGTTTCTTTCCAGGTGCTTCACCAATCTCCTCCTGATGATCTTCTCCATGACCTTGCATACTATACACGTTAGTGATACAGGTCTGTAGTTTAGTGCCTCATGTCTGTCTCCCTTTTTAAAAATTGGGACTACATTTGCCATCTTCCATACCTGGGGGAGTTGCCCAGTTTCAAATGATGTGTTGAAGATCTTTGTTAATGGTACACACAATATCTCTGCTCCCTCTTTAAGAACCCACGGAGAGATGTTGTCTGGTCCCACCGCCTTTGAGGTGTCAAGTTCGCATAGCAGCTTCTTCACCTCCTCCTTGGTTATATGTACCTCATCCAGCACTTGCTGGTGTACCCCCCTGTTCTGATTTCCTTCAGTCCTACTGGTTTCCACTATAAATACTTCTTTAAATCTCGTGTTGAGCTCCTGACATACCTCTCGGTCGTTTCTTGTGAATTCCCCATCACCCTTCCTCAGTCTGATTACCTGGTCAATGACTGTTGTTTTCCTCCTGATGTGGCTGTACAACAGCTTCGGGTCAGTCTTGACTTTCGATGCTATGTCATTTTCATATTGTCGCTGAGCCTCCCTTCTTATCTGTGCATATTCGTTTCTGGCTCTTCGGCTAATCTCTTTATTTTCCAGAGTTCTCTGTCTTCTGTACCTTTTCCATTCTCTAGTACACCTAGTTTTTGCCTCTCTACACCTTTGGGTGAACCAAGGACTCGTTCTGTTCTTCCCATTATTTCTGTTTTTCTTGGGAACAAACCTATCCTCTGCCTCCTTGCATTTTGTTGCCACATAGTCCATCATTTCTTGTACTGGTTTTCCTGTCAGTTCCCTCTCCCACTGAATGTCTTGAAGGAAGTTCCTCATGCCTGAGTAGTTCCCCCTTTTGTAGTTGGGTTTTTCCCACCCTATTCCTGCTACTCTCTCCACTTGGAGCTCAACTATGTAGTCGAAGCACAGAACCACATGATCACTAGCTCCCAGGGGCCTTTCATACATGATATCCTCGATGTCCGAACTACTCAAGGTGAATACAAGATCCAGTCTTGCTGGTTCATCCTCTCTCTCTCTGGTAGTGTCTCTAACATGATGCATGAGGTTTTCCAGTACCACATCCATCATCTTGGCTCTCCATGTTTCGGGACCCCCATGGGGCTCCAGGTTTTCCCAGTCAATCTCCTTGTGATTGAAATAACCCATAACTAGTAAGTTTGCTCCCCCCATGTGTGCTCTCCTGGCCACCTCGGCTAGTGTGTCGACCATTGCTCTGTTGCTCTCATCGTATTCTTCTCTTGGCCTCCTGCAGTTCTGTGGTGGGTTGTACATTACTGCAATTATCACCTTATGTCCCTCAGACTGGATTGTTCCTACTAAGTAGTCCCTTTCGCCCGTGCCATCCATTCCTTCTATTTTCTCAAAACCCCACTGGTTTTGTGTGTGTGTGTGTGTGTGTGTGTGTGTGTGTGTGTGTGTGTGTGTGTGTGTGTGTGTGTACTCACCTAGTTGAGGTTGTGGGGGTCGAGTCCGAGCTCCTGTGTGTGTGTGTGTGTGTGTGTGTGTGTGTGTGTGTGTGTGTGTGTGTGTGTGTGTGTGTGTGTGTGTGTGTGTGTGTGTGTGTGTATGTGTGTGTGTGTATGTGTGTGTGTGGTGTGTGTGTGTGTGTGTGTGTGTGTGTGTGTGTGTGTGTGTGTGTGTGTGTGTGTGTGTGTGTGTGTGTGTGTGCGGGGGGTCGAATTTAAGCTGCTCATCCTACCCCATAGAATACGTTGATCGGCATTTTGTGCTTCTAGCCTCTTGAGTCTGATCTTACTTAATCTAGAAACTCTATTTTTTTTCTAAGCATATTCTGTTGACATTTGTGAAGAAAAACACACAGGTTGCAGAAGCTTTAAATGGGTCATTGCCCTCTGTGTTGAACTTAATACAGTCATGACTTGATAAAGCTCTACAGAGAGTGAAATTTTGTCCCATTTAAAGGTGTTCTACAAAGTGTCAGTTCCTCATAAAATTCATTCAACTTTTCAACCACCATGAAACTTTAAAAGTTTAAAAGTTCTTCCTAACATCCCAGTACCTCATCCAGAACTTACCTTCAACCATCCATATACTACGATGGAACTCGTCAGTAACACCAAAGACTCTTCTGAACTTACCTTCAACCATCCATATACTACGATGGAACTCATCAGTAACACCAAAGACTCTTCTGAGACGCTGTTTATCTCAATAAACTGAAGGAAATAAAACTGGGAATTATTAGAAATTCCCCCAAAGACACCCAGAGAGCGAGACACTCTCTTACATCACACAAATTTCACACTTGCAGTATTCCCCGGAACACTTAATCACTTAAGCGTAACAAACTGCATGACAAAATCACTAAACATGTGTCCACACAGACAAAGGCATCCACATATACGTCTCTCGCACCTGTCTCATCACTGTGCTTCCAAGAAGCACACTGAGCCGGCGTTGCCAGATGCTGTTGAGGTAAGTTCGGTATAATTCAACGTTATATTGAATAAAAATTACTTTTTCTTTATAAGTAGCATTGCGACGCATATGTCAGGCTAATCTGCATTACTGACATGTTTAAACTTTAATTTTTACCCTAATAAAAATCTTAAGTCGAGAAGTTTTGCTGTTACTTATACATTTATTTTACAATATAGAGTGATGCTGACACATGACAACAGTGACAATGACAATAAAAAACATATGGTAATATACAATGATTTATTCCATAATAAACAAGACATATGAACTTGTGCCTCTGTACATTTTTGTTTATATATTTTGTTTATATATATTTCACTATTCATTCTGCTTAGCATTTCCATAGTTAACGCTAAAACTATAACAACTTTCAGTATGTATTATTATTATTATTATTATTATTATTATTATTATTATTATTATTATCAAGGGGGAGCGCTAAACCCGTAGGATTATGCAGCACCTGTGGGGGGAATATGGAAAGTATTCAGGCTTAATTTAGGGAATTGGAGCACAGATCCAATTCTATAGATCAAGAGCTCCTCTCCAGCCTCCAGGAACCAGAGATGGCCCTTTCGGTTTGAAGCTTTCGTCTCAGAGTGCGTGACGTGAGCTTATTCTTAATTTTCTTATTTTATGCTGTTTACAGTGGAAAACTTTCTCCCCATTGTTGCGTTTGAATGTGTTAGATGCAACAACTTGAGCATGACAGACGCCAGATGCGGATAGATTGGCTCATCATCCACTTCCTTTGTCTCGCGCACGTTAATCCAGAAGGAAGTTGGATTTAAATCAGATTGGAATGTGTCGCAGTTTGTTAGCTGCCGACATTATGTGTCAAGAACTTGAACATTAAGTAATATTATTAGTGAGGTAAATGAAGCCATTAATGAAGCTACTGACTCCACCGATTTACTTAACAAGTACGGGGATCCAGGGCCTTAAGGGTTTTAATGTAGCGGCAACAAATGGAAATCTTTTACATATCTGTCTTGCTGCTTCGATATAAAACGTTGGGCAGCGCTGATGAAAATCTTGCTCTACTTTTGATGGTAATTTTTGTCGAGTGAGTGATAACGTAACAGTAGCACCAAGGTAGACGAATGAGAGTTCCTTGAACTTACCAGGATTCTTAAGTTCATAATTGATTATTGGTGTCTTTGCCACGTATTCATAATCAAGGTAACACTGAAGCAAGGTTCAGAAAGACTGTGACACTGACTAGGACGCTATGACTGCATTTGCTTGTTCAGATACACTGACTATAACGCCATCACTGCATTTGCTTGTTCAGATACACTGACTAGAACGTCATCACTGCATTTGCTTGTTCAGATACACTGACTAGAACGTCATCAAATGCATTTACTTGTTCAATACACTGACTAAAACGTCATCACTGCATTTGCTTGTTCAGATACACTGACTAGAACGTCATCACTGCATTTGCTTGTTCAGATACACTGACTAAAACGTCATCACTGCATTTGCTTGTTCAGATACACTGACTAGAACGTCATCACTGCATTTGCTTGTTCAGATACACTGACTAGAACGTCATCACTGCATTTGCTTGTTCAGATACACTGACTAGAACGTCATCACTGTATTTGCCTTGTTCAGATACCCCTGACTAAACGTCATCACTGCATTTACTTGTTCAGATACACTGACTAGAACGTCATCACTGCATTTGCTTGTTCAGTACACTGACTAGAACGTCATCACGCATGCTTGTTCAGATACACTGACTAAAACGCATCACTGCATTTGCTTGTTCAGATACACTGGGCTAGAACGTCATCACTGCATTTGCTTGTTCAGATACACTGACTAGAACGTCATCACTGCATTTGCTTGTTCAGATACACTGACTAGAACGTCATCACTCCATTTGCTTGTTCAGATACACTGACTAGAACGTCATCACTGCATTTGCTTGTTCAGATACACTGACTAAAACGTCATCACTGCATTTGCTTGTTCAGATACACTGACTAGAACGTCATCACTGCATTTGCTTGTTCAGATTTCCTGACTAGAACGTCATACTGCATTTGCTTGTTCAGATACACTGACTAGAACGTCATCACTGCATTTGCTTGTTCAGATACACTGACTAGAACGTCATCACTGCATTTACTTGTTCAGATACACTGACTAGAACGTCATCACTGCATTTGCTTGTTCAGATACACTGACTAGAACGTCATCACTGCATTTACTTGTTCAGATACACTGACTAGAACGTCATCACTGCATTTGCTTGTTCAGATACACTGACTAAAAACGTCATCACTGCATTTGCTTTTAAGATACACTGACTAAAACGTCATCACTGCATTTGCTTGTTCAGATCCCACTGACTAGAACGTATCACTGCTTGCTTGTTCAGATACACTGACTAGAACGTCATCACTGCATTTGCTTGTTCAGATACACTGACTAAAAACGTCATCACTCCATTTGCTTGTTCAGATACACTGACTAGAACGTCATCACTGCATTTGCTTGTTCAGATACACTGACTAAAACGTCATCACTGCATTTGCTTGTTCAGATACACTGACTAGAACGTCATCACTGCATTTGCTTGTTCAGATACACTGACTAGAACGTCATCACTGCATTTGCTTGTTCAGATACACTGACTAGAACGCATACTGCATTTGCTTGTTCAGATACACTGACTAGAACGTCATCACTGCATTTACTTGTTCAGATACCTGACTAGACGTCATCACTGCATTTGCTTGTTCAGATAACACTGACTAGAACGTCATCACTGCATTTGCTTGTTCAGATACACTGACTAGAACGTAAATCACTGCATTTGCTTGTTTCAGATACACTGACTAGAACGTCATCACTGCATTTACTTGTTCAGATACACCGACTAGAACGTCATCACTGCATTTGCTTGTTCAGATACACTGACTAGAACGTCATCACTGCATTTGCTTGTTCAGATACACTGACTAAAACGTCATCACTGCATTTGCTTTTTTCAGATACACTGACTAGAACGCCCTTCACTGCATTTGCTTGTTCAGATACACTGACTAGAACGTCATCACTGCATTTGCTTGTTCAGATACACTGACTAGAACGTCATCACTGCATTTTGCTTGTTCAGATTATTGAAAATGGGCAGAACAAAACTGAAGATACAGCTTCGTGAAGGGATTACTAACCTCCTGCAGGATACTCTCACACGAGAGGAACCTCTCACTGAGGACACCTCCTATAAAGTGGTGCCTGATTGCTTCGTACTGCTCAAGCAACCAGGAGACACCCAGGCATAACGATACCCAACGAGCTTGTCTCGGATATAGTAGTTTGTGGAGTTTAACATTGACAAATGATTGAAATTCTTTTTAAATACCCATACGTTTTGGACTGTACTAAAAGTATTTCAATACATCACAAGCAAAACCCTCTATACACCCTTAGGAAGGATTGCGCATGCATAAGAGGCACGAAGAGAAAAAAAACGGGGAAATTTTTCTCAAGGAAATATGATAGCAAATTATGAGCACCTAGCACTGAATTATGAGCCCCTAGCTTCGGATTATGAGCTAGCATTGAATTATGAGCACCTAGCATTGAATTATGAGCACCTAGCATTGAATTATGAGCACCTAGCATTGAATTATGAGCACCTAGCATTGTATTATGAGCACCTAGCATTGAATTATGAGCACCTAGTATTGAATTATGAGCACCTAGCATTGAATTATGAACACCTAGCATTGAATTATGAACACCTAGCATTGAATTTGCGCCGTTATCACCGAGCTCTACCATATTTTCTTTGTAAGCAAAGAACTGGCTAAGAGTATCATATAAACAGTGGCAGTAGTAATCTGACAGGAATCATATATATATATATATATATATATATATATATATATATATATATAATATATATATAATATATATATATATATATATATATATATATATACACAAATCTTAATTAAAGGAAAGGCTAATATGAGCTTAGAGATGCTAGTATCATAGGTCGACTCCCCTTATTCTCACAATTTATATATACAAATCATGAAAATATTGTTGCTTGATTATTTCATTAAAAGGTAAAGAATACCTTGAGAAACAAGAGTTAGTTACACCCTTCACTCCAGGTCATGTAAAACGAGAGAATGTACAGT
>NC_069442.1:17270399-17292899 GCF_026875155.1 Cherax quadricarinatus
GTTCAGAATGATTTTGGCGAAATTAGTGCATACACAAATTTTCGGTTGTCCTATATGGCAAGATGAACGTTGCTATTTAAGCAAGAGCGCAAGCTCTGCCTATTCGGCACGTCACACACACACACACAGACACACACACACACACACACACACACACACACACACACACACACACACATATATATACATATATATATTATATGTATACATACATAATATATTAATATATAATATATATATATATATATATATATATATATATATTATATATGTATATATATATATACTATATATATATATATATATATATATATATATATATATATATATATATATATATATATATATATATATATATATACAGATGCGACAGTGAACTGGCAAACGGGGATGGGGGGGGGGTTTAGCCTGTATATCGCAGAGTTACTTGGTTGCTCAGAACTGCTTAATGCCTCAAATGATGTAGTGGAAGTTTTAGCAGTAAAGATCGAGAACCAAAAGCTAGTCATTGTGGTAGTCCACAAGCCTCAGGATGCAACGTCCCAGCAATTCCAGGAACGGCTGTTAAAAATTGACCACTGTCTGGAAAATCTGCCAGCTCCTGCCCCCAACATCTTGCTCCTGGGGGATTTCAACTTAAGGCACCTAAAATGGAGGAATATAGCAAATAATGTTGTTGCAGGAGGCAGCTCTGACGAAAACTCACGCACACACGAGCTTTTAAATCTCTGCGCAAAATTCAACTTAAACCAGCAAATAATAGAGCCTACTAGACTGGAGAATACACTAGACCTCATCTTCACTAACTATGATGATCTGATACGAAATGTCACCATATCAAAAACAATATACTCAGATCACAACATAATCGAGGTTCAGACATGTAAGCGTGGAGCCCCAGACCGACAAAATGAGATTAGTCACGAGGGAGCCTTCACCAAATTCAGTTTCAATAACAAGAACATAAAGTGGGACCAAGTAAACCAAGTCCTAAACGATATAATCTGGGAAGATAGACTAGGCAACACAGACCCCAACTTATGCCTAGAACAGATTAACTCGGTGGCACTCGATGTATGCTCAATGCTTATTCCTTTAAGAAAAAGGAGGAGTAGATGTAAAATAGAAAGAGACAGGCGCTCCCTTTACAGGCGACGAAAAAGAATAACAGAGCGGCCAAAAGAGGCCAATATATCTGAAATGCGTAGGGAGTCACTGGTCAGAGAAATAGCAAACATCGATCTTAAGCAAAAAGAATCTTATAGGAGTCAGGAATCGCGGGAAGAACTAAAAGCCATAAATGAAATCGAAAGAAACCCAAAGTATTTCCTTTCCTATGGCAAATCAAAGTCGAGAACAACATTCAGTATTGGGCCCCTACTTAAACAAGATGGGTCCTACACAGATGACAGCAAGGAAATGAGTGAGCTACTAAAGTCCCAATATGGCTCTGTTTTTAGCAAGCCGCTAACTAGACTGAGAGTCGAAGATCAAAATGAATTTTTTATGAGAGTCACAGAATTTAGTTAACACAAGCCTATCTGATGTTATCCTGACGCCAAATGACTTCGAACAGGCGATAAATGACATGCCCATGCACTCTGCCCCAGGGCCAGGCTCATGGAACTCCGTGTTCATCAAAAACTGCAAGAAGCCCTTATCACGAGCTTTTACCATCCTATGGAGAGGGAGTATGGACACGGGGGTCGCCCCACAGTTTACAAAAAAAAAACAGACATAGCTCCACTCCACAAAAGGGGCAGTAAAGCAATAGCAAAGAACTACAGACCCATAGCACTAACATCCCATATCATAAAAAAACTTTGAAAGAGTCCTAAGAAGAAAGATCGCCACCCACCAAAAAAACCCATCAATTCCCAAAACCCCGGGGCAACATGGGTTTAGAGCATTTTCCGCGCTGTCTCTCTCAACTATTGGATCATTCGAGAAGGTCCTAGATGCACAGAAAAAAAAGAATGCAGTGAAATATAACAGACTTTGCAAAACCCTTCGACAAGTGTGACCATGGCGTAATGGGCCCCAAAAAATGCGTGGAAAAGGGAATAACGGGAAAAATTTGTAATGGATCTATAATTTCCACACAAAACACACAAAGAGTAGTAACAACAGAGTAAAGCCCGGGGCAGTACGGGAAAAAGCCTGTTCCAAAAGGCACAGTACTCGTCCCACTTGTTTTCATCCTCATATTGAATAGACAAGGGTCAGCCACAGCCCGTGTCTTCCTTTGCGGTGACACCCGAATCGCATGACAGTGTCTTCCATTGAAACACGCAAGGCTCCAGGGGGACATCAACCAAATTTTTAAATGGGTGCAAAAAAAACAATATGAAGTTCAACGATGAGAAATTTCAATTCTCCGGTAGGTAAAAACCGGGGGGAAATTAAAACTTCACGAGTACAAAAAAATTTGGCCACAAAATGCGAAAAACCATGTAAAGACCTGGGAGGATCATACCGGGGGATCTACCTTCAAAATATACATTATATCAATGATTGCTAGAAAAATGACGAATGGATAATGGAAAATTTAAAAACAGGGAGCCAAGCCCCTGATGACATCTTAGGGCGCTTTTCATCCAGGGTGGGAAAATTCTGTACACTAAAAACACCTTTAAGGCGGTGATATTGCGACCTAGAAAATGTACAGAGAACCTCACAGCGCGCATAACGGAGATAAAAAAACTCTTATGGGGGCCTTAAAGTTCCTGAACCGTATTCCCTGGGAAAGCAGGCGGGAGAGATACATGATTATATACACCCGGAAAATCCAGGGGACTAGTACCGAACTTGCACCGAAAATCACTCAAACGGAAACAAAAGACTTGGCGACGATGCAAAATCCCCCCCAAAGAAAAGCAGGGTGTCACTAGCACTTAAAAGACAAACAATAAGTGTCAGGGGGGCCGAGATGTTCAACTGCCTCCCACATACATAAGGGGGGTTACCAATACAACCCAGGAGCTTCAAGTGGTATGGACAAAAAACCTAAAACGGTACCCCCACCGGCTGTGGCTCGTTTCGTTGATTGCGTGCACCACAGTAAAAAAGCCTGGTTGTCGGGTTATCCCAGAGGCCTGGTACAGACGGGCCGCTGGGGCGTTGACCCCCGGGAAATCTCTCCCGGTAAAAACCCGGGATATATATTATTATATATATATATATTAATATATTATATATATTATATTTATATATATATATTATATATTTTAAAATTTGGGCATTAGAAGAACTCTTTAAAATTAAGTTCTTTCTAAAAATTTTTTTTTATACGTTTAAAGATGTATTTTTTTCATTAATCTGATGTAAAAAAATTATAATTTTGCACCAAAAAAAAACTTGAAACTTTCCTAACCTTATAAACAAGGCAATTTATTTTAGCCTAACCCAAATAAATATATTTTAGATTTCTTTACTTAAGTTAATACTACACAAAAACCCGTGAAATATATTTTTTTCGTTAAGTTCAGAATGATTTTGGCGAAATTATTGCATACAAAATTTTTTTTTTGTCCTATTGGCAAAAGGAAAGTTTATATTATGTATATATATATATATATAATATAATATATTATATAAATATATATAAAAATATAATTTTTATATTATATATAGTATATACATATTATATACAAAAATAAATCTATATATTTTATATATCATAATATATATATATATATATAATAAATTTTAAAATATATTTATATATATATTAATATATATATAAAATATATATGTAAAATGGTAAATTAGCAAAAATCATTTAAAATTAAGCCCTTTAAAAAATTTTTTCTCTTATACGTTTAAAGATATATTTTTTCACAAATGTTAAACGAAAAAATTTTTTAATTTTGCCCCAAACAATTTTAAAAAAAATTTTCCCTACCTTATTTAACAAGAACAATTTATTTTAGCCAAAACCAAACTAAATATATTTTGATTTGTTTAAAAATTTTTAAAAATAAACAAGCACAGTGAAATATATTTTTTTCGTTAGGTTCAGAATGTTTTGGGTGAAATTATTGCATATACAAATTTCGCTTGTCCTATATGGAAGATGAGCGTTGCATTTAAGCCAAGTCGCAAGTTCTGCCTTTTGGGCCGACAATTATATATATAATATATATTTATATTATATATATATATTATAATATATAAATATAAAATATATATAATATTATTTATATATATATATAAATTATATTATATATTATAATTTTAAAAATTTATATTATATAAAATTTTAAAAAATTATATATATATATATAAAATTTATATTTTAGCTGTTTTTGTTTAGCTAATATATTTAAAGAGCTTACTTTAATGCTAATTTCCCATTTTTTGAGATTAAAAACCTTGACTATGGAGCAGGGGTGAATAAAGCCTTAATGACTCTATGTTCGATGCAAACCCCCCAATTAAACCCAACCAACCTAACTGGATTGTAACCCGATGTATTGGGTTCAAACAATTGCTCAGTCTGGCTTGTACCCAAGATTGGATGCAAGAATTACACGCAGTAGTGTTTTGCCATTATAAAGACTTGCATTTTGGCCCTTTCCCCCGGTTGGTGTAGGATTTCAGCCCTGATACATTTTTTTGGTGTGATGTTAAGCCAACACTGTTTCTTTTGAATCAGTGTTAGGAGTAAAAATATGTGAATGGGGCACTGGAGGTTTTTGGTGCCGTTCCAGGGTAAAAATATGTAAAGTATGTTGGAGGAAGAACAGGCAGCGAAGGGAACACAGATGAATCAAGGGATGGAATATGTTGGTTTTAAATTTGGGGCGCAGCGGGGGCCCCCTTTCCCCAGATACAGTCACACTACCCAATTATCCCACCTCGGCCATCCCACATAGTTAAAAACGCAAAGTGTAATATAGTATATAAATATATATATTTATAATATATATATATATATAATTTAAAATATATAAAATTTTATATATATATATATAAATTAATATATATATATAATTTTTGTATATATTTCATATATATATATATATATTTTTTAAATATATATATATATATATATATATAATATATATATATAAAAATATATTAAAATTTTAAATTATATATATATATATTTTATATATTTTTTTATATATATTATATAAAATATATATATAATAAATATTATATATATATATATATATATTATATATTATTATTATATAATAAGAGTAGGTTGGTAACAGCAACCACCAGGAAGTACACCGTCCTGCCAGATGATGTAAACAAAAACCGTAACTGTTTGCTGATGTAGGATGTGGGTTTTTTTTCTGTCTCATAAAAACGCTAAAATAACAGGGTACTTGCTACTCCCACTTACACTTTGGTCACACTTCAAACACCACATGATATATAATATCAAAATCAGGTTTTTCTCCCTTTTTCAAAAAGCTTTGTTTTTTTTTATTTTTCTATTGTCCATGGGGAATGGGAAAAAAATTTCCTCGTAAGCCTGCGTGTCGTATGAGGCGACTAAAATGCCGGAGCAATGGGGTAGTAACCCCTTCTCCGATACAAATTACAAAAAGAAAGAAGAAAAAATTTATAAAAATGGGTTCTTAAAAGTGCGTGGATGAGTGCGGATGACAAGAAACAGTGATTTTGTGTTATGAATGAAAAGAAGTTGGATGTCCGGGCCCCTAAGCGAAACAAAGCTGAAGGGGGTAGGGATTTTTTCAGGGGGGGAAATTAAATGGGTTTAAATCTGGGGGGTATTGAGGAGTTAGAGAAAAAAAAAGGGGGGTGCAGAAAAGTTAAAGGGATCATTTTAGGAAGGGGGAAAAGAAAAAATGAATGTGAAAAATTAAGAATTATGGGTTTTAAAGAAAAGGTTGGACCCCAAAAAGTGGGTCAAAATAAGCGTGTAGACCGGGGGAAGAAGAGGGGAAAAGGCAGAGGGGGAGAGAGAGTTTTGGGGGGAAAAGATGTTAATTTAAGGGTATGGGGAAGCCTTTAAACCCAGTGAAGATTAATTGGGGTGGGGGAAACTTGAATGCTAAAAAGTAGGAAAAATTTTTTAGAGGGGGGTGGGTAGGTAATTTTGGGGGTCCCCAGGTGAAAATGAAAATTTGGGGGGCCCTTTGTTTGGGAATTTTGTATAGAAAGGGGTTTAGAAAATGGGGAAATACATTTTTTAAAAAAAAGGGGATAAATAAGTATACACGATATAAAGGGGGCAAAATGCCCCAGAGTTTTTTGGGGTTTAAAGTATTGGAAAGATAAAAGACGGGTTGAGTAGACTTCAGGATGTACATGTTTATAGAGGGGCCCACAGATATATCAAAACCCTTTTTTAGTTGTAGCTCACAAAGAGAAAAGGGGGTAGAGGGGGATCCCGGGAAAAATAAAAGCATCAGGGAAGAGAAGGTGAAGGTTTATAAACAAAAAGGGGAGGTTTTTAGGGAAAAGATAAAAACAGCTTTGGGATAGATGGGCAAATGAGAAAATGGGCCCTTTGGGGTCGAAGAGGTATGGGGAAAAAAAAGGTTTAAAAATTTTAAGTGTTAGAGTGTTCAGAGAAGTTTGTGGTTACAGGAAAGGGGTGCAGGGGGGGAAGAGGAGCGATTGGGGAATGAGATGAAAAAGAGAGTAGTAAGGGGAGAAAAAGTTAGCATAAGGGGAAGTTTTTTCAAATTTGAAGTGATGCAAGGAAAGGGAAGAGTATATGGAGAAAAAAGAAAAAGTTAAGAGAAAAGGGGGAAAACAATGTTAAAAAGAGAGCAAAAAAAAAGAGAAGGGGGGGGTGGATGTTTTCAACAAATTTTTTTTGAAAATAAGAAAAAATTTTTGGGGGGGGAGATTAACAATTAAGAAAAACCTAAAAACAAATGGATTTTGTCAGGGGAAAAAAAGGAGAAGGGGAGTTATTAAATGGAGAGTTAGAGGGATTGGGAAGATGGGGAAGGGGAAAATTTTGAGGGAAATTGTTAAAGTTGATGAAGATAGGGAAGCTGTGATTTCGTGTATAGGGCAAGGAGGAATAACATTTTGTGGGTAGTGAGGAAGAGCCAGTTGTGAGTGGGGGGGAAGTTCGTAAAGGCAGTAGGTAAAATGAAAGGGGGTAAGGCAGCCGGGATTGATGGGATAAAGATAGAAATGTTAAAAGCAGGTGGGGATATAGTTTTGGAGGGGTTGGTGCAATTATTTAATAAATGTATGGAAAGAGGGTAAGGTACTAGGGATTGGCAGAGAGCATGCATAGTTCCTTTGTATAAAGGCAAAGGGGATAAAAGAGAGTGCAAAAATTATAGGGGGATAAGTCTGTTGAGTGTACCTGGTAAAGTGTATGGTAGAGTTATAATTGAAAGAATAAGGTAAGACGGAGATAGGATAGCAGATGAAAAAGGGAGGCTTTAGGAAAGGTAGGGGGTGTGTGGACCGGGTGTTTACAGTGAAACATATAAGTGAACAGTATTTAGATAAGGCTAAAGAGGTCTTTGGGGCCCATTTATGGATTTGGAAAAGGCGTATGACAGGGTGGATAGGGGGGCAATGTGGCAGATGTTGCAAGTGTATGGTGTAGGAGGTAGGTTACTGAAAAGCAGTAAAGAGTTTTTACGAGGATAGTGAGGCTCAAGTTAGAGTATGTAGGAAAGAGGGAAATTTTTTCCCAGTAAAAGTAGGCCTTAGACAAGGATGTGTGATGTCACCGTGGTTGTTTAATATTTTTATAGATGGGGTTGTAAGAGAAGTAAATGCGAGGGTCTTGGCAAGAGGCGTGGGGTTAAAAGATAAAGAATCACACACAAAGTGGGGGGTTGTCACAGCTGCTCTTTGCTGATGACACTGTGCTCTTGGGAGATTCTGAAGAGAAGTTGCAGAGATTGGTGGATGAATTTGGTAGGGTGTGCAAAGAAGAAAATTAAAGGTTTAATACAGGAAAGAGTAAGGTTATGAGGATAACAAAAAGATTAGGTGATGAAAGATTGAATATCAGATTTGGGGGGAGAGAGTATGGAGGAGGTGAACGTATTCAGATATTTGGGAGTGGACGTGTCAGCGGATGGGGGCTATGAAAGATGAGGTGAATCATAAATTGATGGAGGGAAAAAGAGTGAGTGGTGCACTTAGGAGTCTGTGGGAGACAAAGAAATTTGTCCTTGGAGGCAAAGGGGGAATGTATGAGAGTATAGTTTTACCAACGCTCTTATATGGGTGTGAAGCGTGGGTGATGAATGTTGCAGCGAGGAGAAGGCTGGAGGCAGTGGAGATGTCATGTCTGAGGCAATGTTTTGGTGTGAATATAATGCAGAGAATTCGTAGTTTTGGGAAGTTAGGAGGAGGTGCGGGGATTACCAAAACTGTTGTCCAGAGGGCTGAGGAAGGGTTGTTGAGGTGGTTCGGACATGTAGAGAGAATGGGAGCAAAACAGAATGACTTCAAGAGTGTATCAGTCTGTAGTGGAAGGAAGGCGGGGTAGGGGTCGGCCTAGGAAGGGTTGGAGGGAGGGGGTAAAGGAGGTTTTGTGTGCGAGGGGCTTGGACTTCCAGCAGGCATGCGTGAGCGTGTTTTGATAGGAGTGAATGGAGACAAATGGTTTTTTAATACTTGACGTGCTGTTGGAGTGTGAGCAAAGTAACATTATGAAGGGATTCAGGGAAACCGGCAGGCCGGACTTGAGTCCTGGAGATGGGAAGTACAGTGCCTGCACTCTGAAGGAGGGGGTTTTAATGTTGCAGTTTAAAAACTGTAGTGTAAAGCACCCTTCTGGCAAGACAGTAAATGGAGTGAATGATGGTGAAAGTTTTTCTTTTTCGGGCCACCCTGCCTTGGTGGGAATCGGCCGGTGTGATAATAAAATAAATATATATATATATATATATATATATATATATATATATATAATATAATATAATATAGGGAGGTACCACCTCTGGAACTGAGTTAGGGACCCTCATCCTCGGGGAAAAGAATAAACTTGTTTCAGGGATCTGAAGCTGTTTGAATATTGTTTTCTCTCACCACCCCCTATATTTTATATTGTATGGATACTTTATTTGAAGACAAAATATATAGGCAACAATACTATAGGGAGTAGCACAACATAGATAACAACAAAGAGCTTCATCTCGAATACTTCGTCCAGCTCCCAGGCTGTGGGCCGCGTGCCCAGAATGCTGCAAGCATTTTCCCTCTGGATCGCAACACTAAGTCTCTGAAAGATGAAGCTGGCTGCCCTGTGGTCCTTTGTTTCTATGATGAATGTGTGAATCACCCAGCTCTTTGAGGAACTTTAGAGAACACCTGCTCCATGCTCCAGGGGTTTCCGACCCTATTGGGATGAAGTTATAGCAAGGGGGAAGACCTTCATATTTGCGGGTCTTCTGGGTCTCCCTGTGACTGGCAGCTCCACCTCCTTCAGGTACGGAGTATAGCAAGTAGGTGTCTGCCAATGTGGCGGCACAGGCGTAGTCCCAGGAAATCTGCTGTCCATCCTTCCAGGATAGCATAGTGGCTCCATCAGGACGCTTTTGACTCCCGTCAGATCTCCACACTTGGGGTTCCCGTTGGGCTGGGCAATTGGCTGAGGCGAGGCTTCTCTTTATGACGGCGTTTGAGGTTCTCATGTCTAGCATACTTACCTTCTGATGCATGACACACGAGATCATGAAGTCCGAATTGATCAGGTGTCGCCCTGCCGCAAATACACCTATTGTTCGGTGAGGATGGGGGCGGCTAGGTGAAGAGTAACACCAATCCGAATGGCCTGTGGATGGAGTCGAGTGTCCAAGGAGGAATTGGGAACAGCTAAAAGAAAATCTCCTGAGTGTGGTGCCTTCACTGCCAGGAGACGAGCTTTGTCCTTCCCTGAAGCGTTGGTGAGCATTGTGTTGGCGACTTTTTCCATGATCGGTTTGTCCCAGTGGGACTGTTTGTGCTCTTTGGGAGCAGCTGGTCTACTGGAGGAGTCTGCAAGGGTGTCCCGCCGCACGGCTGGGTCAATGAACCTGGAGTCATGAGCTTCAACTGCGTCTCGGGGACAGTCTTCTTGACTAATCCACTGAAAGCCAAACACAAAGACAGAAATGCAGGTAAATCAACCTGCGTTGCTTTGCGCACCCGTATATATATATATATATATATATATATATATATATATATATATATATATATATATATTATATATATATTATATATTTATATATATATATATATATATATATATATATATGTCGTGCCGAATATGTAAAACTGGTCAATTAGCAAGAACTCATTTAAAATTAAGCCCTTTCTGAAATTTTCTCTTATACGTTTAAAGATACATTTTTTTCATTAATGTTGAAGTAAAAGTTTTTAATTTTGCACCAAAAAAATCTTAGAAAACTTACCTAACCTTATTATAACAAGAACAATTTATTTTAGCCTAACCCAACTAAATATATTTTAAATACGTTTACAATAATTTAGTACTAAACAAACACATTCAAATATATTTTATTCGTTAGGTTCAGAATGATCTTGGTGAAATTATTGCATACACAAATTTTCACTTGTCCTATATGGCAAGATGAGCGTTGCTATTTAAGCCAAGATCGCCAAGATTATCGTACATACAAACCTCGAAAAGCTCTTATAAAAACATCTATATCCAGCACCATGCACCATGCTTCCAGTTAAAGTGGAAATGATTGTGTCGATGCATGGACTTTTTAAAGGCTTATGTTATGGAAAAACAATGTGAAATTAATAACGAGGGAGTGACCAGTCAGTGCATCCACCCCCACGTCACGGGGGTGGGTGGAAGAGGTGGGATGTGTAACTAGATGGTGAGTGAACACATTGGTTCAGCAGTGCCCATACCCACATTGTTCATAGTGTACATGGGAAACAAATAAAGTTGTGTGTATTGTAAGACAGTGTGAACAATATATAGTGTGCAAGTCCATTTTTATTGTACCCCCCGGGAAACCCCATCAACCTGCCCCTCCCCCAAAATTTCCCCAAGGGAATTTTTCCCTTCCCCCCCGGCCCTCAAACTCCCCCAGGCCCCCCCGGTTCAAGTTCATCCCTCCGCACCATACCCACCCAGCAGTATTTTCCCACTCCTATTGTCTAGTCTAGCAGAGGTGCCAACCAGGAGGAGCAAGCGCCGGGAAATGGCACGGCTGGCAATACTAGGAGAGGAAGGTCGGCATGTTAAGTTGTTGTCTAAATTTTAATGGTTTCCTCCGCAAAACGGGTAGTTGCCCTGGTTAGGATGTCCTCCTGGGGAAAGTGATGATCCGGCCATCAGGCCTGAACCCTACTCCAAAATTTTATCTACAGAAATTCTTGGAAGAAATTAAAAGCAACAGGTACGAGGACACTCACACATTTTCCCCCAAAGCAGCCGTCCACACGCAGCTGGGGAAACTTACGACCCCTGAAAAAAGTAAACGATGGTTCAACTATTTTAAAGTCCCCAAAACCAAAGGCAGGGACAATTTGCTCTTTTTGGCAATTTGAGCTGTGCGGAAAAGGGGAAGGGGAAAGAGGTGCCTAATGATAATTAAACCCTTAAGGATTTTCTGAGTTGAAAACCCCTCTTCACCTTCCCCGTCAACCAAAAAAAGGGAGGGGCAGAACCCCCACTCATCTACTGACGTAAAAAAAGTCAGAGTACGGGTGAGCAAAAAAAATAAAGAGGGCAAACACGTGGGGGCAATCAGAATTTTTACATGAAGATACAGTTGTCCCAGGGATGCTGCACGGCTGAAGCACTTAGAGGAAAGCACCTCCCGGGAAAACAGTGGCCCAATTTCCAAAACATTCCCCCCACTAGGGAACCCATTGATTTTGGAAGATCAGACATTTACAAAGAAATAATGTTTCCCATCTGGCTTGGGGGGGTTACACTGGATTAGGGCCACGCTTTTTAAAGGAAATGGTTATCCAGTTTTTGGGGAAATTGCGAGACATGCTTTCGATTTAAAAGGTTCGTCAACTTTCGGGTGGTCTGATTCCTGATGATTTTAAAAAATCGTAATGACACGATTGCAAATAAACCATACCCGGCCCGGGTGAACCCGCGGTATAGAGAGGGTGGAGTTTTGAGACTTATGACCGGGGTTAATCCGGCCCGGGGGTAGGGTTGATTCTGATGAAATTAGCCTTTCTTTTTTGGTGAAAACACTTTGTGCACTTAAAAAAGAAGGTTTGGGGAAATTCGGCCAATTGCGTAGGAAACCCGTTACGCCGCCTCATATCCAAAGCTGCTGCCCGAAGTATTCGCACGGGCCCCTGATGTTTAAACCAAACCGGCTTGGGTTTGGGGTCTTCAAGGAAGTGAAGCATTTTTCTGCAAAAAGGGCATATATCAAAAACCCTCCCTGAGGACTTGAGTGGTAAAATTAGATTTCAAGAATGGTTCAATCTCCTAAAAAGAGAGTGGAAGCGCCAGTACAAGAACTTTTCCCCTGGTCTTTCCCTTTTTTTTTGGGGGATAGAAAGGAAAATCAATGTTCTCTTTTGGGAGAGTGAAAAAAATCATGGGGGGTGCCAACAAGGAGACCCTCTTGACCATTTCTCTTCTGTTTGGCAGTTAGGGAAATCACAGTCAGACTGCCCAGCGGTAAACATCTGGTTCTAGAATTTTGGCACACTGCAGGTAAAAAGGAGTCCCTCCCATGCCCTTTACACAGGTAATGAACGGGGACGGAAATGGGTTCACCCTAAACCCATCCAAATGTGAAATCATCTCAGAAATCAAAAGTGATAAATGCGTGAGATCAAAACTCCAGGAATCAGTCATTGCCCCCACAAATTGCTTGCTAGGGCCCCTTGGGAAGCAATGCCTTTGACACAATTTCAGGAAAATTGGGAAGATTTAAAGGGAAGGGAAAAAAACAAATAGGCAATTGGAACCCCCCGATGCCTTTTTTCCTTTCACAAAGTGCTTGAGTCTGCCGGGTTGACATTTTTTAAAGATGGCCCCCCTTCATATGATAACCTATTGCACAAATAACAGTATTCTGGGAGATTTTCGAAATTTTAAACCTTTTTACTTAGAAGACGGGCGGGGAACCAAGCAAACTTCCAGTCGACTAGGAGGAAAAGGTGACGAAGTCATCCAGTTGCGTTTCCTGTTTTTCTGCCCTGTGTATTGCTCCGAGAGCTTGTAGCAGCGTTTTCCCCCTGAAATTTAGGGACAAGTTTGGACCCCAGGCCCAAAAATTCATTGCGGAGCAATGTTGGGAAAATTAACGGGTCTGGACCCAGCCCTGCCCCCCCAAAACTCAAACAATCGCAGGGGATGGTCCAATAGTGGAAAAATATAGCCCAACGATGCTTCAGTGTTGTCGGGGAAGGGTAGACCCCGCCTGCGGGCAGTGAGGGCCCCTCTGCTGGGGATTTTTGTTGGCTTTTCCCCAACTCCACCCTTGGACACGTCGACCACGCCCACCCGCATGGGTGTTGCCTTCGATTGCCCCCCCAATTCCCCCCGAACACAGGTGATTTGGGGCAGTGAAGCAGCAGCCCGATTCGGGTACCTGGTTTGTGTGCCGTAAATCGAGGGGAAAGATTGAAAGACATAGGGGGTTTAATAACTTTATAAGGGGCCTCCAAACGTGGATGCCCAGCAGAAAGGGGAGCCACCGAAAACTATGCGATTGAGGGCAGCCGAAGCGTCCAGATGGTATCCCCCTTCAAGCTGGACGAGGGAAGCAGGGGGTGTGGGTATACTGTGATCTCCCTTGGCTGATACCTACTAATACACCGGGAGGAAAGGAGGGGCAGCTCCCAGCTTTGGGGAGCCCCAAAAGTTAAAAAAATAGGAGAACTTCCCCATCATTTTAGTTTGTTCCTGGGTCAGGACCCTTGGCTCATGGGGAAAGGTGCTTAATTCCTTAAGGGCTGGGGGGGAAAAAAACTATCAGGGTAATAGGGATCCCCGGGCAGTAGTTTTCGTTCCCGCGGTCATGGGGGCTGTTCAAAGGGGTTAGATGCGCATTTTGGGCCCGCCCAGTCTGAGGGAAGGATGGGGATTTTCGCCTTATAATCGGTGATCCAGTAACAACATGTACCGTATATCCACCTTTATATCAACAATGTATTCTTAAATCTTCTGTCCTTTTTATGTAATAAAATATTCCTATTGGTAAAAAAATTTTATTTTATATTATATTATATTTTATATTTAAAATTTAAAAAATTTTATGAGGTAGTGGTTGGGAGCAGCAACCACCCGGGAGGTACTACGTCCCGCCCAAATGAGTGTTAAAAAGAAAGCTGTAATTTTTTTAAGATGGTAGGATTGCTGGTGTCTTTTGTCTGTCTCATACTTACACTTAGGTCCACTACACATAATGTACAAGCATAATGTACCCCCCTTGGGTTTTCTTCTATTTTCTTTCTAATTCTTGTTCTTTTTTATTTCCCCTTTTCTCCAGGGAAGTGGGAAAAAGAATTCTTTCCCCTGTAAGCCCCGCGTGTCGTAAAAAGGCGATAAAAAAAGCCGGGAGCAAGGGGTAGTAACCCCCTTTCCTGTATATATTTCTAAATTTAAAAAGGGGAAAAAATTCTTTTTTTTTTGGGGCCCCCCTGCTCAGTGGGGGTCGGCTGGTACGTTGAAAGAAGAAAGATATATATTATAAATATATTTATATTTATATTTTAAAATATATTTATATATTTATATATAATATATTATATATATATATATATATATAATATATTTTATATATATAATATTTATATATTTTTATATTTTATATATTTTATATTATATTTATATATATATTTTTTTATATTATATATATTTTTTATATATATATTTATATATATAATAATATATATATTTTATATATATATTGCAATAAGATCCAGTAAACGGGGATTTCAAATATGAAAACAACCACTTGAAAATTTGAGAAATTCCAAGCGCTTTGTGATATCACATTATCAAGGAACTATGTAGTTCCTTGATTGTGAGTAGTCCCAAAGCGCTTGGAATTTCCTATTTTTTAGAGTGGTTTTTTGCATATATATTTTTTATATATATTTTATATATATATATATTTATATTATATTTATATATATTTTTATATAACATATATATTATATTATAATATATTATATTATTAAAAATTTCTTCAATATATTAGATTTTTATATATATATATATTTTATTTTTTTTATATTTATATATATAATTTTATTATTTATACTATATATTTATTTATATATATTTTATTTTATATTTATATATATATATATAATATATAAATATTTTTTAAATTTTTATATATATATATATAATATTTATATATATTTATGTCGTGCAATAAATTTTACCAAAAATTTTTTTGAACCTAACGAAAAAAATATTTTCACGAGTTTGTTTGTATTAAATTTCTGAAAAAAAACCTAAATATATTTAGTTGGGGTTTGGTAAAATAAATTGCTTTGTTATAATAAGGTTAGGTAAGTTTTTAAGATTCTTTTGGTGCAAAATTAAATTTTTTTCATTAACATTAATGAAAAAATATATCTTTTAAAAGGTATAAGAGAAAATTTTAGAAAGGGGTTAATTTTAAAAGAGTTTTTGCTAAAAAACGTTTTACTATTTGGCACGACATATATATATTTTATATTTTATATATATATATATATATTATATATATATTATAAAATTTTTTAAAATTTTATATATTTATTTTTTATATTATATATATTTTTTAAAATTTTATTATATAATATATATATATTTTATATTATTTATATTTATATATTATATATATATTATTAAAATTTATATGTGTGCCGAATATGTAAAAATGGTCAATTAGGGGAAAAATCATTTAAAATTAAACCTTTTTAAAATTTTTCTTATACGTTTAAAGAATATTTTTTCTTAAAGTTTATTTAAAAATTTATAATTTGCCCAAAAGGAAAATAGAAAACTTACCTAACCTTTTTTAAAAAAGCTAATTTATTTTAGCCTAACCCAACTAATATATTTTTGATTTTTTTACAAAAAATTTCAACTAAAAAAACACATGAAATTATTTTTTTCGTTAGGTTTAGAATGATTTTTCGAAATTATTGCATACAAAAAAATTTTTATTGTCCTTTTGGCAAGTGAACGTTGTATTTAAAACCAAGATCGCAAGTTCTGCTATTTGGCACGACTTATATATATATATTATAATATATTTTAATTTTTTATATATATATTTATATATATATTATATATATATTATATATATGTTGTGCCGAATAGGCAGAACTTGCGATCTTGGTTAAATAGCAACGCTCATTTCCTATAGGCTGTGAAAATTTGTGTATGCAATAATTTCGCCAAAATCATTGTGAACCTAACGAAAAAAAAAAAAATATTTCCTTGTTTGTTTAGTTTAAATTATTGTAAAAAAAAACTAAAATTATTTAGTTGTGTTGGGTCAAATAAAATTTTTTGTTATAATAAGGGTTTGGGAAGTTTTTAAGATTCTTTTGGAGCAAAAATTTAAAAAATTTTTTCTTAAATAATGAAAAAAATATATCTTTAAAAGTATAAAGAAAATTTTAGAAAGGACTTAATTTTAAAAGAGTTTTGTAATTGACCCCTTTTTCATATTCTGCCGATTATATATTATATATATATATATTTATATATATATATATATATATATTTTATAAAATTTTTATTTATATATATTTTAAAAACACTGCCTAGGCAAGGAGTCGAACCCTGCTATTTTCGCTAGCCTCTGGTGAGAGAAAACGCATTACCCTTTATCCAAAAATTTAAACTACCGTCTCTTCCCTTCCCCCCCATGGCGCTAGCGTTATCGATTGAGCGCCCCCCCGATATATGTTGTTAATAATAATAATAATAATAATAATAATAATAATTATAGGTAGTAGGATGGTAGACAGCAACAACCCAGGGGATTACTACCGTCCTGCCAAGTTAGTGTGAAACGAAAGCCTGTAATTGTTTTACATGATGGTAGGATTGCTGGTGCCTTTTGTCTGTCTCATAAATATGCAAGATTTCAGGTATGTCTTGCTACTTCTACTTACACTTAGGTCACACTACACATACATGTACACGTTTATTTATACACACTCATCTGAGTTTTCTTTGATTTTATTCTTAATAGTTCTTGGTCTTATTACTTTTCCTTTTGTATTCATGGGGAAGTGGAATAAGAATCTTTCCTCTGTAAGCCATGCGTGTTGTGAAAGTCAACTAAAATGCCGGGAACAATGGGCTAGTAACCCCTTTTCCTGTAATAATTATTAAAACTAATAATAAGAAGAAAATTGTCAATGTGGGAAGTCTGAATGTGCGTGGATGTTGTGCAAATGATAAGAAAGAGATGATTGTGGATGTTATGAATGAGAAGAAGCTGGATGTCCTGGCTTTAAGTGAAACAAAGCTGAAGGGGGTGGGAAAGTTTCAGTGGAGAGGAATAAATGGGATTAGGCCAGGGGTTTCAAATATAGTTAGAGCTAAAGAAGGAGTAGCTATAATGTTGAAGGATAAGTTATGGCCAGAAAAAAGGACTACAAATGTATTAATTCAAGGATTATGTGGAGTAAAATAAAGGTTGGATGTGAAAAGTGGGTTATAGTAAGCGTATATGCACCTGGAGAATAGAGAAGTGTAGAGAAGAGAGAGAGATTTTGGGAAATGTTGAGTGAATGCGTGGGGAGTTTTGAACCAAGTGTGAGAGTAATTGTGTTTGGGGATTTCAGTACTAAAGTGGGCAAAAATGTTGTGGAGGGAGTAGTAGGTAAATTTGGGGTGCCAGGGGTAAATGAAAATGGGGAGCCTTTAATTGAGCTATGTGTAGAAAGAGGTTTGGTAATAAGTAATACATATTTTATGAAGAAGAGGATAAATAAATATACAAGGTATGATAAAGCACGTAATGAAAGCAGTTTGTTAGATTATGTATTGATGGATAAAAGGTTGATGGGTAGGCCCCAGGATGTACACGTTTATAGAGGGGCAACTGATATATCGGATCATTATTTAGTTGTAGCTACAGTTAAAGTAAGAGGTAGATGGGAAAAGAGGAAAATGGCAACAACAAGCAAGAGGGAGGTGAAAGTGTATAAACTAAGGGAGGAGGAAGTTCTGGTGAGATATAAGCAACTATTGGCAGAAAGATGAGCTGGTGCAAGTATGAGTAATGGGGTGTTGAAGAGGGTTGGAATAGTTTTAAAAATGCAGTATTAGAATGCGGGGCAGAAGTTTGTGGTTATAGGAGAGTGGGTGCAGGAGGAATCAGGAGTGATTGGTGGAATGATGAAGTAAAGAGTGTGACAAAAGAGAAAAAGTTAGCTTATGAGAGTTTTTTTACAAAGCAGAAGTGTTATAAGAAGAGTAGAGTATATGGAGAGTAAAAGAAAGGTGAAGAGAGTGGTGAGAGAGTGCAAAAGGAGAGCAGATGATAGAGTGGGAGAGGCACTGTCAAGAAATTTTAATGAAAATAAGAAAAAAAATTGGAGTGAGTTAAACAAGTTAAGAAAGCCTAGAGAACGAATGGATTTGTCAGTTAAAAACAGAGTAGGGGAGTTAGTAGATGGCGAGAATATTTTGAGGAACTTTTAAATGTCGACGAAGAAAGTGAAGCGGTAATTTCATGCACTGGCCAGGGAGGTATACCATCTTATAGGAGTGAAGAAGAACAGGATGTGAGTGTGGGGGAGGTGCGTGAGGCATTACGTAGAATGAAAGGGGGTAAAGCAGCTAAACTGACGAGATTATGACAGAAATGTTAAAAGCAGGGGGGGATGTAGTGTTGGAGTGGTTGGTATTTTTGTTTAATAAATGTATGAAAGAGGGTAAGGTACGTAGGGATTGGCAGAGAGCATGTATAGTCCCTTTATATAAAGGGAAGGGGGACAAAAGAGATTGTAAAAATTATAGAGGAATAAGTTTACTGAGTATACCAGGAAAAGTGTACGGTAGGGTTATAATTGAAAGAATTAGAGGTAAGACAGAATGTAGGATTTCGGATGAGCAAGGAGGTTTCAGAGTGGGTAGGGGATGTGTAGATCAAGTGTTTACATTGAGGCATATATGTGAACAGTATTTAGATAAAGGTAGGGAAGTTTTTATTGCATTTATGGATTTAGAAAAGGCATATGATAGAGTGGATAGCGGAGTAATGTGGCAGATGTTGCAAGTATATGGAATAGGTGGTAAGTTACTAATTGCTGTAAAGAGTTTTTATGAGGATAGTGAGGCTCAGGTTAGGGTGTGTAGAAGAGAGGGAGACTACTTCCCAATAAAAGTAGGTCTTAGATAGGGATGTGTAATGTCACCATGGTTGTTTAATATATTTATAGATGGGGTTGTAAAAGAAAGTAAATGCTATGGTGTTCGGGAGAGGGGTAGGATTAAATTATGGGGAATCAAATACAAAAAGGGAATTGACACAGTTGCTTTTTGCTGATGATACTGTTCTCATGGGAGATTCTAAAGAAAAATTGCAAAGGTTATTGGATGAGTTTGGGAGTGTGTGTAAAGGTAGAAAGTTGAAAGTGAACATGGAAAAGAGTAAGGTGATGAGGGTATCAAATGATTTAGATAAAGAAAAATTTGATATCAAATTGGGGATGAGGAGTATGGAAGAAGTGAACGTTTTCAGATACTTGGGAGTTGACGTGTCGGCGGATGGATTTATGAAGGATGAGGTTAATCATAGAATTGATGAGGGAAAAAAGGTGAGTGGTGCGTTGAGGTATATGTGGAGACAAAAAACGTTATCTATGGAGGCAAAGATGGGAATGTATGAAAGTATAGTGGTACCAACACTCTTATATGGGTGTGAAGCTTGGGTTGTGAATGCAGTAGCTAGGAGGCGGCTGGAGGCAGTGGAGATGTCCTGTCTAAGGGCAATGTGTGGTGTAAATATTATGCAGAAAATTCGGAGTGTGGAAATTAGGAGAAGGTGTGGAGTTAATAAAAGTATTAGTCAGAGGGCTGAAGAGGGGTTGTTGAGGCGGTTTGGTCATTTAAAGTGAATGGATCAAAGTAGAATGACATGGAGAGCGTATAAATCTGTAGGGGAAGGAAGGCGGGGTAGAGGTCGTCCTCGAAAAGGTTGGAGGGAGGGGTTAAGGGAGATTTTGTGGGCGAGGGGCTTGGACTTCCAGCAAGCGTGCGTGAACGTGTTAGATAGGAGTGAATGGAGACGTATGGTATTTGGGACCTGACGATCTGTTGGAGTGTGAGCAGGGTAATATTTAGTGAAGGATTCAGGGAAACCGGTTATTTTTATATAGCTGGACTTGAGCCCTGGAAATGGGAAGTACAATGCATGCACTCTAAAGGAGAGGTTCGGGATATTAGCAGTTTGGAGGGATATGTTGTGTATCTTTATTGGTATATACTTCTAAATTGTTGTGTTCTGAGCACGTCTGCAAAAACAGTGATTATGAGTAAGTAAGGTGAAAGTGTTGAATGATGATGAAAGTATTTTCTTTTTTGGGATTTTCTTTCTTTTTTGAGTCACCCTGCCTCGGTGGGAGACGGCCGACTTGTTAAAAAAAATAATAATAATAAATGAGTAATAAAAATAAAAATATAATATAAAATAATAATAATAATAATAATAATAATAATAATAATAATAATAAAATAATAATAATAATAGCAATAATAATAACAATAATAATCATAATGTAATACTATAATTACTAATATAACGATTCAGCTGTTGTTGCGCGACGTGATTAAATATATATTTGTATCTATGCTGAGAGTTTGGTTTTACTATGTTTTAGGGAGTAAAGTATTGGATGAAAGAGTGCCATGCAGTCTTGAGCGACCCTCGTATTGTCGATACTCTTTAATTAAGCCCAATAAACGAACCAGTCTGCTCTAGTTATCACATCCTGAAATATTATCTCTATCTGAATTTAGTTTAGATGTGAGGTACGTAAGCTTCATTAGCATGGCTACCCACAAACCAAATTCATCCCTAACCTCACAACTATCTCAAAGAAAATTTAATAGAAAAAAGGACTGAATTAACTCTCAAAATATATTAAATTCGTTTTGTAATATACATATGCAGAACCAACCAAAGTACTCTAGCAATAAAAAAAAATTATGTATTGGAAAATGGTAAAAAACTCAGTTCTCCATTTGGGTGACGTTAGTAAAAACATGAACACTATTTAGTCTCAGCAGCGACAAGAAACAGTTCGGTTAAACGTCTGGTTTTGCATTTTACTCATGAGCAGTGTGAATCAGCGAGTTCAAGCTTTCTGAGCCACCACAAGCTTACTGGTTGAAGCATCAGCTAGGCTGGTAATTATTTATACTTGTTTCATAATTTATTCCATAATTTCTCGCCGCTCAAACTTGGAGTAGAAATGATAAAATATTTGTTTAACAAAGAACAGTACAATATAGTGTTGTATTCCTGGGACCGTCCGTGAACCCCCTGGCAAGGCTCCGTGCACAACTAGGGGTTCATACACCCACCGGATTAGAGAACCCTGTTTCAGAACCCCTCCAGATAAACACCCCAGGAAGGCGAGTACCAGATTCTTACTTAAATATTAGCGCTGTGACAGCGCTCTGGACCAGATCAATGAATCAACAAGATGATGGCGACCGTGTTATCATAATTAATATATGTTTCGTTCTCCTTGCTCTCTATGCTAATTCCCCGTCTTCCTCCTCCTCCTTGCGCTATGTCCTCGTACTGTGTGTTGAATCCTCGCTCTTCGTGTTAATTTAGAGAGTACATATTAGCATTGTTAATTTGGTCTCTGGGGTTGAATTTCTTGGATAAATGTTTTTTCTTCTGAAGTTTCAGCTGATTTTCAATATTATATGAGGAAACAAAAGTGGGGATGAACTCTTTTGTTTCTCTTATTTACGTATCATCATCATCATCATCATCATCATCATCATCATCATCATCATTATTATTATCTTACTGTTTTTTTTCTATTATTCTTGTTTCTCTTCACCGTCCTGTTATTTTCTATTTTCTTCTTTAACCTTCGACCTCTTCTTCATCTTCTTCTTCATATTCTTCTACATCTTCTTGCTCCTCTTCGTTTTACTCGGCTTCTTATTCTTCACCTTCTTCCTTCCCCTCCACCTCTGCTTCTTTATTCTTCTCTCTTCTTCATTTTCCATCGCCTCTTCCTCCTCATTTCCTTTCTATTATTCTTATTTATTTTCTTCTTGTCTCTGTTTTGAACCACTTGGTATAATATTCTTGAGTTAGTCCTGAATAACAACATTCATTGTATGTAGTATGATCACATTGTATGTTACATGATCACATTGTACGTTGTTTAATCACATTGTATGTTGTATGATCACATTGTATGTTGTGTGATCACATTGTATGTTGTATGATCACATTGTATGTTGTGTGATCACATTGTATGTAGTATGATCACATTGTACGTTGTATGATCACATTGTACGTTGTATAATCACATTGTATGTTGTATGATCACATTGTATGTTGTGTGATCACATTGTATGTTGTATGATCA
>NC_069442.1:17302899-17305399 GCF_026875155.1 Cherax quadricarinatus
AATAAACGTAACCCAAACTGTAATTAGAATTTGTGTTCTAAATCTTGGTAAGGTTTAGTTACTTTTTATTGTCTGCCGATGGACGAGTCTCTCCCATATGCTCAAGATATATTTGTCTCGTTGCGCACTTTATATTTGATAATTTGCGTAACAAGTTGTTACTGAGCTCCAAACTGAGTACTGAAACTTTATGTTAACTATTTTTATTAGTAAGGACTCTTGAGCACTGTTGCAAATTTCAGTTTTGATCTGTAATCTGCTGTGAAAATTAATGTTTTAGATGGACACTTGTGCAACACTTGGGTACCTTTATTATGGATAACTTTCCCAGCCAGTGGTTTCTTCAGTCCAATGCAGAGAAAGGTGGAAGATGAGGAGTTTTAGGTAATCAGTCCCTTAAGCTGGAGTGGATGCGTTTAATCCATCAGTATTGACGGGCTGGCTGGCGAAACGTGATGTGTCTAATTCATTATCTTGTCGGTTCTTAGAACCAGTTATCTGCAGTGAAAATTATATTGGCATTTTACCATCAATATGTCTATAAGCTTTTTAAAAATTTATGCTTATAGCACGAGAATTTATCACTTGTGCACTTACGTAATTTTCACGTGACAATCAGCCATCTGTAATTACTCCTAAATCCATTTATTTACCCAATATTTTCAAAGTCTGATCACATAATCTATATTTTTAATGCGGAAATGTTTTAGTATCAGACAGTCCTTGGTGAGCGTCGCCTTTGATAGTGGATTATGTTTCCATGTTATTGTTTTGACATTAACAATGAAATCTTATAGCCTGGCCCTTGAAGTGCTGCCTGGTCCTCAAACACCAGCTGGATCTCAAACACCAGCTGGATTTCAAACACCAACTGGATCTCAAACACCAGCTGGATCTCAAACTTCAGCTGGGCCTCAAACACCCTCCTGTTTTCAAGCAGCAGCTGGTGCTCAAACACCATCTGGTGCTAAAAACACCAGCTGGTTCTCAAACAACAGCTGGTGCTCAAACACCAGCTGGTGCTCAAACATCATCTGGTGCTCAAACATCCGTCGGTTTTCAAGCAGTAACTGGTGCTCAAACACCTCCTAGTGCTCAAACACCAGCTGGTTTTTAAACGCCAGCTGGTACTCAAACACCAGCTGGTCCTCAATCATCACCTATCACAGTTTGACTTCTGACATTAACTTGACCCCGGTCCTTCTAGTTGACCTTTATCTCCTCTTCAATTAATTTCCTTTTATAGGGGTCAGATGTCTCTATTGCTAAAGGTCACCTCAACTCTGACCTGATTTCCCAAATGTATCTCTATCTCTTGCTCTTTGTCTCTTATTTCTTATCTATTGCCTTTTACCTATTAACCATTAATTCTTATTTCATGTCTATTATCTTTCCATTGGTCTTAGATTGCTACTTAGTGTCTATTGGTTCATATCTAATACTGAATAATTCCTATGTTTTGTCAATTGTTCCCTTGTATCTTGTACATTGTCTTTATAGTCTTGTCCACTGTTCTTAAGTCTTTTTACCTTTAAATTTTGTATGGTTTTGAGTGTATTTCACCTTTTTTCCCCAAGTTTCCATCGCACATAAGTATTAAGGAATGAAGGCGGTCAATGCAGAGTGGACCAATAATAGGGAGAGATATCTTAAGCATTTAGGTGAATTTCTCTTCCATCCTCCCAAGTTTCGTTTATATCTTGGTAACGCCTCATCAGATGGGGTTCAGAATTTTAACGCTGTTTTAATGTACGGAGTAAAGAAGGGGAAAGGATGAATGTGCTACTGGAGTTAGTAGGTGTCCTCTGGATAGATTAACTGGAAAAGATTACTGGAAAAGGTCTGATGATTTTAAAAGGCATCTTCCTTATGGTTCCACACACTGAAGACTAATATATTCTACTTCGAAAAAGTGTTTACGTCACCTTTGTCAGTTTTATGTGCAAAATAACGTGGAATTGAATTCCACCTTGTCAGTAACCATAGCTGTTATTTTTAAAATCCTTATAGGTTAGGTTAGGTAAGATTCCTCGGGAAAAAGAATCGGTGTTTCCTGACGCTTGGGAACAATGACGCAAGAAATTTCTTCTTCGAAGAAGTAGTCAGGGGACCCAACCCCTCTGTTCCATGAACAGCTAGGAGTTCGGGGGTGCGCTATAAGCCCCCCAGTAAATATTTTGAAATTTAATAAATTTCTGAGGCCATATGAAAGAGGTATTTTGTGCAGATCCCAGGATTAATATTATATATTCATCATTCTCTTATTAGTTACGACACTGTTTGGGAAGAATCAGCAAACACACACACACACACACACACACACACACACACACACACACACACACTATGTGTGTGCCACACCAAGAAGCAACAGCAACACCAAACAAATGCTCAGTTCAGCACTTAGTGATGTCCTCAAAGCCTCCTGTTTGAGTTCACCAGATCTGCCAGTGTGTTCCCTAAGTGAGTCTACTAGGCTTTTATCGGTGCATCATTCTGT
>NC_069442.1:17310399-17340399 GCF_026875155.1 Cherax quadricarinatus
AGATAAGAGGAGGGAGAGGCAGAGATGGATTAATAGCTGTGAAGGGAGGGATCCGATATTGGAGAGAGAGAGAGAGAGAGAGAGAGAGAGAGAGAGAGAGAGAGAGAGAGAAGAGAGAGAGAGAGAGAGAGAGAGAGAGAGAGAGAGAGAGAGAGAGAGAGAGAGAGAGAGGAAGAAGAGAGAGAGAGGAGAGAGAGAGAGAGAGAGAGAGAGAGAGAGAGAGAGAGAGAGAGAGAGAGAGAGAGGAGAGAGAGAGAGAGAGAGAGACAGAGAGAGAGAGAGAGAGAGAGAGAGAGAGAAGGAACTGGGTGAGACACGAAGGGAAAGAGAATAGTATTCGAGAAATGGGCGGAAAGAGATTAGAAGGGTGAAAGGAATGGAGAGAGGGAGGGAGGGAGGGAGGAAGATAAGAAAGGAAGGCGGGAGATAAGGAAGACAGAACAGGAATGATATACATTCATCAGTAGTTACACTGAGGCATGCTGGGGTAAATACGAGTGCATTTGGGCACTTTAATGCTCACAGTTCCATTTGGTGCCAACACTCCAGGTCACCAAATGTCACCAGGTCAACAAAGGTCAGCAGTTCACCAAAGGTCAGCAGGTCACTAAAGGTTACCAAGGGTACCAGATCACCGAAGGTTACCAGGTCACCATAGGTTACCAGGTCACAAAGGTCACCAGATCACCAATGTCACCAGGTCACCGAAGGTCACCAGGTCACCGAAGGTCACCAGATCACATAAGATCACCAGGCCATCAGGTCACAAGTTTACCAGGAAATGAACATCAGGTCACGCGAATTTCAAAAGAAGAAAGAAACGAATGCCAAGGATAACAAGCAAAGGAATGATAAAGGAGTAACAGGTTGAAGTGGGAGACAAAACAAACAGTAGAAAACAGAACAAATCAGGAGGAAGAAGGAGCAACAAAAGAAGGAAGTAGAAGAAGAATGAATAACGTGGAGACAGAATCAAGGAAGTAATAAATAAGTAGACAAAAGAAACAAACTTATACAAAATTAAACACAGTAAAACAAACAGAAATTATTAAAAAATACAAAAATCTTACGTCATTAACAGTAAGAAATATTAACAAATTACCAAAATAAGGACAAAATAATTTTAATAGCTAATATTAAATTAAACTAGCAAAGAACGCATTTAACAAATACATTAACATAATTCATGGAAATTAACACGAGCTAAAAAATAAATTAAAAAAAAGGCTAAATTACAACTAAATTAACGAACTGCTCATTATTATTATTATTATTATTATTATTATTATTATTATTATTATTATTATTATAGTAGTAGTAGTAGTAGTAGTAGTAGTAGTATTATTAGCTTTATTTGAATATTATTATTAATAGAAGGAAAAGTACAGTTCATACTACCATTACTATTACTACTACTACTACTACTACTACTACTACTACTACTACTACTACTACTACTACTACTACTACTACTAATAATAATAATAATAATAATAATAATAATAATAATAATAATAAAAATAATACAATACAAATATGGAAGAACTAGTCTTAAAGGAATTTTGGGCATTAACAAGCTGCCTTTTCCCCTCTCTTCCTCCCTTCCCTTCCTACCTGTCTTCCCTTCCTACCTGTCTTCCCCTCTTCCTCCCTCCCTCTTCAGTCTGTTGTCGCAACTTGCATAACGACATTACACATTGCAAACTTCACTATAATATAGTTCACCAGGCAGAACCACGAGCGTGAAACAGTTAAGGAACAATCACCCATGATGCAATTACCGATCAACGCATGACGTAGTTACCCAACAATCACCCATGATACAATTAGCGATCAATCAACGCGTGACGTAGATACCCAACAATCACCCATGATACAATTACCGTTCAATCAACGCGTGACGCAGTTACCCAACAATCACCCATGATACAATTACCGTTCATTCAACGCGTGACGCAGTTACTCAACAATCACCCATGATACAATTACCGTTCAATCAACGCGTGACGCAGTTACCCAACAATCACCCATGATGCAATTACCGATCAACGCATGACGCAGTTACCCAACAATCACCCATGATGCAATTACCGATCAACGCATGACGCAGTTACCAAACAATCACCCATGATGCAATTACCGATCAACGCATGACGCAGTTACCAAACAATCACCCATGATGCAATTACCGATCAACGCATGACGCAGTTACCCAACAATCACCCATGATACAATTACCGTTCAATCAACGCATGACGCAGTTACCAAACAATCACCCATGATACAATTACCGTTCAATCAACGCGTGACGTAGTTACCCATCAATCACCCATGATACAATTACCGTTCAGTCAACGCATGACGCAGTTACCAAACAATCACCCATGATACAATTACTGTTCAATCAACGCGTGACGTAGTTACCCAACAATCACCCATGATACAATTACCGTTCACTCAACGCGTGCAGACGCATAGGTCGGGGACCCGGAGTAAATTCCCCTGAATGGAGTAAAAATAAAAATCTCAGGGGAATGAAGACTCAGTAAACATGTACATAAAATTGCACAAAAAAAATAGATTATTTTATAAACTAGACAAATTATGAAATTTATTTGTTTTCAAAGAAATAATTTTTAGTGAAAAGTGAAAATATTTTCAATGAATTTCTTTAGTTCCCAAATAAGATTTTTTTTTATTAAGTTTGTCTGTTACTCTATTTACTTCATGCAGTTTATTTTTATAATAATTATTTTATTAATTTTGTGTTTTATTTTTAAAGTTGCTGTATCGCGTATAATATACACTTTTCAGCATGTATGACTGTATTCTCCATACAACTGGATTCACTAAACTATTTTGAATTTGGAGGCTGCTTTTGATTTTCCGAATTCTGTGGACTTTGACGTCCAGTGGGTAATTTCGGTGTACACATGTTTGTTTTGGGGTAATACCCAAAAAGTTCGCCGACCTCTGAATTGTAGAGAAATAAGAGTCCATCACAGTAATTAAGGCAAGACACTGGATGGGTGGAATTTTCTTAGTTAATAGAATATTCTGTGTGTGTATGTGTGTGTGTGTGTGTGTGTGTGTGTGTGTGTGTGTGTGTGTGTGTGTGTGTGTGTGTGTGTGTGTGTGTGTGTGTGTGTGTGTGTGTGTGTGTGCGTGTGATGTCCATTATCTTTGCATAGGTAATGGCTCTGATAGACTTGATAACTATTGTCGTTTCGAGAAATGACACCACAAACTGCTGCTGTTTCTTGATGTTAGACGAGGGAGGGGATCATTATCAGTGCATGTTTGCATGTGTATGTGTGTGTGTGTGTGTGTGTGTGTGTGTGTGTGTGTGTGTGTGTGTGTGTGTGTGTGTGTGGTGTGTGTGTGTGTGCGTGTGTGAGTGCGTTTGAGTAGTTTTTTGTATGTGTATGTGTGTTTGGTATAAATTTGTGCAAAGCCAGAAAACTAAGAAGCCAGTTTTTTCATCCACTTTCTGAGCGTGGTGATCAAAACGGAACAGATTAATTATATGAAACACGTTAAAAGCTAAAAAAAATAAATCTCAAATAAAAATCCCAAGACTGAATCACAGGTTAAAATCCACAGTGCAAAATACAATTTTCAGGACAAAAATCCCATGTCAAGACCACAAGCAAAAATTAGTCTCAAATAACAGGTGAAAATGACAGGTCGTGATACGACACGTCGAGATATGACAGGTCGTGATACGACACGTCGAGATATGACAGGTCGTCATACGACAGGTCGTGAAAACAGTTTCTAGCTTTGTATTATTAGAGGAAAAGTGATTTAAGTTTGCAAACACAAGATTATTTACCCCAGTTTGGGTAAAGTTGACTCGTATGTGTAGAGTGTTGCATCTATTTCCCATCTCCTCCTTTCTTCTTTTTCTCTTCTTTCTCTTCTCCCTCCTCTTCCTCCTCCTACTTCTACTAGTACTACTGCTACTCCTACTACTTATTCCTGCTCCTCCTACTACTCCTCCATCTCCGTTTTTTTTCTTGCTTTTTCTTATATAACAGATATCACGTTACTCGAACGCACTCATACACACACACACACACACACACACACACACACACACACACACACACACACACACACACACACACACACACACACACACACACACACACACGTGTGTGTACTCACCTAGTTGTACTCACCTAGTTGAAGTTGCAGGGGTCGAGTCCAAGCTCCTGGCCCCGCCTCTTCACTGGTCGCTACAGGGAGAGTGACCTAGTAGCGACCAGTGAAGAGGCGGGGCCAGGAGCTTGGACTCGACCCCTACAACCTCAACTAGGTGAGTACAACTGGGTGAGTACACACACACACACACACACACACACACATACACACACACACACGCACACACACACACACACACACACATACACACACACACACACACACACACACACACACACACACACACACAAACACACACACAGTGGGTGCAGACGTGGGTGCACAAGGCTCCGAGAACCTTAGTGTTTTTAAGGCGTGCAGTAACTGCTAGCAGTAATCAGTGGTAGTGACAACGTCAGTGAACAATCCTACGAGTGATAACTAAAGTTATTAGTTAAAAAAAGTCGAGAGGAAGCCTGAAATCATTAATATTTCAAAGTGCCAAACCGTTGTGGGTCTACTAGGCACTGTTGCCACACAGATTCAAACATACAAAGATCAAAGTGAGTGTGGAAGCGGGTGTTCAAGAATTACCAGCGTTTGGTTAACAAGTGAAATGTGGGGCACCATACAGTGAGAGTGAAAAAGTTAATAAGCAAAAGGAGAAAGGAAAAATAAAATATACAACAAGGGAAGGTGGCAGTAGTAGGCCTGCTGAAGCAGTGACGTCACAACAGTTGTATGCCATTATACATATAAAGTGTAACACCGAATGTGAAGTGTTTTCTGTCATATGTGAAAAGTGAAATCACTGAGGAATGCGGGATGCATGAGCATATATGGTTATAAACATCACAGGTGAAGGATTTACAAAATAGTGATAGAAGGCCTATGTACGACGACTACGTCATCAGCATCTGGCAACTTGTCATCACACCACTGCCAGCGCAAGTATTGCTCACCTGTTGAGGTTGCATGTTGCAGGGTTCTGAGTTCTGGTCTTGCATCACTGTTATATACTGGTCACTCACTCCTGCAAGCTATTACCAGAATTAGAGTAGAAATAGCATAGACGAGAGTACAACGAGTAAAGCGGTAGTGAGGGATAACGTCAGACACTTAAGCTGAGACAAGCTAAATTTTACAACCTAGCTACTTTTTGTATTTTATAAGTAGAATCGATAAGTATTAGAAGTACTTGGTAAGCTATAGAATTAATGGTATTACTACCGGCTTTTATTAGCAGTATGAATACTTAGAAGTGGGGACACACACACACACACACACAGGAACAAGCACTTGTAAAAGCTGTAGTACACACGCAAACACACACATACACAGGATTTCACACCTTCCTGTGAACTGACCATCTAAACCTCACTCCTTTTCTCTCTCTCCCTCTCTCACTACCTGTCTCCCTCTCTACCTATCTCTCTACCTATCTCTCTCTACCTATCTCACTCTTTACTTATCTCTCTCTCTCACCTATCTCTCTCTCTCTCTCTCTCTCTCTCTCCCTCTCCCATTTCTCCCCTCCCATCTCTTCCCTCTAACATCTCTTCCCTCTAACACCTCCCCCCCGTCTAACATCTCTCCCCTCTAACATCTCTCCCCTCTCATTATCTCTCCCCTCTCCCTTTTCCCATCTCTCTCCCCTCCTCCCCTCCTCCCCTCTCCTCCCCTCTCTCTCCCCCTATCCTCTCTCTCCCCCTCTCTCTCCTCCATCTCCCCCCTCTTTCCCCTTCTCCCCCTCTCTCCCCACTCTCACCCCTCTTTCTCTCTCTCTCCCCCTCTCTTTGCATTCTCTCTCTCTCTCTCTCTCTCTCTCTCTCTCTCTCTCTCTCTCTCTCTCTCTCTCTCTCTCTATCTATCTCTCTATCTCTCTCTCGCTCTCTCTCTTTCCCCTTTTCCCTTCTCACTCTCCCCCTCTCTACTTCAACCTTTCCTTTCTCTCTCTCTCACCCTCTCTCTCTCACTCTCTCTCTCCCTTTCTTTCTTTTTTTTTTTTTACACAGGGATTGACAAGGTTAAGGATCCCTAGCTTTATTGACAAGCTATTTACAGGTTAAGGATTCCTAACTTTATTGGCAAGCTAAGAGCTGTTAACTACATCAGTTCATTTGAAAGCATTTTTATTGTTATGAGACGTACAAGTAGGGAACAGGATGAAGTTGGAGCCATCTGTGGGCCAGCATTTTCATTTGATCAACTGACTTTATCTCGTTGACATCATTATGCTGTACGAATGTGTTCCATACTCGAATCATCCTGGGTATATAGGATCTCAGATGGAGTGAAGTTCTGGAGAAGGGGACAGCCAGAGTGAAGTTGCTGCTTTCTGCCCGTCTTGTGGCATAAAAGCTTGTTTCACGCTGTCCTCGAAGTGGATCCAAGTGTGGTACTTTGACAATATTGACCTTGTACATAACAGTAAGGCCACCCACATCCCTCCTATGTTGAAGGCTCTGCTGAAATGACAGATCTATCCAGGATGGGTCCAGGCGAGAGATGAGATGTCTTGCTCTGTTTTCTACTCTGTCAAGCAGTCGCAGATGAGAGGGGGAGGAGGCAAACCAAGAAAGTGGAGCATACTCAAGGTGTGAGCGTACTTGTGCCTCGTACAGGATCTTGCAACCCCTACTGTCAAGCAGATGCGAGATACGGCGAAGTGATGTAAGCTTCCTGGCTGCCTTGTTTGCAAGATTTACAACATGGTTCTTCATGGTTAGTTTGGAGTCAAATTTCACCCCAAGGATATCAACTTCTTCTCCCGGTGCCAACACCCTCCCATTCATCCTTACTACTGCACCAGCATAACCATCATGGTGCCTAGAGACGATCATCATTTGCGTTTTCTTAGGAGCAAATGTTACTTGTCATCTATTTCCCCAAGCTGATATAGCTCTCAGCTGGTGATTGATGTAGCTTAGAGCAGCTGGCATTTCTTCTCTTGGATAAGTGAATGTCATTGTACAGTTGTCTGCATATGCATGTGATTCTGGGATGAGATGAAGAAGGTCGTAGAAGTAGACATTCCATAACGACGGACCCAGCACGCTTCCTTGTTGAACACTTGCCCCAATAGGATGTTTTGCTGATTCCGTTCCATTGAGAACTACACTTAGAGATCTACCATGAAGGTAATCACTGAGGAGACATAGCGTAGAGCCTGCAATTCCCAGTGCTTGAAGTTTTGCTAAGAGGCCCTGGTGCCACACCCGGTTGAAAGCGCCAGCAATGTCCAGTGCTACCACACAGCTGACTTTGGATTCATCCAGTGACTGGTGCCACTTAGTGGAGAGGTTTAACAACAGATCAGCAGCAGAGTAACCTTTCCTGAAGCCATATTGACGATCACAAAGTAGTGAGTGGTAGTCAAAAAACTCTGTCATTTGTGAAGATTGAGACACTTATGCAGCATATGGACTGAACACATCGACTCCAGGCTGAGGGACTTATCACCTCACACTCCTCCTCTCCTTACGCCTTCCTCTTTGTATTGGACTGATGAAGCCACTGTGTGGCGAAACGTTTCCTGAATAAAGATTCCCATATGCTGCATAAGTGTCTCAATCTTCAACTTGTCGGTTTTTCAAACCATTCATCACATCTGTCATTTGTCTTGAGATTATTGTCTCAAGGATCCTACCAGTGATTGACAGGAGTGACACTGGTCTGTAGTTGCTGATTTCTGCTCTGCTGTTCTTTTTGTGAACAGGGACTACATTTGCCTCTTTCCACAGAGAGGGCAATTTACACTGTACTAGGCAGTGCTGAAAGATGCGAGTCAGAGGTGCTGCTAGCTGGTCTGCACATCTCAACAATCTTGGGCTTAACTTGTCTGGGCCCACAGCCTTTTCTTGGTTAAGCGATTTAAGAAGGAAATGTACCTCCTCCTGCCTTATTGTCACCACTGACAGTTTTGACACAGTTCTTGCAGCTAGCCAAGGAGGGTCCCTTGCTGGATCAGGAACTTGCATTTTGGTAGCAAAGTGTTCAACAAAGAGGTCCGCCTTCTCTTGACTACTAGTAGAGGTGGTCCCATCCTGTCGATTTAGAGGTGAAATGAGCTCCTCAGGCAGATAACCTTGTCTGTCCTTGACCAGGGATCACCAGGTTTTGGAGCCTACTCTACCTGATGCTAGCTTTCTTTTAGTGCCCACCTCCCATTTAGCAATGGCCCACTTTTGAACGTCACCCATATGCCTACAGGCTTGCTTTTGCAAGTTCCTATTAAAGGTGGTAGGATGTCTCTTATACCTTCGCCATGCTTCTCTCTCTCTCTCTCTCTCTCTCTCTCTCTCTCTCTCTCTCTCTCTCTCTCTCTCTCTCTCTCTCTCTCTCTCTCTCTCTCTCTCAATCAATCAAAAAAAAGTGGTGGGGGCTCGCAGGAACCAGGGATCAGATGAGAATGGTTCTGGTAAGGAGGAGTGGAAGGAGGAGCAGTGGAAAAGGATGAAACAAGAGTGGGAGAGAAAATTAGGAGAGCTTTCTGAAAAAATGGAGAAAGAGCTCTCTGTGAAATTGGAAAAGAGGTTGGAGAAGGAGACAAAGAATTGGGAGGCACAAGTCGAAACTGCAGTGGCCAGGATAAGGGTCCTAGAAGTTGAGATAAATAGGCTGAAGCGAGTTACAGGGGCAGCGACCAGAGAAGACACAGCATATGAAGCTGAGAGGCCGAACAGGAAGGAACGAGATATGAATTATGCTAAGGTCATATCAGCCTACCAAGAAGGGCCAAGGAGTGAAAGGGAAGAACAGCTGGGTGCAGATGGAGAGGGTGATAGGTCGAATGCTGAGGCACAACCATGCTACCATGAGCCACTGGAAAAATCAAGGGAGAAAATGACCACATACAGACAGGATCCAGAGTCACAGAGGGTGAGGCAATGGGAGGAGGAAAGGGCAAAATCAGTGTTTATACATGGGCTTCAGGAGAGAGAGGAAAGGACACACACTGAAAGGTGGCAGGAAGAAAGAAAAGATATTGAGAAAATCATCACGGAAATAGGTGAAGAAGAGATGGACGAGATTGTAAATTTTCAGAGAATAGGGGGGTACTCGAAGGGGAGAAACAGACCGATCAAGCTGATTCTCAGGACGGAAACAGTGTGGAACAGGATCCTCTAAGGGAAGCCATGGTTGAAATACTCGGAAGAGTACAAGAGGGTGTTCCTAGACAGAGACGGAACACAAACAGAACGACAGCAGCTGAGAGAGAGGACAAAAAAGCGAAAGGAGCTAGGAAAGGAGACAAGGATGGAACCAGCAGAGGTCAGTCAGAGCAGAACAGAGCAGCAAGGGCAAGCACACACACAACTATCCTCAGAACCCCAGAACCTATCACACCACCCCAACACACACTACAATCCATACCCACAGCTTCCACCCAACACCTAGCTATAGAATCCCACAGTATGCTACCAGGTCTCCCATCCTCACAGGCCCCCCAAACCACAGTGTTGGAAAGGAGACTGAAGGTTTGGTACACAAACGCTGATGGAATAACAAATAAGTGGGAGGAGTGGCACGAAAGAGTCAAAGATGCATCAGCGGACATCATAGCTCTCACAGAAACCAAGCTTACAGGTATGATAACAGATGCCATCTTTCCAATGGGATACCAGATCCTGAGGAAAGACAGAGGGAACAGGGGGGTGGAGGAGTGGCATTGCTGATCAAAAACCAATGGAATTTTGATGAGCTGGAGAGAGGAGACAGCGGAGAAGAAAGTGATTACATAGCAGGAACGCTTCACTCTGGAGGTCCCAAGGTGGTAATAGCAGTGATGTATAACCCACCACAGAACAGCAGGAGGCCAAGGCAAGAGTACGACAAGAGCAATAGAGCGATTGTTGACACACTGGCTGCAGTGGCCAGAAGAGCTCATGCATGCAGTGCAAAGCTCCTGATCATGGGTGACTTTAACCACAAGGAGATCGATTGGGAGAACTTGGAGCCACATGGGGGCCAAGATACATGGAAGGCTAAGATGATGGATGTGGTGCTGGAAAACTTCATGTACCAACACGTAAGGGACACTAAAAGAGAGAGAGGAGAGGATGAACCAGCAAGACTGGACCTAGTATTCACCTTGAGCAGTGCAAATATCGAGGACATCACACATATGAAAGACCCCCTTGGGGCCAGCGATCATGTGGTTTTAAGCTTCGAATACACAGTAGAGCTACAAGTGGAGGGGGAAGCAGGAAGGCCAGGACGAATGAAGCTAAACTACAAGAAAGGGGACTGCACGGGAATGAGGAACTTCCTGAACGGGGTTCAGTGGGACAGAGAACTGCCAGGGAAGCCAGTTAATGAGATGATGGAATATGTAGCAACAATATGCAAGGAGGCTGAGGAGAGGTTTGTACCCAAGGGTAACAGGAATAATGAAAAAGCCAGGATGAGCCCATGGTTCACCCAAAGGTGCAGGGAGGCAATAACCAAGTGTGCTAGGGAATGGAAGAAATATAGAATGCAAAGGACCCAGGAGAATAAGGAGAGCAGTCAAAGAGCCAGAAACGAATATGCACAGATAAGAAGGGAGGCCCAACGACAATATGAAAACGACATAGTAGCGAAAGCTAAATCTGACCCGAAACTGTTATACAGCCACATCAGGAGGAAAACAACAGTCAAGGACCAGGTAATCAGGCTAAGGAAGGAAGGAGGAGAGACAACAAGAAATGACCGTGAAGTATGTAAGGAACTCAACAAGAGATTCAAAGAAGTGTTCACAGAGGAGACAGAAGGGGCTCCAGAAAGACGGAGAGGTGGGGCACACCACCAAGTGCTGGACACAGTGCACACAACCGAGGAAGAAGTGAAGAGGCTTCTGAGTGAGCTAGATACCTCAAAAGCAATGGGGCCATATAACATCTCTCCATGGGTCCGGAGAGAGGGAGCAGTGGCGCTATGTGTACCCTTAACAACAATATTCAATACATATATCGAAACAGGGAGATTGCCTGAGGCATGGAAGACAGCAAATGTAGTCCTAATCTTTAAAAAAGGAGACAGACATGAAGCACTAAACTGCAGACCAGTGTCACTGACGTGTCTAGTATGCAAAATCATGGAGAAGATTATTAGGAGAAGAGTGGTGGAACACCTAGAAAGGAATGATCTCATCAACAGCAGCCAACATGGTTTCAGGGACGGGAAATCCTGTGTCACAAACCTACTGGAGTTCTATGACATGGTGACAGCAGTAAGACAAGAGAGAGAGGGGTGGGTGGATTGCATATTCTTGGACTGCACGATGGCGTTTGACACAGTTCCACACAAGAGATAAGTGCGAAAACTGGAGGACCAAGCAGGGATAACAGGGAAGGCACTACAATGGATCAGGGAATACTTGTCAGGAAGACAGCAGCAAGTCATGGTAAGTGGCGAGGTGTCAGAGTGCGCACCTACGACCAGCGGGGTCCCACAGGTGTCAGTCCTAGGACCAGTGCTGTTTCTGATATTTGTGAACGACATGACGGAAGGAATAGACTCTGAGGTGTCCCTGTTTGCAGATGACGTGAAGTTGATGAGAAGAATTCACTCGATCGAAGACCAGGCAGAACTACAAAGGGATCTGGACAGGCTGCAGACCTGGTCCAGCAATTGGCTCCTGGATCTCAATCCCACCAAGTGCAAAGTCATGAAGATTGGGGAAGGGCAAAGAAGACCGCAGGCGGAGTACAGTCTAGGGGGTCAGAGACTACAAACCTCAGTCAAGGAAAAAGATCTTGGGGTGAGTATAACACCAGACACATCTCCTGAAGCGCACATCAACCAAATAACGGCTGCAGCATATGGGCGCCTAGCAAACCTCAGAACAGCATTCCGACATTTTAATAAGGAATCGTTCAGGACCCTGTACACCGTGTACGTTAGGCCCATATTGGAATATGCGGCACCAGTTTGGAACACACACCTAGCCAAGCACGTAAAGAAACTAGAGAAAGTGCAAAGGTTTACAACAAGACGAGTCCCAGAGCTAAGAGGTATGTCCTACGAGGAGAGGTTAAGGGAAATCAACCTGACGACACTGGAGGACAGGAGAGATAGGGGGGACATGATAACGACATGCAAAATACTGAGAGGAATTGACAAGGTGGACAAAGACAGGATGTTCCAGAGATTGGACACAGCAACATGGGAACATTTTTGGAAGTTGAAGACACAGATGAATCACAGGGATGTTAGGAAGTATTTCTTCAGCCACAGAGTAGTCAGTAAGTGGAATAGTTTGGGAAGCGATGTAGTGGATGCAGGATCCATACATAGCTTTAAGCAGAGGTATGATAAAGCTCACGGTTCAGGGAGAGTGACCTAGTAGCGACCAGTGAAGAGGCGGGGCCAGGAGCTCGGACTCGACCCCTGCAACCTCAACTAGGTGAGTACACACACATACACACACACACACACACACACACACACACACACACACACACACACACACACACACACACACACACACACACACACACACACACACACACACACGCGCGCGCGCGCGCGCCCACGCTGCAGCATATGGGGCCTAGCAAACCTCAGAACAGCATTCCAACATCTTAATAAGGAATCGTTCAAGACCCTGTACACCGTGTACGTTAGGCCCATATTGGAGTATGCGGTACTAGTTTGGAACCCACACCTAGCCAAGCACATAAAGAAACTAGAGAAAGTGCAAAGGTTTGCAACAAGACTAGTTCCAGAGCTAAGAGGTATGTCCTACGAGGAGAGGTTAAGGGAAATCAACCTGACGACAGTGGAGGACAGGAGAGATAGGGAGGACATGATAACGACATACAAAATACTAAGACGAATTGACAAGGTGGACAAAGACAGGATGTTCCAGAGATGGGACACAGCAACAAGGGGACACAGTTGGAAGTTGAAGACACAGATGAATCACAGGGATGTTAGGAAGTATTTCTTCAGCCATAGAGTAGCCAGGAAGTGAAATAGTTTGGGAAGCGATGTAGTGGAGGCAGGATTCATACATAGCTTTAAGCAGAGGTATGATAAAGCTCACGGTTCAGGGAGAGTGACCTAGTAGCGACCAGTGAAGAGGCGGGGCCAGGAGCTTGGACTCGACCCCTGCAACTTCAACTAGGTGAATAACTAGGTGAGTACACACACACACACACACACACACACGCACACACACGCACACACACACACACACACACACACACAGGACAGGAGAGATAGGGGGGACATGATAACGACATACAAAATACTGAGAGGAATTGACAAGGTGGACAAAGACAGGATGTTCCAGAGATTGGACACAGTAACAAGGGGACACAGTTGGAAGCTGAAGACACAGATGAATCACAGGGATGTTAGGAAGTATTTCTTCAGCCACTGAGTAGTCAGTAAGTGGAATAGTTTGGGAAGCGATGTAGTGGAGGCAGGATCCATACATAGCTTTAAGCAGAGGTATGATAAAGCTCACGGCTCAGGGAGAGTGACCTAGTAGCGATCAGTGAAGAGGCGGGGCCAGGAGCTCGGACTCGACCCCCGCAACCTCAACTAGGTGAGTACACACACACACACACACACACACACACACACACACACACACACACACAAACGACGCACGCAAGCACACGACACACAAATACAAGACTGAAAGCATCGTAAAAAAAAAAATATTACAAGAACAATTACAGTCGTACCTACACGAGATTACGTCATAGTTAAGACAGCAGATGTATCCGTATCGCTTGGAATTATTGCGTATCTAGTAATTTTGAAGACAATATCAGTATAATTTTACTAATAGGTTAAAAGAGTATGGGAAAGAATTCAGATATTTGTGTGCGTGTACTTACCTAATTGTGGTTGCAGGGGTGAAGTCATAGCTCCTGGTCCCGCCTCTTCACTGGTCGCTACTTGGTCCTCCCTCTCCCTGCTCCATCATAACTCATCTTAAAATTATGTATGGATCCTGCTTCCACTATATCTCTTTTCAGACTATTCCACTTCCTGACAACTCTATGGCTGAAGAAATACTTCCTAACATCCCTCTGACTCATCTGAGTCTTCAACTTCCAATTGTGACCCCTTGTTGCTGTGTCACATTTCTGGAACATCCTGTCTTTGTCTTCTTTGTCAATTCTTCGTAGTATTTTATATGCCGTTTTCATGTCTCCCCTATCTCTCCTGTCCTTCTGTGTGTGTGTGTGTGTGTGTTTGTGTGTGTTGTGTGTGTGTGTGTGTGTGTGTGTGTGTGTGTGTGTGTGTGTGTGTGTGTGTGTGTGTGTGTCTGTGTGTCTGTGTGTGTGTGAGGTATGTGGCAGGCTTTTAATAATCACGTGTGAGAAAGCACTGCAGGTGTGGGGGAAATCTTTCACTACTCCTGTTTGAGGGAGGTAAAGGAATTACACTAGTGGGGAGGCAGGTGGTGACACTACAGGTGTGGGGATGGCTGTGGTGATCTAGGTGTGCAGCAGGATTTTAACACTCACGTGTGGGGGAGGTGGTGGTGTTGGTTGAAGCGGTGTCAGGCACTTCGGGAAGGGCCTCTTCCACAGGACTCAGTGGACCTGAAGCGGAAACAAGATAAAATTACACACTAACATTCACAGCTTAATCCCTCAGAGAGAGAGAGAGAGAGAGAGAGAGAGAGAGAGAGAGAGAGAGAGAGAGGTTCCAATTCCTCTTCTCCCACCATTGTAATTTTGTAATTGTCCCCAGCAACTCTAATTAGGAACAACAATTGCGGCTTTGCTTCTGTAATTACAGTCGAGCTGAGGGCAAAGAGAAGGGTGAAGAGACGGGAAGGGGAAGGAGAAATAGCAAGAAGAGGAAAAGAGGGGTAATGGGCAAAGAGAGAGAGAAACAGGACAAGAGACAGTAAAGAGGGGGAAAGAGGATAAAAAATGAGCAAATGTAACAGTTAATGTAATAGAAAGTGTTTTAATATGAAAACAATGGAGAGAGTGATAGAGAGAGAGAGAGAGAGAGGAGAGAGAGAGAGAGAGAGAGAGAGAGAGAGAGAGAGAGAGAGAGAGAGAGAGGAGAGAGAGAGAGAGTGAGAGAGAGAGTGAGAGAGAGAGGAGAGAGAGAGGAGAGAGAGAGAGAGAGGAGAGAGAGAGAGAGAGAGAGAGAGAGAGAGAGAGAGAGAGAGAGAGACAGACAGACAGACAGACAGACAGACAGACAGACAGACAGACAGACAGAGGGAATGAAAGATGGACAGCTAAGGGTATACCCTGAGAGTGTTTCAAGGGTCAACGCCCCTGCTGCCCGGTCCATGACCAGGCTTCGCGGTGGATCAGGGCCTGATCAACCAGGCTGTTACTGTTGGTCGCACGCAAAGTGGCGTACGAACCACAGCCCGGCTGGTCAGGTACTGACTTTAGGTGCCTGTCCAGATCTCTACTGAAGAGAGCCAAGGGTCTAGTGATAATCTCCTTATGTATGCTGGCAGTTGAACAATCTTGGACCCCTAACACTTGTTGTGTTGCCTCTTGGGGAAAAACTGCACTGCTTGCGAGTCTTTTGCTTTCGTACAGAGGGATTTCCGTGTTCAGATTTGGGACTAGTCCCTCTAGGATTTCCCAAGAGTATATTATCATATACCCTTCTCGCCTGCATTCCAAGGAATACAGGTGAAAGGACTTCAACCTTCCCCAGTAATTGAAATTCTTTATTGTGCTTATACATGTAGTGAAAGTTCTCTGTAAAGTCTCTGGGTCTGCAATTTTGCCTATCTTTACAGGGGCCGTAACTATATTGCTAGAGAGAACAAGCGATTTGAAGAGAATCATCATTGGCTTGGCATCCCTAAATTTGAAGGTTCTCATTATCCATCATTTTCCTAGCAGATGTGGTAGAGACAATGTTGTGATCTTCGAAAGTGAGATTCTCTGATATTATCACTCCCAGGTCCTTCATATTAGTTTCTCGGTCTATTTAGTGGTTGGAATTTGTTTTAATACCCAGATCAAGTTTTTATTTTATCGAGTTTTCCATGGCTAAGTAGTTGTAATTTGTCTTCATTGAACTTCACATTGTTTTCTGAGGCCTATTTAAAGACTTCGTTAATGTTCACTTGGAGATTTGCAGTGTCTTCTGTAGATGACACTGTCATGCAAATTCCGGTATCGTAAGCATAGGAGGACACGGTGGTGTTGCTTACATCTCTGTCTGTCAGATATGAGGAAGAGGAAAAGGATGCAAAAAAAAAAAAATAGATAATATTTTCAAATGAGTAATATATTCTCAGCAAAAAAGGCATTAAACTATTTTTGTCAAAAGATAACAATTATAATAATAATAATAATAATAATAATAATAATAATAATAACAACAACAATAATAATAATAATAATAATAATAATAATAATAATAATAATAATAATAATAATAATAATAATAATTTAAAAAATAAATAATAATAAAATCAAAATAAATATGATAATAATAAATAAATTTTTGAGATTCGTATTTGTTAAAAAACTCTACGGATGGCATCAGCCGCATTTCATTACTATGACACTACGACAACGATGAAGTTCGTGAGTTCTCCCACAGAGTTGGTGAGTTCTCCCACAGAGTTGGTGAGTTCACGCACAGCGTTGGTGAGTTCACGCACAGCGTTGGTGAGTTCACCCACAGCGTTGGTGAGTTCACTCACAGCGTTGGTGAGTTCACGCACAGCGTTGGTGAGTTCACCCACAGCGTTGGTGAGCTCACGCACAGCGTTGGTGAGTTCACGCACAGCGTTGGTGAGTTCACGCACAGCGTTGGTGAGTTCACGCACAGCGTTGGTGAGTTCACGCACAGCGTTGGTGAGTTCACCCACAGCGTTGGTGAGTTCACCCACAGCGTTGGTGAGTTCACGCACAGCGTTGGTGAGTTCACCCACAGCGTTGGTGAGTTCACCCACAGCGTTGGTGAGTTCTCACACAACTTTGCTGATTATAAACACGAAGCACTTTACTGTGGAAAGCGTGTTCACGGCACGAGGCTTGACGGGCTGAATAAACCTCATCTTGGAGGCTTTAAGCACCTTAGTGAAACTTTACACGTTGATAGGAGAAGGTGGTGGTAATGGTGGTAGTGGGTATGGTGGTAATGGTGGTAGTGGGTGTGGTGGTAATGGTGGAGGCTGTGGTGGTGGTGATGGTGGTGGTGGTGGTGGTGGTGGTGATGGTGGTGGTGATGGTGGTGGTGATGGCTGTGATGGTGGTGGTGATGGTGGTGGTGATGGTGGCTGTGGTGGTGGTGATGGCTATGGTGGTGTATATATAGGCCTTTTTCTACTTTAATTCATCATATTCCCTGTTTCTCGTTGTTTTTTAATCATGTAAACCTGCTCTTGTGTTCTTCAATAATATACATATAATATACATATGTTTTATCATATACATTGGCTTTTATTTCTTGTTTAATCATAAACAATTAATTTTCTTTGGTTTTCGATCTTTCATATCTCCCATTTTCAATAAAAAGCATAAAATTTTCCTTTTACTTTCATCGTGTTCCTCATTTTTTATTTGCTCAGTCATAAATATTAGCTTTTTTTCCTTGTTCTTCAATCGCAAACATAGAATTCTCCATCAATGATTTTGTGATGCTGTTTGGAGCCTCGGGGAATAAAAATACTGGTCTGGGGGTAAAAAAATAATATTGTAATAAGTCATCCTAGGGTCACACACCATCGTAAATTTTCATAAATACGTTGAGTAGTAAGGTCAGTATCATTAGTGACCTTTTGGTTTGATCTTCCAGGAAAATCAAAATCGTTAGTGGCCTTTGGTGTGATCTTCCAAGAAGGTCATTATCGTTAGTGACCTTTGGTGTGGTCTTCCAAGAAGATCATTATCATTAGTGAACTTTGATGTGATCTTCCAAGAAGGCCATTATCGTTAGTGACCTTTAGTTTGATCTACCAGGAAGGTCAAAATCTTTAATGACCTTCAGTTTGATCTTAAAGGAAGGTAAAAATCATTAATAGCCTTTGTTTTGATCTTCCAGGAAAGTTAAAATTGTTAATGAACTTTGGTTTGATCTTCCTGGAAGTTCAAAATTGTTAGTGACCTCTGGAGTGGTTTACCAAGAAGTTCATTATCATTAGTGACTTTTGATTTGCTCTTCCAGGAGCGTCAAAACAAACTGCCTTTATTATACCAAACCTTATATACAACATAAACCTCGCCTTCAACACACATCACAATAAAATAGGTTAGTACACTGGAAATTTTTTGCTTATTTATTAAAACTAGGCAGTAAGAAAATTTACATTATATCGATCCTAGTGGGTCGGTATACACCCAGCCTACTGGTCATGCTCCCAGCCTACTGGCCATACTCCCAGCCTACTGGTCATGCTCTCAGCCTACTGGCCATACTCCCAGCCTATTGGCCATGCTCCCAGCCTATTGGCTATATTCCTTCCTAATGGCTATACTCCCAGCCGACAGTCCATACTCCCAGCTTACTGGCCATACTCCCAGTCTACTGACCATACTCCCAGCCTACTGGTAAACCAGCTATTATTTCTGAACTCTTCTCATAACTCAAACAGGTCCCCACTCAAAAATTAAAAAAAAAAGATCAGGCATCTCCCACGGCACACAAGAACACGAAACCAAATCCAGACACAAGCAATAGCCTGAGAATCACCACGAAAAACACAGAAACACTCCATTTCATCTCCTAATCGCCATCTTTACCCCACGCTTTCTCTATAGTGACGCCATAACGTTACTCTAAACCAGTGGTTCCCAAACTTTTCCAGGCTGCCGCTCCCTTGGCTCCCAAGCCACACCCCTAGCGCCTCACCACACACATGAACATACCTCTTTCTTGGCATTAGTTTTCAAGCAAATTCAAAACAACAACTGACCTAACATTATAAACCAACTTATTTATTTCACAAAAGAACTGACACAGTAAACCTAATTATTTAACAATATGAAAGGGTAAATTTACATTTCGTCTGTAACTACAATGTGTTCACAGTTTTAGTGAGATAGATGTGCGTGGTGCAGGGACATTGGCTTCTCAACATCAGTCTTGAAGCCACTTAGAAGAAGTCGCAAACACCGGCTTTAAGTAACTATCAGTCTGTTTCTTTGCTTGGAAAGAAGCTTGGCGACTACACTGAAGCCTCGCTGTACTAAATATAATGTTGGGAAGGTTGATTTTGTTCCATAGTGCAGAGTAGCGGTCAGAATTTTTTTTTTTTTGTAACCAAAAAAATCTTGATTTGATTGTTTGAACTTTGGCCTCAGTTCAGTGTCATTTTGGAGTGAAATCAGTTTTTCCCTCACCATTCCTGTTTTCTCATTGCTGATATCTGGGAATGGATTGATCATCCAGTCTGGTATTTTATGCAAAAAAAAAAAAAAAAAAAAAAAAAAAAAAAAAGATAGAGATATCCTGAATCTGTCAGGTATGTCTCTATGCTCATTCAGGTCATCGTCTGGTATGCTCTTCGTCTCCAGTTCGGAAACTGGAAAAGCTCACAACAGGCTATGTTAGACTTGAATTACTGTAACCTGGACAGAAAAGTGGAAAGGGCTGATTTGGCTTTGATAAAATTAGCCTCATTTCCTTGTCACTGCAAATTAACTTCGTTAAACTTTGAAAATTAACTTCGTTAAACATCTGACAAGAAAGCAATGTCATGCTTGACGTTTCTTAGTTCATCACATAGAGCAGAATTGGAGTCTTGGAAGTGAATGGAAACGTCTCAGGAAGTTTCCATCTGACAGCCATCTAACCTCTGTGTGCAACAACAAACGTTCAAAATCTTCATCTTTGTCAATGAAGAGCTGTCGACACAGTCGGTAACTGACAGCATGTGCTTTGATTTTATTTACCGCTCTGATAACAGTGCTTAATGATTTGTGAAGTCGACCACTTAGGATTTTAGCAACCAGATGTTTCCTGTGGCTTACACAGTGCACCGTGAACACACCAGGTACAGCTTTTTTCACGAAACTGATGAAGCCACAATGACAACCTGTCATCGATGGTGCCCCATCTGTTGCACAAGTAAGAATGCTGGTAAGCGGGATGTATTTTTCTTTGAAAAAAAAATCTCAGCAACACTAAATACTAACTCCCTTTTTGTATTTATTTCTAGTTGTTTTGCAAATAACAACTCCTGAACCAAGCTTTCATCTCTGCCGAAATGAACATAAGCAAGAAGCAAAGATTCATTGCCTGGTAGAGTGGGCTCATAAAACCGTAAGACAAATTCTGTTGTCTTAAGCATGTGTTTCCAGTGGTTTTAGCCATTTCATTCACTCTTCTTTGAACAGAGTTATCACTGAGAGGAATACCTTTAATAATTTGTTCAGATGACTTATGTTAAACTGTGCACAGAACCTAACTTACTGCTGGCAGAATATGCTCTTCCCCAGTTGTATAAAGATTACCAGATCTAGCAATCAGCAATGAGATACTGTATGATACACGCAAACCATTGCAGCATTGTTGTAAAGTGCTACCAAACATATTTACAATGGTTTTTCCGTTTCTGTATGTTTTCTCGAAGTGACTGAAAATATGCTACGTGTTCGTTTACTTTATAAAACACACACACACACACACACACACACACACACACACACATATATATATATATATATATATATATATATATATATATATAAATATATATATATATATATATACATACATATATATATATATATATATATATATATATATATATATATATATATATATATATATATTATTGTAACGGCGGACGAGTGGTAGTGATCAATAACAACACTGCGCTAGCCAAGGATTCGAACCCATGTTGTACTGGCCTGCCTCATGGTAAGCGAGAACCACATAACGCTTTAAACCACAGGACCACCCAACCCTACAAGAATGGCGCAGCCACCAATGTTGGGCCCCCATCCGAGGGCTTACGGAGGTCCGTGGTTACAATATATAAATGCTGCTCGTGAGGCTAGTACACCAAACAGGGATGAGAATGAAATTAGCTTGGAAGCTCCCACACCTCCGTATGCCCTCGGATGGCGGCCCAACAGTTAGCTCTGCTGGCTGCGCCGTTCTTGTAGGGTTGCGTGGTCCTGTGATTTAAAGCGTCATGTGGTTCTCCCTTACCATGAGGCAGGCCATTACAACATGGGTTCGAATCCTTGGCCAGTGCAGTGTCGTCATATATATAAATATATATATATATATATATATATATATATATATATATATATATATATATATATATATATATATATATATATATATATATATATATATATATATATATATATATATGTCGTGCCGAATATGTAAAACTGGTCAATTAGCAAGAACTCGTTTAAAATTAAGTCATTTTTTAAATTTTCTCTTATACGTTTAAAGATAAATTCTTTTAATTAATGTTAATGAAAAAATTTTTAATTTTGCAACAAAAGAATCTTAGAAAACTTACCTAACCTTATTATAACAAGAGCAATTGAATTTATCTTTACCCAACTATATATATTTTAGATTTGTTTACAATAATTTAGTACTAAACAAACACACTGAAATATATTTTTTTCGTTAGGTTCAGAATGATTTTGGCGAAATTATTGCATACACAAATTTTTACTTGTCCTATATGGCAAGATGAGCGTTGCTATTTAAGCCAAGATCGCAAGTTCTGCCTATTCGGCACGACATATATATATATATATATATATATATATATATATATATATATATATATATATATATATATATATATATATATATATATATATATATATAATATATATATATATATATATATATATATATATATATATATATATATATATATGTCGTGCTGAATAGGCAGAACTTGCGATCTTGGCTTAAATAGCAACGCTCATCTTGCCATATAGGACAAGTGAAAATTTTTTTATGCTATAATTTCACATAAATCATTATGAACCTAACGAAAAAAAATATATTTCATTCTGTTTGTTCATTATTAAATTATTCTAAACTTATCTAAAGTATATATATTTGGATTAGGCTTGTTATAATAAGGTTAGGTAAGTTTTCTAAGGTTCTCTTGGTACAAAATTATTGACTTTTACATAAACATGAAAAAAATATATATGTCGTGCAGAATAGGCAGAACTTGCGATCTTGGCTTAAATAACAAACCTCATCTTGCCATATAGAACAAGCGGAAATTTGTGTATAGAATAATTTCGCCAAAATCATTCTGAACCTAACGAAAAAAATATATTTCACTGTGTTTGTTTAGTATTAAATTATTGTAAACAAATCTAAAATATATTTAGTTGTGTTAGGCTAAAATAATTTGCTCTTGTTATAATAAGGTTAGGTAAGTTTTCTAAGATTCTTTTGGTGCAAAATTAAAAATTTTTACATTAACATTAATGAAAAAAATATATCTTTAAACGTATAAGAGTAAATTTTTGAAAGGACTTAATTTTGAATGAGTTCTTGCTAATTGACCAGTTTTACGTATTCGGCACGACATATATATATATATATATATATATATTATATATATATATATATATATATATATATATATATATATATATATATATATATATAATATATATATATATATATATATATATATATATATATATATATATATATATATATATATATATATATATATATACATATATATATATGTATATATATATATATATATATATATATATATATATATATATATATATATATATATATATATATATATATATATATATATATATATATATATATATATATATATATATGTATATATATACATATATATATGTATATATATATAAATCATACTTGAAATATAGGGGCTTCTTGGAGAAAATTCTCAAACAGCTTCAGGGAGAACCTTGAGTTTTCCCTGAAGCAAGTTTATTCATTTCTCTGAGGATGAGGGTCCCCAAAACAGTTCTAGAGGTGGTACCTCCCTTTATTTATATACATATATATATATATATATATATATATATATATATATATATATATATATATATATATATATATATATATATATATATATATATATACATATACATGTATTGGTCAATTAGAAAAAAACTCATTTAAAATTAAGTCTTTTCTAAAATTTTCTCTTATACGTTTAAAGATATATTTTTTCATTAATGTTAATGTAAAAAAAAATAATTTTGCACTTAGAGAATCTTGGAAAACTTACCTAACCTTATTATAACAAGCGCAATTTATTTTAACCTAACCCAACTAAATATATTTTAGATTTGTTTACAATAATTTAATACTAAACAAACACAGTGAAATATATTTTTTTCGTTAGGTTATGAATGATTTTGGCGAAATTATTCCATACACAAATTTCCGCTTGTTCTATATGGCAAGATGAGGTTTGTTATTTAAGCCAAGATCGCAAGTTTGCCTATTCGGCACGACATATATATTTTTTTCATGTTTATGTAAAAGTCAATAATTTTGTACCAAGAGAACCTTAGAAAACTTACCTAACCTTATTATAACAAGCCTAATCCAACTATATATATTTTAGATAAGTTTAGAATAATTTAATAATGAACAAACAGAATGAAATATATTTTTTTTCGTTAGGTTCATAATGATTTTTGTGAAATTATAGCTTACCAAACTTTTCGCTTGCCTTATTCGGCAATAACAGTGTTGCTATTGAAGCCAAAATCGCAAGTTTTACTTATTCAGCACGACATATATTTTTTTTTTTTTATTATCACACCGGCCGATTCCCACCAAGGCAGGGTGGCCCGAAAAAGAAAAACTTTCACCATCATTCACTCCATCACTGTCTTGCCAGAAGGGTGCTTTACACTACAGTTTTTAAACTGCAACATTAACACCCCTCCTTCATAGTGCAGGCACTGTACTTCCCATCTCCAGGACTCAAGTCCGGCCTGCCGGTTTCCCTGAATCCCTTCATAAATGTTACTTTGCTCACACTCCAACAGCACGTCAAGTATTAAAAACCATTTGTCTCCATTCACTCCTATCAAACACGCTCACGCATGCCTGCTGGAAGTCCAAGCCCCTCGCACACAAAACCTCCTTTACCCCCTCCCTCCAACCCTTCCTAGGCCGACCCCTACCCCGCCTTCCTTCCACTACAGACTGATACACTCTTGAAGTCATTCTGTTTCCTCCATTCTCTCTACATGTCCGAACCACCTCAACAACCCTTCCTCAGCCCTCTGGACAACAGTTTTGGTAATCCCGCACCTCCTCCTAACTTCCAAACTACGAATTCTCTGCATTATATTCACACCACACATTGCCCTCAGACATGACATCTCCACTGCCTCCAGCCTTCTCCTCGCTGCAACATTCATCACCCACGCTTCACACCCATATAAGAGCGTTGGTAAAAACTATACTCTCATACATTCCCTCTTTGCCCCCAAGGACAAAGTTCTTTGTCTCCACAGACTCCTAAGTGCACCACTCACTCTTTTTCCTCATCAATTCTATGATTCACCTCATCTTTCATAGACCCATCCGCTGACACGTCCACTCCCAAATATCTGAATACGTTCACCTCCTCCATACTCTCCCCCTCCAATCTGATATTCAATCTTTCATCACCTAATCTTTTTGTTATCCTCATAACCTTACTCTTTCCTGTATTCACCTTTAATTTTCTTCTTTTGCACACCCTACCAAATTCATCCACCAATCTCTGCAACTTCTCTTCAGAATCTCCAAGAGCACAGTGTCATCAGCAAAGAGCAGCTGTGACAACTCCCACTTTGTGTGTGATTCTTTATCTTTTAACTCCACGCCTCTTGCCAAGACCCTCGCATTTACTTCTCTTACAACCCCATCTATAAATATATTAAACAACCACGGTGACATCACACATCCTTGTCTAAGGCCTACTTTTACTGGGAAAAAATTCCCTCTTTCCTACATACTCTAACTTGAGCCTCACTATCCTCGTAAAAACTCTTCACTGCTTTCAGTAACCTACCTCCTACACCATACACTTGCAACATCTGCCACATTGCCCCCCTATCCACCCTGTCATACGCCTTTTCCAAATCCATAAATGCCACAAAGACCTCTTTAGCCTTATCTAAATACTGTTCACTTATATGTTTCACTGTAAACACCTGGTCCACACACCCCCTACCTTTCCTAAAGCCTCCTTGTTCATCTGCTATCCTATTCTCCGTCTTACTCTTAATTCTTTCAATTATAACTCTACCATACACTTTACCAGGTACACTCAACAGACTTATCCCCCTTATTTTTGCACTCTCTTTTATCCCCTTTGCCTTTATACAAAGGAACTATGCATGCTCTCTGCCAATCCCTAGGTACCTTACCCTCTTCCATACATTTATTAAATAATTGCACCAACCACTCCAAAACTATATCCCCACCTGCTTTTAACATTTCTATCTTTATCCCATCAATCCGGCTGCCTTACCCCTTTCATTTTACCTACTTTCCTCACGAACTTCCCCCACACTCACAACTGACTCTTCCTCACTCCTACAAGATGTTATTCCTCCTTGCCCTATACACGAAATCACAGCTTCCCTATCTTCATCAACATTTAACAATTCCTCAAAATATTCCTTCCATCTTCCCAATACCTCTAACTCCCCATTTAATAACTCTCCTCTCCTATTTTTAACTGACAAATCCATTTGTTCTCTAGGCTTTCTTAACTTGTTAATCTCACTCCAAAACTTTTTCTTATTTTCAACAAATTTTTTGATAACATCTCACCCACTCTCTCATTTGCTCTCTTTTTACATTGCTTCACCACTCTCTTAACTTCTCTCTTTTCTCCATATACTCTTCCCTCCTTGCATCACTTCTACTTTGTAAAAACTTCTCATATGCTAACTTTTTCTCCCTTACTACTCTCTTTACATCATCATTCCACCAATCGCTCCTCTTCCTCCTGCACCCACTTTCCTGTAACCACAAACTTCTGCTGAACACTCTAACACTACATTTTTAAACCTACCCCATACCTCTTCGACCCATTGCCTATGCTCTCATTAGCCCCTCTATCCTCCAATAGCTGTTTATATCTTACCCTAACTGCCTCCTCTTTTAGTTTATAAACCTTTACCTCTCTCTTCCTGATGCTTCTATTCTCCTTGTATCCCCTCTACCTTTTACTCTCAGTGTAGCTACAACTAGAAAGTGATCTGATATATCTGTGGCCCTCTATAAAACATGTACATCCTGAAGTCTACTCAACAGTCTTTTATCTACCAATACATAATCCAACAAACTACTGTCATTTCGCCCTACATCATATCGTGTATACTTATTTCTCCCCTTTTTTTTAAAATATGTATTACCTATAACTAAACCCTTTCTATACAAAGTTCAATCAAAGGGCTCCCCTTATCATTTACACCTGGCACCACCAAAACTTACCTAAACCCCACCCTCTCTAAAAATTTCTCCTACTTTAGCATTCAAGTCCCCTACACAATTACTCTCTCACTTGGTTCAAAGGCTCCTATACATTCACTTAACATCTCCCAAAATCTCTCTCTTTTCCCCTGCATTCCTCTCTTCTCCCGGTGCATACACGCTTATTATGACCCACTTCTCGCATCCACCTTTACTTTAATCCACATAATTCTTGAATTTACACATTCATATTCTCTTTTCTCCTTCCATAACTGATCATTTTAAAATTACTGCTACCCCTTCCTTTGCTCTAACTCTCTCAGATACTCCAGATTTAATCCCATTTATTTCCCCCACTGAAACTCTCCTACCCCCTTCAGCTTTGTTCGCTTAGGGCCAGGACATCCAACTTCTTTTCATTCATAACATCAGCAATCATCTGTTTCTTGTCATCCGCACTACATCCACGCACATTTAAGCAACCCAGTTTTTATACAGTTTTTCTTCTTCTCTTTTTTTAGTAATTGTATACAGGAGAAGGGGTTACTAGCCCATTGCTCCCGGCATTTTAGTCGCCTCATACGACACGCATGGCTTACGGAGGAAAGATTCTTTTCCACTTCCCATGGACAATAGAAGAAATAAAAAGAACAAGAGCTATTTTAGAAAAAGGAGAAAAACCTAGATGTATGTATATATATATATGCATGTGCGTGTCTATGAAGTGTGACCAAAGTGTAAGTAGGAGTAGCAAGATATCCTGTTATCTTAGCGTGTTTATGAGACAGAAAAAGAAACCAGCAATCCTACCATCATGCAAAACAGTTACAGGTTTTTGTTTCACAGTCATCTGGCAGGACGGTAGTACTTCCCTGGGTGGTTGCTGTCTACCAACCTACTACCTATAAATATATATATAATATATTATATATATATATATATATATATATTATATATATATATATATATATATATATATATATATATATTATATATATTTATATATATATATATATATATATACATATATGTATATTATATATATTATATATATTATATATATATAATATATATATATATATATATATTTATATATATATACATATATATATATATATATATATATATTTTATATTATATATATATATATTATATATATATATATATATATATATATTATGTATTATATATATATATATATATAAAATATATATATAATATTTTATTTATATGTATTGTGTGTGTGTGTTGTGTGTGTGTTGTGGTGTGTGTGTGTGTGTGTGTGTGTGTGTGTGTGTGTGTGTGTGTGTGTGTGTGAGTGTTTGTGTGTGTGTGAGTGTATATGTACTCACCTAGTTGTACTCAACTAGCTGAGGTTGCAGGGGTCGAATCCTAGCTCCTGGCCCCGCCTCTTCACTGGTCGCTACTAGGTTACGCTCCCTGAACCGTGAGCTTTATCATACCTCTGCTTATATATATCTTTATTTCAACACACCGGCCGTATCCCACCGAGGTGGGGTTGCCCAAAAGAAAAAACGAAAGTTTCTCCTTTTACGTTTAGTAATATATACAGGAGAAGAGGTTACTAGTCCCTTGCTCCCGGCATTTTAGTCGCCTCTTACAACACGCATGGCTTACGGTGGAAGAATTCTGTTCCACTTCCCTATGGAGATAAGAGGAAATAAACAAGAATAAGAACTAGAAAGAAAATAGAAGAAAATCCAGAGGGGTGTGTATATATGTGCTTGTACATGTATGTGTAGTGTGACCTAAGTGTAAGCAAAGTAACATTTATGAAGGGATTCAGGGAAACCGGCAGGCCGGACTTGAGTCCTGGAGATGGGAAGTACAGTGCCTGCACTCTGAAGGAGGGGTGTTAATGTTGCAGTTTAAAAACTGTAGTGTAAAGCACCCTTCTGGCAAGACAGTGATGGAGTGAATGATGGTGAAAGTTTTTCTTTTTCGGGCCACCCTGCCTTGGTGGGAATCGGCCGGTGTGATAATAAAAAAAAAAATATATATATATATATATATATTATATAATATATATTATATGTATATATATATATATATATATGTATATTATATATATATATATATATATATATATATATATATATATATATATATATATATATATATATATGACTTTGCATTTGGCAGGGTTAAATTCAAGGAGCCAGTTGCTGGACCTGGCTTGTAGCCTGTTCAGGTTTCTTTGTAGTTCTGCCTGATCCTCATCCGATTTGATTCTCGTCATTAACTTCGCATCATCTGCAAACAAGGACACTTCTGAGTCTATCCCTTCCGTTATGTCGTTCACATATACCAAGAACAGCACAGGTCCTAGGACTGACCCCTGTGGAACCCCGCTTGTCACAGGCGCCCACTCTGACACCTCGTCGCGTACCATGACTCGTTGTTGCCTCCCTGTCAGATATTCTCTGATCCATTGCAGTGCCTTTCCTGTTATGTGTACCTGATCCTCTAGCTTTTGCAGTAACCGCTTGTGAGGAACTGTGTAGAAGGCCTTCTTGCAGTCCAAAAATATGCATTCGATCCACCCCTCTCTCTCTTGTCTTACTTCTGTCACCTTGTCATAAAACTCTAGTAGGTTTGTGACACAGGATTTTCCTTCCCTGAAACCGTGCTGGTTGTCAATTATACACTTGTTTCTTCCAGGTGCCCCATCACTCTCTTCCTGATGATCTTCTCCATGACCTTGCATACTATACACGTTAGTGATACAGGTCTGTAGTTTAGTGCCTCATGTCTGTCTCCCTTTTTAAAAATTGGGACTACATTTACCATTTTTCATACCTCAGGGAGTTGCCCAGTTTCAAATGATGTGTTGAAGATCTTTGTTAATGGCTCACACAATATCTCTTCTCCCTCTTTAAGGACCCATGGAGAGATGTTGTCTAGTCCCACCGCCTTTGAGGTGTCAAGTTCGCATAGCAGCTTCTTCACCTCCTCCTTGGTTATATGTACCTCATCCAGCACTTGCTGGTGTGCCCCCCTGTTCTGATTTCCTGTAGTCTACTGGTTTCCACTGTAAATACCTCTTTAAATCTTGTGTTGAGCTCCTGACATACCTCTTGGTCGTTTCTTGTGAATTCCCCATCACCCTTCCTCAGTCTGATTACCTGGTCCTTGACTGTTGTTTTCTTCCTGATGTGGCTGTACAACAGCTTCGGGTCAGTCTTTACTTTTGATGCTATGTCATTTTCATATTGTCCCTGAGCCTCCCTTCTTATCTGTGCATATTCGTTTCTGGCTCTTTGTCTGATTTCTTTATTTTCCTGAGTTCTCTGTCTTCTGTACCTTTTCCATTCTCTAGTACACCTAGTTTTGGCCTCCCTACACCTTTGGGTGAACCAAGGACTCGTTCTGTTCTTCCCATTATTTCTGTTTCCCTTGGGAACAAACCTCTCCTCTGCCTCCTTGCATTTTGTTGCCACATAGTCCATCATTTCTTGT
>NC_069442.1:17342899-17355399 GCF_026875155.1 Cherax quadricarinatus
GACATCTTCTAATGACACGACATCACCAGATGTCACCCTGATGCCTAAATTTCCTTTTAGGATGTCGCTTCTAGTTTCAATATCACACATTTACATTCATTAACAATTTTTCTAACTTTTTGTTTTTTTGGGGAAAATCCAGATACCTCAAGACGGGGAATCAGTTTGATAGAGTATAATCACAAAATTTGTAAGACCTTCACTATAACAGACACATCAATATCATAATCGATTTTTTTTGGGTCGTTCTTATTTTTTCGATAACTGTAATTTATCAACTTTTCATCAACACTGTAACGACAGTAAATAACTAACAAGAAATAACTAACAACGTTTTCAAAGATGTTTTTTTAAATTTGTCAGCACTTAAGATTCTTATATTGCAATTATTCTAATTATTATTATTATTATTATTATTATTATTATTATTATTATTATTATTATTATTATTATTATTTGAAGTTCTTTAATTTTTTTTACACAAAAAAGGTTAACATTTCAAATATTTTCTGCAAAAATAAAATTATCCTAAATCAAAATATATAAAAATCACTTTTAACAAATTCTCCAACAACTTTGAACTGCGCTCGTGACATTAAAACATACATACATGCTTTCTTACACTTTCAAAATCAACCCAAGTACACACGAAGAAAACTTTTATTCGTTATGCTATAACAAAGTTAATGGTGTTTCCAAAAATTTCGCCCTCGACGAATTATAGAGTAAATTCATCATCCTTTTTTCATATATTTTATCATATTTTCTTTCAAACGTACACAAATTACAACAACTATGGATACCAACACTCGATACGACAATGTATATCTGTGTTCGCTTTTAATCCACAAAGGAGCGTTCATGGAGTGAAAATACAATTATATATTTCTCATTACACTATAGTAATTCCTTGTTTTGAAAATACACGAAAAGATATATGACGTTCCATCTTACTAGTTTAGTTTATTATTTGTTTCTAATAGTTTTGACCGGTTTTAATAGATGCTGCTGCTTGCATTATATTCCTGCCAACTACCTTCATATTCGTGCAGAAATATCTTCTAATATTTTCTTAGTGAAAGGGTCCGTGTATCGTACAAAAACTTCGTGTTTACCCTAATCCCTATTTTAGGGATTGAAGTAACTTTGGTAGTGCATAGGTGACATGCAGCATTTACTGAGCCTCGTGTAGGTGACAGGTTTCAAACCCAATAAAAACATGTATTACTTCGGTATCACTTCGTTTTTGAAGATGACAATTGTGGTATCGTGCTCTGTCTGACGATGATGCCGAGATATCCTCCGTATCTGTTATCTGGTATCCTTTTGTAATCTTGTGTGAGTGCGGTGGAGGGAAGGTGGAACGGGTGGATACAACAGCAGCAGCTCGTGAAATTTCTGCAAGAGAAGAATACAGAATTGCTGAAAACGGTATAATTAATTCGATATTTTAAGGATAATGATGGCGATAATGGCTGGAGCGAGGATGACGATGTTAATTGTGATGAGCTTGATACGGATGATGGTGATGGTGGTGGTGAAGATGAGGATAGTGATGGTATATATATATATATATATATATATATATATATATATATATATATATATATATATATATATATATGGTGGTAAATATATGGCGGGGACGATGACAGGGAAGGTAGTGGTGATGACTGTGATTATATTAATGATAGAGATGATGGTGATGATGAGCTAGTTCACTGGTGGTAATAATGATGTCAGTGATAATTAAAATAATAATAATAAAAATAAAATAATAATAATAAAAATAAAATAACAATAACAACAATAATAAAAAACAACAACAATAATAATAACAATAATAATATAATAATAATAATAATAATAATAATAATAATATAATAATAAAATAACAATAACATTAATAATAATAATAACAATAACAACAACAACAACAACAACAACAACAACAACAATAATAATAATAATAATAATTATAATAATAATAATAATAATAATAATAATAATAAAGACGTAAAGTATAACAGAAATATACTCACAGCTGCAACAGAAAACATCAAGTCAGTCGGGAAAAGGAAGAAAAGAAAACATCAAAATAAACTTTAAACTCTGTTATATAAACAATAACACTAAACTCCCAGATAACACACAACTCCCACATAACACACAACTCCCAGATAACACACAACTCCCAGATAACACACAACTCCCAGATAACACACAACTCCCAGATAACACATAACTCCCAGATAACACACAGCTCCCAGATAACACACAACTCCCAGATAACACACAACTCCCAGATAACACACAACTCCCAGATAACACACAACTCCCAGATAACACACAACTCCCAGATAACACACAACTCCCAGATAACACACAACTCCCAGATAACACACAACTCCCAGATAACACACAACTCCCAGATAACACACAACTCCCAGATAACACACAACTCCCAGATAACACACAACTCCCAGATAACACACAACTCCCAGATAACACACAACTCCCAGATAACACACAATTCCCAGATAACACACAACTCCCAGATAACACACAACTCCCAGATAACACACAACTCCCAGATAACACACAACTCCCAGATAACACACAACTCCCAGATAACACACAACTCCCAGATAACACACAACTCCCAGATAACACACAACTCCCAGATAACACACAACTCCCAGATAACACACAACTCCCAGATAACACACAACTCCCAGATAACACACAACTCCCAAATAACACACAACTCCCAGATAACATACAACTCCCAGATAACACACAACTCCCAGATAACACACAACTCCCAAATAACACACAACTTCCAGATAACACCGAACTCCCACATAACACACAACTCCCACATAACACACAACTCCCAGATAACACACAACTCCCAGATAACACACAACTCCCAGATAATACACAACTCCCAGATAACACACAATTCCCAGATAACACAGAACTCACAGATAACACACAACTCCCAGATAACACACAACTCCCAGATAACACAGAACTCCCAGATAACACAGAACTCCCAGATAACACAGAACTCCCAGGTAACACACAACTCCCAGATAACACACAACTCCCAGATAACACACAACTCCCAGATAATACACAACTCCCAGATAACACAATTCCCAGATAACACAGAACTCACAGATAACACACAACTCCCAGATAACACACAACTCCCAGATAACACAGAACTCCCAGATAACACAGAACTCCCAGATAACACAGAACTCCCAGATAACACACAACTCCCAGATAACACACAACTCCCAGATAACACACAACTCCCAGATAACACAGAACTCCCAGATAACACACAACTCCCAGATAACACACAACTCCCAGATAACACAGAACACACAGACAACACAAAACACCCAGAAAACACAAACACCTATGTAACATGCAACACCAAGATACCACCCAACACCAAGATAACACCAAATGCCCAGATAACACAAAACAACGAATAATACCAAACACCAAAACAACACCAGCCTCACAGATATTATCAAGCAACCTCCATCATTTCAAGTATTTAGACATTAACAACAGAGATTTCACAAGGGGGTTGCCCGAGTTTTTCTCCTAATTAATTTCTGTCTCAGGAAACTCACTGGCCTGGAGCTTTACGTCTCACTCGCCATGGTTCTAACCCCACCCCCACCGTGCTTTTTTTTTTGTCTAATTAATTTCGTTTATATGTTTTGAATGCCTCAGCCTGACGATTTCAATTTTTTCAACGCTGGCGTACTGTAACTAGGGGAAAGGTTCATGCAATCCTTGACGTGTTATAGAGGCCACCAAGTTTGATTTCCGTGCGATGACTTGAGAATGCCTTTTCCGATCGACCTCAAACTTTTAACATTGGTGCATCCTATTTGGATAAGAGTTTGAGATTATTATTAATGTTTATCGGTGCCAATTTGATAAGTGAATTTCGTGAAATATCTAAGCTAAGTCTTATGGCAAAATATTATTTCTAAAATGTATAGTTGGTATATCTTGCAAAAAGATCGAGCCTCTTTTTTTTGGGTTTAGGCTGTGTAGGCTTAAAGTTCATTTACCGACATAACTAATACATTTGCAATTATTAGAGTGTGTGTGATAAGTGAGGACTGCTTCACACTATTGTGTGTTGACGTGTTGTGTGTTGATTTCTTATGTGTTGATGTGTAGTGAGTTGATGTGTTGTGTATTGATGTGTGTGTAGATGTCTTGTGTGTTGATGTGTTGTGTATTGATGTGTGTGTAAATGTGTTGTGTGTTGATGTGTTGTGTGTTGATGTGTTGTGTGCTGATGTGTGTGTTGATGTGTTGTGTGTTGATGTGTTGTGTGTTGATGTATGTGTTGATGTGTTGTGTGTTGAGGTGTTTTACCTCAAAGAAGCTTTGCCTTGATGTTTCTTTCTGTCAGCTTTAATTTACCAATTTTATTAAATAAACTGGTTTCAGTAGCTGCAGAATGTCTCTTCTGATCGTCTTTAAACCTTAAGTGTTGGTGTGTCTTACCTAGAGAAAAGTAGAAATTATTTTGTGATCTCTAGGTACCAATTTGTTTTATTTTACTGAAAGAACTGGGGAAACTGAAACACTGTTTTCAGGCGAGATATAAATGAGTACAAATAGGAAGGATGTCTGTCTGGTGCTCAGTAGACGCAGGAACGAGCCTTCACCAAGTCTTGCGCTGAAGGACCCACATGGGTTTAGCTTCTAACAATATTTTTTTTTCATATCTTCATGCGATATTTTATGAACGCTTCGACCAGTCTGCTTCAAACTTTAAGTTCTGGTGGAATTTGGAATATTGGTCTCCCCAAGATAATCAGAGAATGCTTCTTCAGACTGGTTTCAAACTTTCAAATCTGGTGTTTCCTTGGTAGACGGTTCGAATTACCTTAAGGCTGTGTAGGTGGTAATTTGTCTTCTTTCTTAGCTGTGAAATTATTTTCATTGGGAAAGTTTGCGAATGTTTTTTTCTGATTCACTTCAAATCTTCAGTGTTGATATTAAGCTTCATCAGAAACTTATGCCGCACTCTACACTATTCCTTTTAAGTTCTTTGAGATAGAGTATGGGCTGGGGAGGTACTGCGGAAGGGCTGGGAAGGGGCTGGGAACGGGCTGGGGAGGGGCTGAGGAGGGGCTGTAGAGGGGCTGGCCTTATGGTATTCAGGGATAAATTTCTCGTTTCATGCAACAATCGAAGCACATTTTGCTGTCATTGTATGTACACTGAAGCGCTACAACCGTGTGTATCGTTCAGAGTTTGATCCTCCTCCGGTACACGCGCACAAAAAATTAAGCAGCAATCTAACGCGAAAATATCGTTCCAACAGCATAAAAACTTACACACTACAGACTCTTAAAAAACTCTCAAACAATGCTCGTAAATGAGATTTTTGTCCCACACCCACTCATCACAAGAGCCTCCAGAATTGTGCCATTTTCCGAGCCTTTCCTGGAGCATACGGCCAAACCAAGGCTCCAGCTTATTTGTCTCCATTTTGGGGCTTCTGGAGCACTCCAATGCTTTTAGCTTCGCATTGCTAGGGAAGGCACGGTAAGCAAGGGATAATGATGATAAATAGTTTGAGAAAGGAGGGAGAGGAGAGAGAGAGAGAGAGAGAGAGAGAGAGAGAGAGAGAGAGAGAGAGAGAGAGAGAGAGAGAGAGAGAGAGAGAGAGAGAGAGAGAGAGAGAGAGAGAGAGAGAGAGAGAGAGGGAGAGAGAGAGAACTAGAAATGTTTAACTAAGCTACACAGAGACAAAAAAAAAAAAACTTTTAGAACACGAACATCCTTCTCCCTTTCCCCCTGTCGAAGTGCAAGACACACATGGGCCCAGGAACGTAATTTAACCCTCTGGAACCATATGACAAACATCCCCTGAATACAACCATGAGTGTTATCCGTAACCAACACAGCCAACGACTGCTAACTCCGGTCCCAGAGAAGGGCCCAGAAACTAAGCCCAACCCAAGTGACCACACCTATGTTTGTTGAAGCTGTCCAAACACTACCTTGAGTGTTTCTCTGACCCACACGGCGAGTGATTTCTCTCTCCTGCACCAACGACGGTGCGCTGTTTGTCAGAGAGGAATGGCAATATTTGTCTGAAACGCCTCCCTGTTTGTCCTCTATTGGAAGTATACATTGGACTGGGGAGATAAATGAAGAGGAGGGATGATGGGAATTGGGAAATTAAACGGGGTAACTGAAGTGTGGTTATAGTGGAAGTAGAGGGTGGGGTGGTGATTGTGGGTATGCTTGTTGTAGGAGTGGTTGTAGTGTGGCTGGTGTGACAGTAGTGGGGATGCTGTGGTGGGTGTTGTGAGAGGAGAATGATAGTTGTTGTGGGATTGGAGAATTGGTAAGTGGCGTTGGGGAGGGGAGGTTGAAATTGACCTTTGAATGAAGGTGTAGAGCAGCGGTTCTGAACCTTTCAATGGCTGTGAACCCCACAAAGAAGAACCCTCTCTATGTGAACCACTCTAGTCTATGTCAATATTTTATAGATTCCGAACCACGTTCAAGAACAAGTTATTTACCGAAATTTTAGAAATAAGAGACAGTAATAGAAAAACAGGTTAAAAATACGACTTTGTGTGTTAATGGATATATTCTTCACACGACGAAATGTAACTTTCTGTAGCTAAATGTAGCATTAGCTTAAATTAATGAAGCTAAACGAAGCAATAATGTAGCTTAATGTAGCTTAGCGTAGCATTAATGCAGCCTAACGTAGCTAAAAGTAGCAATAACGTAGCTTAATGTAGGTGAAAGTAGCACAAGCGTAGCTAAATGCAGCTAAAAGTAGCATTAACGTAGCTTAAAGTAGCTGAACGTATGATTAACGTAGCTTAATGTATCTGAACGTAGCACTGCAGTAGCTTAACGTTGCTAAAAATAGCATTAACATAGCTTAATATAGCCAAAAGTACCGATAACGTAGTTTAATGTAGCTAAAAGTAGCATTAACACAGCTTAATGTAGCTAAAAAAGAGCATTAACGTAGCCTTAACGTAGCTTATGACCATAAAACATATTACGAAAAGTGAAGAAAATTTTCAGCTTTAAAACGTCTGCAGCCAAATACTGCAACTTAATAGCAGCGGGAAAGGGAAAATTTAAGAGAGGAAAAACAGTTATTATGATGTCCAGATACAACAAAGTCTGAGGGATGGTACCTTCGGAAAGCAACTGTGCCCGTTAATTTTTCCCTTTTTAACGTTTTTTCCCTTTTCTTTTTTTTTTACCTTGTTAAAAAAAAATAGCTAATATTAACGGGGTTTTTTTGGTAACAACCCCCAAATTTGGACGTAATTTTTTTTGTATGGGCAGAAAGATAAGAAAAAATATCGTTAAATTTATTAATTTTTTTCCTTTCTTATCGGATCATTGGTCCCATAGCCTATGGTTATGGACCATGGGGGCCCTGGACCACAAGCCAGGAACCTTGGTGTAGAGGGGTTGGGGTTTTAGTTACTCTACTTTTTCTACGAGGGGGGGATAAAAGGAAAAACCTCACTTGTAACTATCATACCAAATATTAAACGTTTGCTGCTGCCTTTTTTTTTACTACTATACTACTGTTACTCTACTGTTGTCTACTATTGTTACACGACCTTTTTACTAAAATTACTACTATCTAAAACTACTACAATTCTACTAATAAAAATTTTTTTTATCTACCCCCCTTTTTTCCCCTTACTCTAAAAACCCTACTACCCCCCCTCTAAAAAACCCCTTTCTAACTACACTACATTTAAAATACTATTACTACTATCTACACTACAATACTCTACACCTACACTCCCTTTTTTTTCCCTACTACAAAAAAACCCCTACACTATTTTTTTTTTTCCCTATCAAAAAAAAATACTATTTTTTAAAAAAAAAAAATTTTTTTTTTTTTTTTTTTAAAACTCTACTACTACTGCTACTCTACTACTCTAAACTACTACCCCTACTACTACTACTACTATACTACTACTCTACTACTACTACTTTATAAACTATTACTACTAACTCTGCTACTGCTACTACATACTACTCACTACTACTTACTACTACTACTACTACTGCTACTACTACACTACTACATAATACTACTATACTACTACTTCAATACTTACTACTACTACTCTATATACATACTATGCACTACACTACTATACTACTACTACTATACTATACTAAACTACTACTAACTCTCTCAACAACTACTACTATTAAACTACTACTACTATACTGCTACTACTACTACTCTACTACCTAATACACTATTTACTACCTACACTGCTACTACTATTTAATACTCTATCTACTACTACATACTACAACTACTACTATACTACTACTACTATTACTACAACTCATACTACTACTACTAACTATAATACTTCTACTACTTTACTACTATGCTACTACAACTACACTACTACTACTACTATCTACTACTACTGATACTCACTAAACTACTACAAACTATACTACTTACACTACATACTGCTACTACACACTACTACTCTACTACAACTACTACTATACTACACTACTCTATACTCCCTCCCCTACTGCTACTAAACTACTACTGTAAACCTACTACTATACTACTACTACAACTAACTACAAACATACTACTACTACCCTACTATACTACTACAACTACACTAACTACTATATACTACTACTACAAACTACTACTATGACTATACTACTATGCTCTACATACTCAACTAAAACTACTACTACTACACTAACTACTACTCATTACTACTACTTTTAACAAAACAACTACTACAAACTACTGCTACTACTACTACTTACTACTACTACTACTATACACTACTGCTAACAACACTAACTACTACTACTACTTATACTAACTACTATACCTACAATACTCACATACTACTACTACTCTACTACTACTAATTTACAAACAACTACTACTACTTACTACAACTACTACTCCCTTACTCTACTACTACAATGCTACTACAACAAAACTAAACTACTCTACTAAAAACTCTACATTAAACTACTACTACTACTTTACTAACAACTATTACTAACTACTACTACTACTACTCCCTTACTACTATTACTACAACTACTACTACTACTAACTACTACAACACTACTATTTACTACTAAACACTCCCTACTATTTAACTCTCTACACTACTACTGCTACTACAACTACTACAACACTGCTACTACTACCCTACTGCTAAACTACTATTTACTACTACTACTACTACTTACTTACTACAACTACTACAACTACTACAACACTATACTTCTACTACAACAAATCTATACTAACTATACTACACTACTACACTACTCAAACTACAACACAACTACTAAACTACTATACTACTATTCCCTACTATACTTGTACTACAAACTACTACAACTACTACAACACTACTACACTACTACTGCCTACTACTCTACTCCCAACTACAATTTCCTACTACTACTACTACTATTACTACTACTACATACTCTACTACATTACTCACAATACAAAACTACTACTATATTACTACTACTTACTATTACTATACTACTACTACTACTATTTACTACTACTACTACTACACTATTACTACTTCTACTACTGCTACTACAACACACTTTTTACTACTACTACAAAATACACACAAACTTACTACTGCATCAACTACTACAACTTACTACTACTACTACTATCATCTACTTATTACTCTAACTACTACTACTACTCTACTTATAATACTAATTACACTATACTATTACTATATGCTACTTTACTATCGGGCTACTAATTTTTACTACAACTACTACACTATATCTACTATCTACAAAACTACTACTACCTATATTACTACTACTAACTACAAATAGAACTATTCCTACTACTTACTTATCTACAAACTACTACAAAATACTACACTTACTAAAACTACTACTACTCATACTACTACTTTGCTACTACTACTAATCTCTACAACTACTACTACTACCTACTACTACTAACTACTTTAAACTACTACTACTACTATTACTTACTATTTACAACAACTACTAACTATACTACTATTATTACTCTACACTACTACTACTAACTACTACTACTACTACCTATTTACTACTACTACTACTACTACTATTTACTAACAATACTTACTACTACTACTCTACCTACACTTTCTACTACAACTACTAATAATTTACCTACTTCTACTACTCCTACTACTATTACTACTACTACTACTGCTACTACAATTCTACTAACTACTACTATTACTACTACTATTACTACTACACTACTACTACTACACTTACTACTACTACTACTATTATACTTCTACTACTGCTACAAACAACTACTACTTACTCTCAACTCCTACCTATTATACTACTCCCACTACTATTACTGCTACAAACTCCCTACACACTCTACAAACTACTACTACTACTACTACTACTCCCACTACTACTACTATACTACTAACTTTACAAACTATACTCCTCTACAAAACTACTACTACACTACTACTATATTAACTATTTCTCCTACTACTACTACTACTATTACTACTACACTACAAATACATTTACTATTACTACTATTACTACATTACACTACTTACTACAACTCTCTACACTACTACTACTACATTATATATACTACAAACTGCTACTACTACTGTTTACTAAACATTACTAAACTACTACTACTACTACTCCTACAACTAACTAGCTTATTTACTAACTACTACTATACAATCAATTACTACTACTACACTATTTTCTACTACATACTACTATACACTACAAACTCCCTTACAACTATTACTACTATACTACTACTACTTACACTACTACGCTACTTACTATCTATTACAACTACTACCTACTACTACAATACTACTGCTACACAAACTACTACTGCTACTAAAAACTACTACTACTACTCTCAAACTACTACACTACTACAAACTACTGCTCACACTACTAATACTACAACTTCTACTATTTACTACTAACTACTACAACTACTACATACTATTACTACTACTTACTACTACTATCTACTTATACTACTACTAAAACTACTGCTACTACAACTACTCTACACTACTACTACTATTACTACAACTACTACTTCTACTACTATCCCTATATACTACTACTACTACTACTACTATCTACATACTACTTACTACTACTACTAACTAATTTTAAATTATACTACTACACATCTCTACTACTACTCAAATACTATACTACTACAACTACACTCTACTACACTACTACTACTACTAATACTACTACTAAACTTACTACTACTCTAAAACTATATTTCTACTACAATACTACTACTTACTACTACAATACTACTACTTACTTAACTGCTTTATCTACTACACTACTACTACTATTACTACATACTACTATTAAAACTACTACCTACTCTACTCTACAACCTACAAAACTAACTTACTCTTTTACTACAACTACTACTAATCTCTCCTTACTACTTCTCTACTACACATTACTACTACTACTACTACTACTACTACTTCTAATACTACTACTACACACTACTACTACACTATTCTAACTACTACTACTACTACTACTACTGCTACTACTATTTACAAACCTAATTTATAAACCTACTAATACTACCTACTATACCTACTACTACTACTACTGCTACTACAACACTACTACAAAATTTACTACTATTATCCCTCCCTTTACTGCTACTACAAACTCCCTTACTAATACTACTACTCTACTACTATTTACTACAACTTTTACTTAATAATTACTACTATACTACTATTACTACTACTACTATACTACTACAATCTACTACTACTCTACTCCCTACTACTACTACTACTACTACTACAACTACTACTACTACTAACTACTATTACTACATACTACTACAACTACTACAAATTTTGCTACTCCCAACAACTACTACTAATTACTACAAACTACTATGCTACTACTACTACTGCTACACAACTACTACAACTATCTACTACTACTACTAACTATTACTCCCTGTACTACAACTATACTACTCTACTACAACAACTACTACTCTACTACTACTAGCTACTACAACTACTACTACAACACCTACTACATACTACTACTACTGCTACAACTACAACTACTCACTACTACTATTACTACTACTACTTACTACACACAACTACTACAACTACTAATACTACTACTACTACTCACTACTGCTACTACACAACTACTACTACAAACCTACTCTACTACTACTATCTACTTACAACTACTGCTTTTACAACAACCCCAATACTACTACTACTACTCCCTAACTACATCTACTACTATTTACTGCTACTACAACTACTCAACTACTCTACTACATACTACTACTAACTACTGCTACTACAAACAACTACTAC
>NC_069442.1:17362899-17437899 GCF_026875155.1 Cherax quadricarinatus
TCAAGTACTCCCGACCAAATCAACTGCGGTGAATTACAGTACATTTTTATATAAACATCATTGTTCCTCAAAAATAAAATTAATTTGCATGAAAGATTAAAAAGCTTGCATGTAAAATATTACTCTCACATTACACAGGAACGAAGGCAGAGAAATTCTGAGATATTGACTTGAAACATTCAAATGATATATATATATATATATATATATATATATATATATATATATATATATATATATATATATATATAATATATATATATATATATTATATATATATATATATAAATATATATATATGTATGTATATATATATATATATATATATATATATATATATATATATATATATATATATATATATATATATATATATGCAATAAGATCACAGTAAACAGGTGATTTCAGAATATGCAAAACAACCACTCTGAAAGAATAGAGAAATTCCAAGCGCTTTCGTGACTACTCACATTATCAAGGAACTATGAAAGTAAAGCATCCAAGGAAGCTATATAAGGGGTCTGGTCGGCACCTCACTATCAGATCCCACAACGGTTTAAACACGTGACGCGCGGCGAGCCAACTTGGAAAGGTCCTTGGCACAACTCACCCCACAAAACTATTCTACCCAAGAAATAAGAAATTTTAAAGATTATTTGTCCAGTGTATTATTAAATTCTTCCCAAATTCTATTAATTATAAATGGATCTAATTTATATAAACCAAAGGAAATATTCATATTATTGTCAAAACTGCTTTTTATGAAACAAGATTCAATTATATTCCTGTCGACCATGGACTTGCTTGATACTACTTTCTCAACTTTTTGAAAATCAATTGGATGGTTAAAATCTCTTACATGAATAATAGAGCATTGGAATCTTGTCCAGTTCTAATGCTATATTTATGTTGTTTTAATCTTAGTTCGAGATTTTTACCAGTTTGACCGTAATAAACTTTATCGCAAATTTTACAAGGAATCTTATAGACACATCCATCAGCATTTTGGGGGGAATTCTTTATCAAAAGTTTTTTTACTGTATCGAGATTTTTGAATACAACTTTAATATTAAAAGTCTTAAGAAGAGAAGGCATATCAACCAAGTTTTCATGGTAAGGGAGAACCAACATATTTTTATTTGAATAAGGCTGGTTGTCCCTTTTTGGATTGTAAAAAGTATTTCTGGCAACTTTAAAAGATTTATCAATTACATTTCTTGGGTATTTTAAATCATTACCTATTTCATAAATTTTGGATATTTCCTCATCTATGAACTCAGGACTACAAATTCGTAAAGCTCTCAGAAACATTGATGAGAAAACAGACAGTTTGACTCTATCTTGATGCGAGGAATAATAGTGGACATAGGAACAGTTATTAGTAGGTTTTCTGTAAATTTTAAATTTGAATTCATTATTACCCTTAATAATTAAAACATCTAGAAAAGGCAATGAGTTATTTTCTTCAAACTCAACAGTAAAGTTTATTGAATGGGCTAAGCTATTTAATTTTCCAAGGAAATGGTGTATATCTACATTTTTGGGCATAAGACACAAAATATCATCAACATATCTGAACCATTTAGCTCTATTAGGGAGGATTGTGTTAAGTAACCTTGTTTCAAAAAATTCCATGTATAGGTTACTAAGAACAGGTGAAAGAGGATTTCCCATTGCCATACCAAACTTCTGAGTGTAAAATTTATCATTAAATACAAATTTTGCATCAACAATGCAAAGTTTAATAAGTTTAATGATAGTAGGAACTGGCAATGGTAAATCATAGTTAACGAGTTCTTCAGATAAGAAACTTAATAAATCATCAACAGGAACTTTCGTAAACAAGGAAGTAACATCAAAACTAACCATGTTAAAATCATTTAGGTCAGTCAAGGAGCTTAATTTATCAACCAAGTCTATGTTGTTTTTAACATTAAAGTTAGAAATTTTGCCAACAATAGGGCTCAAAATATCAACTGACCCCCATAGGGTCAGTTTCATATAAATTATCCAAATGGCTTGTTGATATTTTGAGCCCTATTGTTGGCAAAATTTCTAACTTTAATGTTAAAAACAACATAGACTTGGTTGATAAATTAAGCTCCTTGACTGACCTAAATGATTTTAACATGGTTAGTTTTGATGTTACTTCCTTGTTTACGAAAGTTCCTGTTGATGATTTATTAAGTTTCTTATCTGAAGAACTCGTTAACTATGATTTACCATTGCCAGTTCCTACTATCATTAAACTTATTAAACTTTGCATTGTTGATGCAAAATTTGTATTTAATGATAAATTTTACACTCAGAAGTTTGGTATGGCAATGGGAAATCCTCTTTCACCTGTTCTTAGTAACCTATACATGGAATTTTTTGAAACAAGGTTACTTAACACAATCCTCCCTAATAGAGCTAAATGGTTCAGATATGTTGATGATATTTTGTGTCTTATGCCCAAAAATGTAGATATACACCATTTCCTTGGAAAATTAAATAGCTTAGCCCATTCAATAAACTTTACTGTTGAGTTTGAAGAAAATAACTCATTGCCTTTTCTAGATGTTTTAATTATTAAGGGTAATAATGAATTCAAATTTAAAATTTACAGTAAACCTACTAATAACTGTTCCTATGTCCACTATTATTCCTCGCATCAAGATAGAGTCAAACTGTCTGTTTTCTCATCAATGTTTCTGAGAGCTTTACGAATTTGTAGTCCTGAGTTCATAGATGAGGAAATATCCAAAATTTATGAAATAGGTAATGATTTAAAATACCCAAGAAATGTAATTGATAAATCTTTTAAAGTTGCCAGAAATACTTTTTACAATCCAAAAAGGGACAACCAGCCTTATTCAAATAAAAATATGTTGGTTCTCCCTTACCATGAAAACTTGGTTGATATGCCTTCTCTTCTTAAGACTTTTAATATTAAAGTTGTATTCAAAAATCTCGATACAGTAAAAAAACTTTTGATAAAGAATTCCCCCCAAAATGCTGATGGATGTGTCTATAAGATTCCTTGTAAAATTTGCGATAAAGTTTATTACGGTCAAACTGGTAAAAATCTCGAACTAAGATTAAAACAACATAAATATAGCATTAGAACTGGACAAGATTCCAATGCTCTATTTAATCATGTAAGAGATTTTAACCATCCAATTGATTTTCAAAAAGTTGAGAAAGTAGTATCAAGCAAGTCCATGGTCGACAGGAATATAATTGAATCTTGTTTCATAAAAAGCAGTTTTGACAATAATATGAATATTTCCTTTGGTTTATATAAATTAGATCCATTTATAATTAATAGAATTTGGGAAGAATTTAATAATACACTGGACAAATAATCTTTAAATTTCTTATTTCTTGGGTAGAATAGTTTGTGGGGTGAGTTGTGCCAAGGACCTTTCCAAGTTGGCTCGCCGCGCGTCACGTGTTTAAACCGTTGTGGGATCTGATAGTGAGGTGCCGACCAGACCCCCTTTTATAGCTTCCTTGGATGCTTTACTTTCATAGTTCCTTGATAATGTGAGTAGTCACGAAAGCGCTTGGAATTTCTCTATTCTTTCAGAGTGGTTGTTTTGCATATATATATATATATATATATATATATATATATATATATATATATATATATATATATATATATTATATATATATTTATATATATATATATATATATATATATATATAAATATATATATATATATATATATATATATATATATATATATATATATATATATATATATATATATATATATATATATATATATATATATATATATATATATATATATATATATAACAAGTCGGCCGTCTCCCACCGAGGCAGGGTGACCCAAAAAGAAAAAAAATACTTTCATCATCATTCAACACTTTCACCTCACTCACACACAATCACTGTTTTTGCAGAGGTGCTCAGAACACAACAGTTTAGAAGCATATGCGTATAAAGATACACGACATATCCCTCCAAACTGCTAATATCCCGAACCCCTCCTTTAAAGTGCAGGCATTGTACTTCTTATTTCCAGGACTCAAGTCCGGCTATATAAATATAACCAGTTTCCCTGAATCCCTTCACTAAATATTACCCGGCTCACACTCCTACAGATCGTCAGGTCCCAAATACCATTCGTCTCCATTCACTCCTATCGAACACGCTCATGCACGCTTGCTGGAAGTCCAAGCCCCTCGCCCACAAAACCTCCCTTACCCCTTCCTTCCAACCTTTTCGAGGACGACCCCTACCCCGCCTTCCTTCCCCTACAGATTTATACGCTCTCCATGTCATTCTACTTTGATTCATTCTCTCTAAAAGACCAAACCTCCTCAACAACCCCTCTTCAGCCCTCTGACTAATACTTTTATTATCTCCACACCTTCTCCTAATTTCCACACTCCGAATTTTCTGCATAATATTTACACTACACATTGCCCTTAGACAGGACATCTCCACTGCCTCCAACCGTCTCCTCGCTGCTGCATTCACAACCCAAGCTTCACACCCATATAAGAGTGTTGGTGCCACTATACTTTCATACATTCCCTTCTTTGCCTCCATAGATAACGTTTTTTTGTCTCCACATATACCTCAACGCACCACTCACCTTTTTTCCCTCATCAATTCTATGATTAACCTCATCCTTCATAAATCCATCCGCCGACACGTCAACTCCCAAGTATCTGAAAACATTCACTTCTTCCATACTCCTCCTCCCCAAATTTATATCAAATTTTTCTTTATCTAAATCATTTGATACCCTCATCACCTTACTCTTGTCTATGCTCACTTTCAACTTTCTACCTTTACACACACTCCCAAACTCATCCACTAACCTTTGCAATTTTTCTTTAGAATTTCTCATAAGCACAGTATCAGGAAAAACCAACTGTGTCAATTCCCATTTTGTATTTAATTCCCCATAATTTAATCCCACCCCTCTCACGAACACCCTAGCATTTACTTCTTTTACAACCCCATCTATAAATATATTAAATAACCATGGTGACATTACGCATCCCTGTCTAAGACCTACTTTTACCGGGAAGTAGTCACCCTCTCTTCTTCCCCTCCGTAACCTGAGCCTCACTATCCTCATAAAAACTCTTTACAACATTTAGTAATTTACCACCTATTCCATATACTTGCAACATCTGCCACATTGCTCCCCTATCCACTCTATCATATGCCTTTTCTAAATCCAAAAATGCAATAAAAAGTTCCCTACCTTTATCTAAATACTGTTCACATATATGCCTTAATGTAAACACTTGATCTACACATCCCCTACCCACTCTGAAACCTCCTTGCTCATCCGCAATCCTACATTCTGTCTTACCTCTAATTCTTTCAATTACAACCCTACCATACACTTTTCCTGGTATACTCAATAAACTTATTCCTCTGTAATTTTTACAATCCCTTTTGTCCCCCTTCCCCTTATATAAAGGGACTATACATGCTCTCTGCCAATCCCTAGGTACCTTCCCCTCTTTCATACATTTATTAAACAAAAATACCAATCACTCCAACACTATATCCTCCCCTGCTTTTAACATTTCTGTCATGATCCCGTCAGTTCCAGCTGCATTACCCCCTTTCACTCTACGTAATGCCTCACTCACCTCCCCCACACTCACATCCTGTTCTTCTTCACTCCTAAAAGATGGTATACCTCCCTGGCCGGTGCATGAAATTACCGGTTCCTATTCTTCGTCGACATTGAAAAGTTCCTCAAAATATTCTCGCCATCTATCCAAAACCTCCATTTTCCCATCTACTCTGTTTTTAACTGACAAATCCAATTGTTCTCTAGGCTTTCTTAACTTGTTTAACTCACTCCAAAATTTTTTCTTATTTTCATTAAAATTTCTTGACAGTGCCTCTCCCACTCTATCATCTGCTCTCCTTTTGCACTCTCACCACTCTCTTCACCTTTCTTTTACTCTCCATATACTCTACTCTTCTTGTAACACTTCTGCTTTGCAAAAACCTCTCATAAGCTAACTTTTTCTCTCTTATCACACCCTTTACTTCATCATTCCACCAATTACTCCTCTTTCCTCCTGCACCCACCCTCCTATAACCACAAACTTCTGCCCCACATTCAAATACTGCATTTTTAAAACTATTCCAACCCTCTTCAAGCCCCCACTACACATACTTGCACCAGCCCACCTTTCTGCCAATAGTTGCTTATATCTCATCCGAACTTCCTCCTCCCTTATATTATACACTTTCACCTCCCTCTTGCTTGTTGGTGCCATTTTCCTCTTGCCCCATGTACCTCTTACTCTAACTGTAGCTACAACTAAATAATGATCCGATATATCAGTTGCCCCTCTATAAACGTGTACATCCTGGAGCCTACCCATCAATCTTTTATCCACCAATACATAATCTAACAAACTACTTTCATTACGTACTATATCATACCTTGTATATTTATTTATCCTCTTCTTCATATAATATGTATTACTTATTACTAAACCTCTTTTTACACATAGCTCAATTTAAGGCTCCCCATTTTCATTTACCCCTGGCACCCCAAATTTACCTACTTCTCCCTCCACAATATTTTTGCCCACTTTAGCATTGAAATCCCCAACCACCATTACTCTCACATTTGGTTCAAAACTCCCCACGCATTCACTCAACATTTCCCAAAATCTCTATCTCTCTCCTCTACACTATTCTCTTCTCCAGGTGCATATACGCTTACTATAACCCACTTTTCACATCCAACCTTTATTTTACTCCACATAATCCTTGAATTAATACATTTATAGTCCCTCTTTTTCTGCCATAACCTATCCTTCAACATTACTGCTACTCCTTCTTTAGCTCTAACTCTATTTGAAACCCCAGACCTGATCCCATTTATTCCTCTCCACTGAAACTCTCCCACCCCTTCAGTTTTGTTTCACTTAAAGCCAGGACATCCAGCTTCTTCTCATTCATAACATTCACAATCATCTCTTTCTCATCATTTGCACAACATTCAGACTTCCCACTTTGACAATATATATATATATATATATATATAATATATATATATATATATATATATATATTATATATATATATATTATATATATATATTTTATATATATAAATATATATATATATATATATATATATATATATATATATTATATATGTATATATAATATATATATATATATATATATATATATATATATATATATATATATATATATATATATATATATATATATATATATATATATGTATATATATATATATATATATATATATATATATTATATATATATATATTATATATATATAAAATATATATATATATATATATATATATATATATATATATATATATATATATATATATATATATATATATATATGCACGGAGCATAGTGGTGTATAGTGATGTATCAGGGAGGAAGTGAGTGCATCAATTCGTCAGGCCGGCCTGCCTCATCACACACCCTCCACACCTACCTTTCCTCCACCGCCCACCACAGAGACAGGAGACCCCTCTCCTCCCCCGACGATACCATGAACCACATGCGGTATATGCCATGTGCCATTTTCTTTTCAGCCTGAGCTTACCACACAGTTTGAGGTATGGCAGATGATGCAGCCAGCCAGCCACAAAGCCAGGGAAACAGTGCACCCAACAATGAAAGACGAAGCACATGTCAGGTGCGTTGAGAGTTTCTGGTACGTAACAGGGATGTCCTTATTCGTGCACACAATGGGTGTGCGGGATCACATAGGCCCCCAGCAGAGAGCAGCCCACAGCCTCCACAGACTGATGACAATTCCAATAGCAACCTCCTCACTTGCGAGAACCTTCTGCTGGCATTCAGATCCACTGCTAGAAGTACCCCATCTCACATTCCTAAAGCAGCTTTCCCATATGCAGCAGGGAAATTCACAGACCTTCTTAAGTAGGTGAATGGAGGTTCCACCAACTAAGAAGCTCGAGGCAACATCCAAGCATGGCTCAACCTAGTCCTGTTCGGCAATATCTGTCTTGCAGTTCCTGAAAGACGAGGCAAACTGCTAACCACATCAGTCATTAAGGCAGTGCGCAACTACCCAACAATAGATAATTGTGTCCCTCTGCCCCATCATCGCAGGAATCACAGAGGTAGACTCAAGAAAAATTCCACTGAAAACGAGAAAATCTGCGTACACGTTAGCAAAAAAGTCGAAAAAGGTAACACAGTGAGAGCAATCAAAATAATTACAAGTGACGACACTGTAGCTCCCAAATATGAGACCTCAGCCCAAGCACTAAGGGACAAACATCCAACAAGGGACACCATAGCCGTCAACAACAACACTGAGGGAGACCCCATTATTGAACAATTAATTTTGCCAGAATCAGAAGTCTACAAGGCGATAGCGTCATTTCCAGCAAGATCTGCAGGAGGTTACACTGCAATTCCACCATAACACCTTAAAGAAATGGTGAAGTCAGTACTCGACGCATCTGTATCAATTCTTCTCACCGAGTTAACAGCTTTCATCAACAACTGCCTGGCTGGGCAAATCCCAGAAGAAATTGAACCTATTTTTTGGAGCCTCACTATGTGCTTTGAAGAAGAAGGATGGGGGAATCAGACCCATTGCTGTTGGTAACACTCTTCGCCGTCTCGTTACCAAAGAAGCAGTAAGAAACATTCGTCTAGAAGCTGCCAGTTTACTCCAGCCACACCAAGTGGGCTTTGGGGTCTCTCAAGGCAGTGAAGCCGCAGCTCATGTGGCAAGGGCCTACATTAGGTACTTACCAGAAGACAAGGCTGTAGTCAAACTTGATTTTAATAATACCTTTAATATTGTGAAAAGAAATATGGTCTTGCCGGCTGTTCGGGATCGGTTCCCCATTCTTTTTCCCTTCATTTCAGCCGGCTACAGCAGACCCTCAATTTTATGTTTGGAGAACATGAAATTCCCTCATCAGAGGGTGTTCAGCAGGGTGACCCACTCGCTCTGCTTCTCTTCTGCTTGGCAGTAAGAGAACTAACTTCCAGCCTACGTAGCGAGCTCAACATTTGGTACCTGGATGATGGCACTCTGGCAGGTACTGAAGAGTCTCTGTTAGAGGACCTACATTCTCAATCCCTCCGAGTGTGAAATCATCACAACTAACCAGGAAATAATCAATGCTGTGCGAACAATCCTCCCGGAAGTCACTGTTATCACTCCATCCAACAGTACCCTCTTGAGAGTACCGCTGGGTCACCAAGCCATCGAGACGGTCCTCAAGGACAAATTGAATAACCTGAACAGAATGAGGGAGAGAGTAAGCGATCTTGATGCCCATGATGCCCTGTATTTCCTCACAGGGTGTCTTACTATGCAAAGACTCACTTACTACCGATGGTGAGCACACTCTTTTGACTGCCCAACTCTTGACGAATATGATGCACACCTGGGATTAACCTTTAAGAAGGCACTGAATCTGTCACTAGAGGATCGACAATGGGATCAGGCAACCCTCCCAGTGCGACTGGGAGGTTTAGGGATGCGCAGAGCAACTTAGGTTGCTTTACCTGCATTTCTGTCCTCGTATTTAGCTTCCAGTGGATTAGTCAAGAAGATTGTCCCCGAACGCTTGAAAGAAGCAGTAGGAGCTCAAGATCTCAGGCTCACTGAAGCAGCCATGCGGTGGGACACCCTTACAGACTCCTCCAGTAGACCAGCTCCTCCCAAAGAGCACAATCAGTACCACTGGGACAAACTGATCATGGAACAAATCGCCAACACAATGCTCTCCAATGCTTCAGGAAAGGACAAAGCTCGTCTCCTGGCAGTGAAGGCACCACACTCAGGAGATCTCCTTTTAGCTGTTCCAGATTCCTCCCTGGGCACTCTACTCGATCCACAGGCCATTCGGATTGGTGATGCTCACCGAACATAGGTGTATTTGCGACAGGGCGACGGCTGATCAATTCGGACTTCATGGTCTCGTGTGTCACACATCAGAAGGGAAGTATGCCAGACATGAGGAGGTCAGTGACTTCATAAAGAGAAGCCTCACCACAGCCCGTTGCCCAGGCGAACGGGAACCCCAAGCGCAGAGGTTTGACGGAAGTCAAAAGCGTCCTGATGGAGTCACTATGCTACCCTGGAAGGATGGAAAGCAGATTGCTTGGGACTACACCTGTACTGCCACACGGGCAGACACGTAGTTACCATATTCTGTAGCTGAAGGGGGTGGAGCTGCCAGTCACAGGGAGATCCAGAAGACCCGCAAATATGAAGACCTTCCCAATAGGGCCGGAGACCCTTGAAGCATGGGGCAAGTGCGCTCTGAAGTTTCCTCAAAGGGCTGGGTGAAAAATTCATCATTAAACCAAAGGACCACAGGGCGGCCAACTTCCTCTTTCAGAGACTTAGTGTTCCGATCCAGAGGGAAAATGCCTGCAGCATTCCGGGCACCCCGCCCACCGCCGGGGAGCTGGACTAAGTATTTGAGATGTAGCTCTGATTCATTATCCATGTTGTTTTACTCTTTATTGTATTTTTGCCAATGTATTTTGTCTATAAATAAATTTTTTATTAAATATAGGGGGTGGTAGGAGAAAACAATTATCAAACAGCTTCCCTGAAGTAAGTTTATTCTTTTCTCTGAGGATGAGGGTACCCAGGACAGTTCCAGAGGTGTTACCTAGTCTTCAACTAGGGGTTCGTGTGGAGTACATGTACCAACAGGGGTATATTTGCACTTCTCAGAGGTAAATAAGAGTCTGAGAGTATAACCATATGCACATCATGAGTAATGTAGAACATATGCAATATAGAACACCCTCGTTACAAATCTTTATCTTTCATGTTACAAAGTTACTCCACCTCAACACGTTCTAGTATAGTTTAAAGACTCATAGGAGGGTAAATGGCAGCTTTCTGCTTCAGTTATCCACAAGCATTATTCGTGAGACATGCTTTGGTGTTATTTGTAAGCAAAGCTAGCTGCATAAATTTTTCACGTAAGACAGGCAGAGAATAGGAGCTGATAGAAGTAAAGCATGATGATTCAGCACATAATATTAGTATATTCTGAGAAGTATTTGTGTGATTTTTGGTTTTGGATGCTAAACTCATACAAACGGGTTGCTGAACCTGCTATACGAGCACTGCTGTTATTTCCATCAACACTGCTTTGCGAGTCAACATTTTTAGCTCAACATGATATTCATTATGCAGAAGTTTTCCCTCGTATTAATGAACTTGTTGCCAAAAAAACGGGCTCACAACCATGTCATTAGTATTAGTATTTACTTTTTATTGTATTATGTTAACAAGTTTAGTGTACTTTTACTCATTAGTCATGATTAGTGTATATAACAGACATGTATAGGACAGATCAAGATATTTTATAAATTCACTGGGTTCAAATTATCGACAGTATTAATCGTATTAAATCATTATATAATCTCTTAACACATTGATTGTATAATGAAATAATATAATATTAATATAAATTTATAAATTTTTGAACACTAATTTTTATGGTACATGGGAATCTGAATATCCAAGGGGTAAAGAAGAGCGAAAAGGTTGGGAACCATTGTCGTGATTCATACACCAGTGTATAAACATCGTATAATTACTGAGAGGAGGATCAACATTATCTGACAAACTCTACGGTGACCACAAACCATATTTCACCAACAAGGCCTGTCACTAACAATGTTTAGCAAATACTACGGTAAATACAACCCACGTTTAACAAAGAGTATCTAACAAACTCTACGGTACCCACAACCCATGCAGCACTAACGATAACTAATAAACTCTACGGTACTTAAAACCCTTGTTTCAAGAATATTATGTTTCCCTTCTGATGAACTCTACGGGGTTCACAACCCATGTTTCATTAATAATTTCTCACAAACATTTCTGTAAACATATATTTTTTTCATTCACAATGACATAAAATATTTAATGTTTAAACCAAACCTAACTTAGAAACCTCACTTAGCCTAACTTAAATTGGCCTAATTTTTTTTACCAAACGTCTGCTATTTATAGCATAGGTCAGTTTAAAAATAATTTAACATTTCTTAAAATAAATGATATATATGTATTTTTCGTTATGGGCAGATTGATTTCAGATGATTTAGGGCAAAAACAAATTTTTATTCTGCTAATTCTGCACAGAACATCTTTGCTGAATAGGCTAAACTTTCCATTACGGCTTAATCCACATGACACACAAACACACACACACACACACACACACACACACATATATATATATATATTATATATATATATATATATATGTATATATCTATGTATGTATATATATATATATATATATATATATATATATATATATATATATATATATATATATATGTCGTGCCGAATATGTAAAACTGGTCAATTAGCAAGAACTCACTTAAAATTAAGTCCTTTCTAAAATTTTCTCTTATACGTTTAAAGATATATTTTTTTCATTAATGTTAATGTAAAAAATTATAATTTTGCACCAAAAGAATCTTAGAAAACTTACCTAACCTTATTATAACAAGAACAATTTATTTTAGCCTAACCTAACTAAATATATTTTAGGTTTGTTTACAATAATTTAATACTAAACAAACACAGTGAAATATATTTTTTTCGTTAGGTTCAGAATGATTTTGGCGAAATTATTGCATACACAAATTTTCGCTTGTCTTATATGGCAAGATGAGCGTTGCTATTTAAGCCAAGATCGCAAGTTCTGCCTATTCGGCACGACATATATATATATATATATATAATATATATATATATATATATATATATATATATATATATATATATATATATATATATATATATATCGTGCCGTATATGTAAAACTTACGAGTTTGGCTTAAATAGCAATGCTCTTCTTGCCGAAGAAGGCAAGCAAAAATTTGTATTTGCAGTAATTTCGCAAAAATCATACTGAACCTAACGAAAAAAAATATATTTCATTGTGTTAGTTTATTACTAAATTACTGCAAACTTATCTAAAATATATTTAGTTGGATTAGGCTACGTTAAATTGCGCTTGTTATAATAAGGTTAGGAAAGTTTTCTAAGGTTCTTCTGGTACAAAATGATTAATTTTTACATTAACATAAATGAAAAAAAAATATATATCTTTAAACGTGTGTGTGCGTGTGTGTACTCACCTAGTTGAACACACCTAGTTGTGGTTGCAGTGGTCGACTCACAGCTTCTGGCCCCGCCTTTTCACTGGTCGCTACTCGGTCATTCTTCCCGCTCCACGAGCTTTATCATACCTCTTCTTAAAGCTATGTATGGATCCTGCCTCCAATACATCACTACCAAGAGTATTCCACTTCCTAACAGCCCTGTGATTCATCTGAGACTTTAACTTTCAAATGTGACCCCTTGGTGCTGTGTCCCATCTCTGGAACATCCTGTCTCTGTCCACCTTGTCGATTCCTGTCAGTATTTTATATGCCGTTATCATATCCCCCATATGTCTCCTGTCTTCCAGTGTCGTCAAGTCGATTTTCCTTAACCTACCCAAGTAGGACATACCCTTTAGCTGCGGTACTAGTCTTGTTGTAGACCTCTGCACTTTCTCTAGTTTCCTTACATGCTTGGCTAGGTGAGGGTTCCAAACTAGTGCTGCATACTCCAATATGGTCCTAACGTACACAGTGTACAGGGGCCTGAATGACTCCTTATTTAGATGTCGGAATGCTGTTCTTAGGTTTGCCATGCGCCCATATGCTGCAGCAGATATTTCGTTGATGTGCGCCTCAGGAAATGTGCCTGGTGTTATACTCACCCCAAGATCCTTTTCTTTGAGTGAGGTTTGTAGGCTCTGGCCCCCTAGACTGTACTCCGTCTATGGTTTTCTATGCCCTTCCCCAATCTTCATGACTTTGCACTTAGTGTGGTTGAACTCCAGGAGCCAGTTGTTCGACCAGGCCTGCAACCTGACCAGATCCCTCTGTAGTTCTTCCTGGTCCTCGTCCGACTGAATTATTCTTGTTAACTTCACATCATCTGAAAGCAGGGACACTTCGGTGTCTATTCCTTCCATTATGTCGTTCACAAATACCAGAAACAGCACCGGTCCTAGAACTGATCCCAGTGGCACTCTGCTCGTTACAAGCACCCACTCTGACACCTCGCCACGAACCATGACTCGCTGTTGTCTTCCTGAGAGGTATTCCCTGATCCATTGTAGTGCCTTCCCTGTTATCTCTGCCTAGTCCTCCAGCTTTTGCACTAATCTCTTGTGTGAAACTGTGTCAAACGCTTTCTTACAATCCAAGAAAATGCAATCCACCCACCCCTCTCTCTCTTGTCTTACTGCTGTCACTATGTCATAGAACTCCAATAAGTTTGTGACGCAGGATTTCCAGTCCCTCAAACCGTTCTGGCTGTCGTGTGTGTGTGTGTGTGCGTGTGTATATATGTTTATGTGCGCGTGTGTGTGAGCGTGTGTTTGTGTGTGTGTGTGTGTGTGTGTGTGTGTGTGTGTGTGTGTGTGTGTGTGTGTGTGTGTGTGTGTGTGTGTGTGTGTGTGTGTGTGTGTGTGTGTGTGTGTGTTTGTGTGTGTGTGTGTGTGTGTACTCACCTAGTTGAGGTTGCAGGGGTCGAGTCTAAGCTCCTGGTCCCGCCTCTTCACTGGTAGCTACTAGGTTACTCTCACTGAACAGTGAGCTTTATCATACCTCTGCTTAAAGCTATGTATGGATCCTGCCTCCACTACATCGCTTCCCAAACTATTCCACTTCCTGACTACTCTGTGGCTGAAGAAATACTTCCTAACATCCCTGTGATTCATCTGTGTCTTCAACTTCCAACTGTGTCCCCTTGTTGCTGTGTCCCATCTCTGGAACATCCTGTCTTTGTCCACCTTGTCAATTCCTCTCAGTATTTTGTATGTCGTTATCATGCCCTCCCTATCTCTCCTGTCCTCCAGTGTCATCAGGTTGATTTCCCTTAACCTCTCCTCGTAGGACATACCTCTTAGCTCTGGGACTAGTCTTGTTGCAAACCTTTGCACTTTCTCTAGTTTCTTTACATGCTTGGCTAGGTGTGGGTTCCAAACTGGTGCCGCATACTCCAATATGGGCCTAACGTACACGGTGTACAGGGTCCTGAATGATTCCTTATTAAGATGTCGGAATGCTGTTCTGAGGTTTGCCAGACGCCCATATGCTGCAGCAGTTATTTGGTTGATGTGCGCTTCAGGAGATGTGCCTGGTGTTATACTCACCCCAAGATCTTTTTTGTTGAGTGAAGTTTGTAGTCTCTGGCCCCCTAGACTGTATTCCGTCTGCGGTCTTCTTTGCCCTTCCCCAATCTTCATGACTTTGCACCTGATGGGGTTGAACTCCAGGAACCAATTGCTGGACCAGGTCTGCAACCTGTCCAGATCCCTTTGTTGTTCTGCCTGGTCTTCGATCGAATGAATTCTTCTCACCAATTTTACGTCATCTCCAAACAGGGACACCTCAGAGTCTATTCCTTCCGTCATGTCGTTCACAAATACCAGAAACAGCACTGGTCCTAGGACTGACCCCTGTGGGACCCCGTTGGTCACAGGTGCCCACTCTGACACCTCGCCACGTACCATGACTCGCTGCTGTCTTCCTGACAAGTATTCCTTGTTCCACTGTAGTGCCTTCCCTGAGAGACGAACTGCGATGACAACACTGCGATGGTTTACACTCTGTCTACTTGTAGTACTACTGTTACTATTACTACTCCTACAACTGTTATTACTAATATTATTATTACTACTTTAAACTACTATGACGATTACTAATATCATTACTATTTACACTGCTGCTATTATTACTACTACTTCTGTTGTTAGTACTAACGCTGCTCTTACTACTGAAAATCCTAATATTATCACTGCTAATACTACTACTGCTGTAAGTTCTAACAATAATAATAGGTATAATAGCAATAATAATAATAAAAATAATAAAGTAACGGTAGGACACAATGAGACACTTAATGAACTGTAAGATTCAGAGTGAGAGAGAGATAGAGAGAAGAGAGAGGGAAGAGAGAGAGAGAGAGAGAGAGGAGAGAGAGAGAGAGAGGAGAGAGAGAGAGAGAGAGAGAGAGAGAGAGAGGAGAGAGAGAGAGAGAGATTGCGAGAGAGAGAGAGAGAGAGAGAGAGGAGAGAGAGAGAGAGAGAGAGAGAGAGAGAGAGAGAGAGAGAGAGAGAGAGAGAGAGAGAGAGAGAGAGAGAGAGAGAGAGTTGAGTTTATTAAGAATATCCAGGAAAATCCCTAATTTAAGTAGTGGAGGCGAAGCCTTCACTGAGGAGGATCACTTAATAACAAAATAACATAACGCAATAACACACAAAATAACACTAAATTGCACACTAAATAAAATCCTAAATAACACTCTAAATAGCACACTAAATAAAAGACTAAATAACACGCTAAACAGCACACTAAATAACACAATAACACACTAAATAACACAGTATATAACACACTAAATATCACAATCAATAAAACTGTACAATTAATGTATTTAAATTAACTTTATAATGCACTTACCAATACCCTTAAAATGCACTAACAATTATCTTAATAATGCCCTTAACAGTAACGTTAATAATACTTAGTAATTCACTTAATAATGCACTTAATAAAACCTACGTTTAACTGGGAATATATTGATGCAAAAGTCTCCTGATCCTTGGAATTGGACACTGTTTCCCTCAAATTCTTAAGGCCTTGTGTGACCCCATACTGGTTTAATGTTTCCTTACGAATATAATAATAATAATAATAATAATAATAATAATAATTAATAATAATAATAGTGGTAATAATAATAATAATAATAATAATAATAATAATAATAATAATAATAATAATAATAATAATAATAATAATAATAATAATCCCACCGCTGCCACCAATGTTTAATGTGATTAATTTGGTGTAACTGGTAGCGGGGTGTAAATGATACGTCTTCGGAGGCTTCTTACTTTATTAGTAATGTAGTGGTGGGTACACAGGCTTGTGTGTTTGTGCCCATTGCCCGGGTAGGGCCATCCCACGAGAGGAGAGACCTACTAGGCCTTCTGTCTTGCTGCTAGGCTGCTTTGTGAGTGAGAGAGTGTGGGCCCAGCATCCCACTGACCTGGAGCAGACCCAGAGGGCAGCACCTGAGTGGCGCGAAATATGAACTAAGCTGGCAGACAGCATAGGCTGTCTGTGCAGACAGTACAGGGTGTCTACATAATAACAATAATAATAATAATAATAATAATAATAATAATAATAATAATAATAATAATAATAATAATAATAATAATAATAATAATAATAATAATAATAATAATAATGTTAAAAATAATAATGATAATAATAATAATAATAATAATAATAATAATAATAATAATAATAATAATAATAATAATAATAATAATAATAATAATAATAATAATAATAAATATACCATAATTTACTTCATTTCTTGAATTCTCAGTCATTATAATACTTGACTTCATCAGTCACTGCGAGACTTGATGAGACCAAACACGACTTATGAACTTTAATTAAGAATGAAGTTCTTAGAAGAAAATTTAAAGATAAATATCAAAAACATCTTTCTGTGCCCCAAAATATGACATTTATCTTTTATATATATATATATATATATATATATATATATATATATATATATATATTATATATATATATATATATATATATATATATTATATATATATATATATATATATATATATATATATATATATATATGTATATATATATATATATATATATATATATATATATATATATACATATATATATATATATATATATATATATATATATATATATATATATATATATATATATATATATATATATATATATATATATATATATATATATAGTTACAATTTTGGAATGTCATCTAGTATTTCAGTATAATAGTATAACAAAAGCCGTAACAGAGTTGTTTATTTTCATCGCGAGTCAGGTTATAGGTCCCAGGGAGTTAAGTTATGGATCACAGGGAGTCAAGTTATGGATCACAGGGAGTCAAGTTATGGATCGCAGATAGTCAATTTATGGATCACAGGGAATCAAGTTATGGATCACAGAAAGCCAAGTTATGGGTCGCTGGGAGTCTATTAAAGTTGTCATGGTACTGATGGATCACGTTGAAACTTGGAGGCGCTAATGTTAAAACCTCACCAGACCATTAATTCTCGACCAGTAGGAAGCTTGGGCAGAAATACAGTAGACTTGGTCTTATAATTTTATGAAGAGACAGCTTAAATAACAAAAAAAGGCACAATACCGTGACTGGAACGCCGCACATGTGTCTTAATTAAGACACATGTGCGGCGTCTGGTTGTCTTTGTTGTGGACATTTCGCCATCCAGTGGATGGCGAAACGTCTACGATAGGGATGCCCGGGTGTTGCGCGTGTGTCTTAATTTCATCTTGTCGGTATTATATACCATTCTTGTACTACTACTACTACTACTACTACTACTACTACTACCACCACCTCTTCCTGCCTATATACAGCCGTCCTGCTCCGCTTCTGGTTAGTGTGACTTTGTAAATGGTCCAAGTCGGACCGAAACGTCGTCGAAAGCTTCTTTCTTTATGTGCGGGTTTTTTGTGTAAGAGACTGCTTTGTGTTTATTTGTTTGTGTGTTTATGTGTGTGTGTGTGTGTGTGTGTGTGTGTGTGTGTGTGTGTGTGTGTGTGTGTGTGTGTGTGTGTGTGTGTGTGTGTGTGTGTGTGTGTGTGTGTGTGTGTGTGTGTGGGGTGTGTGTGTGTGTGTGTGTGTGTGTGTTTATATATTATATATATATATATATATATATATATATATATATATATGTGTGTGTGTGTGTGTGTGTGTGTGTGTGTGTGTGTGTGTGTGTGTGTGTGTGTGTGTGAATTAGTAAAAAATCACCTTGTTCTCTACGAAGGTTGAACTCTGGCTCTTGTGTTCCGCCTTCTCACTATATTCCTGTGGTATGACTTAGTCTCTGTCCATAGTGTTTTCCATGTCTCCTAAAATAGACTGTTCTACTTAATGAGCTGCCATCCACTCACAGTCCATCTACCCTTCACTTAGGTAATACCCCGTTCCTCTAACCTCACATTTAGACTTCTGATTACTCCACCCAACCTCAAAGGAATCCTCTCAGTCTCCTCCCAAATCCCTAACTACAACTCCTCCCTAGGCAGGATCTCCCATCCTTACAGTAGGTCACGGGATATTAAGCCAAATGAAGAAAATGCAATTCAGTGAAAAACATTGAGGCAAGTTACTATATAGTCACTGAGATAGAATCTCAAGCAAAATAGTGAGCTAAAACAACCAATGTCAGGACCTAATAGCTCTGACAGATACAAAATTAAAGGAAACGCTAGAAAGTGCAATATTCCCTTCAGGATACCAAATACTAATTAAAAATAAATCAAAAGTGGAAGACAACATACCTTTTCTTTCAGAAATCAACTTATTATTAAAATGCATTATTATTATTATTATTATTATTATTATTATTATTATTATTATTATTATTATTATTATTATTATTATTATTATTATTATTATTATTATTATTATTATTATTGTATACTATAAATAAAATGTAACGATGGCTCATGTAGCAAACAAGATAGTAGAAAAAAACCATACCAGGGGCGGGGAGAGAACCCGTGATCAGAGAGCCTAAAACTCCAGACCGTCGCGTTTTGAGACTCTCTGATCGCGGGTTCTATCCCCACCAGTCGTATGGTTTGTTTGCAATCGTGTCATGACGATTTCGTGAGTCGAGTTAAGGTAGCAGAAGAAGGAATATACAACCCCCCCCCCACCAAACAACAGAAAACAAATATATGAAAATGGCCACGACGAATGTTATATAAACAGCGTCAAGGGTGGCACGTAGAACCAAAACACAGTCAATGTTTATCTGAGATTTCATCCCATCCAATGAAACATTGCCTTCGTTACAGCTAAGCATATATCTGAAATAAAACGTTTCGAACACGGAGCCTTTTCTACCTTTGTGGCGAGGCGAAAAGTTTGAGCAAGGAGTTATGCAGTAGGTTTAGATAGTCCAGTAGTCTCACAGTGGGTTTACAGTGGAGTAGTCTCACAGTGGGTTTACACAGTCCAGTAGTCTCACAGTGCGTTTACACAGTCGAGTGGCTTCATAGTGGGTTTACACAGTCCAGTAGCCTCACAGTGGGTTTACACAGTCCAGTAGTCTCACAGTGCGTTTACACAGTCGAGTGGCTTCATAATGGGTTTACACAGTCCAGTAGCCTCACAGTGGGTTTACACAGTCCAGTAGTCTCACAGTTGGTTTACACAGTCCAGTAGTCTTACAGTGGGTTTACACAGTCCAGTAGTCTCACAGTGGGTTTACACAGTCCAGTAGTCTAACAGTGGGTTTACACAGTCCAGTAGCCTCACAGTGGGCTTACACAGTCCAGTAGTCTCAGAGTGGGTTTACACAGTCCAGTAGTCTCAACAGGGCTTTACACAGTCCAGTAGTCTCACAGTGGGTTTACACAGTCCAGTAGTCTCACAGTGGGCTTACACAGTCCAGTAGTCTCAGAGTGGGTTTACACAGTCCAGTAGTCTCACAGTGGGTTTACACAGTCCAGTAGTCTCACAGTGGGTTTACACAGTCCAATAGTCTCACAGTGGGCTTACACAGTCCAGTAGTCTCATAGTGGGTTTACACAGTCCAGTAGTCTCACAGTGGGTTTACACAGTCCAGTAGTCTAACAGTGGGTTTACACAGTCCAGTAGCCTCACAGTGGGCTTACACAGTCCAGTAGTCTCAGAGTGGGTTTACACAGTCCAGTAGTCTCACAGGGGGTTTACACAGTCCAGTAGTCTCACAGTGGGTTTACACAGTCCAGTAGTCTCACAGTGGGCTTACACAGTCCAGTAGTCTCAGAATGGGTTTACACAGTCCAGTAGTCTCACAGTGGTCTTACACAGTCCAGTAGTCTCATAGTGGGTTTACACAGTCCAGTAGTCTCACAGGGGTTTACACAGTCCAGTAGTCTTACAGTGGGTTTACACAGTCCAGTAGTCTCACAGTGGGTTTACACAGTCCAGTAGTCTTACAGTGGGTTTACACAGTCCAGTAGCCTCACAGTGGGTTTACACAGTCCAGTAGTCTCACAGTGGGTTTACACAGTCCAGTAGTCTTACAGTGGGTTTACACAGTCTAGTAGTCTCACAGTGGGTTTACACAGTCCAGTAGCCTCACAGTGGATTTAAACAGTCCAGTAGTCTCACAGTGGGTTTACACAGTACAGTAGTCTCAGAATGGGTTTAAACAGTCCAGTAGTCTCACAGTGGGTTTACACAGTACAGTAGTCTCACAGTGGGTTTACACAGTACAGTAGTCTCAGAATGGGTTTAAGCAGTCCAGTAGTCTCACAGTAGGTTTACACAGTCCAGTAGTCTCACAGTGGGTTTACACAGTCCAGTAGCCTCACAGTGGGTTTAAACAGTCCAGTAGTCTCACAGTGGGTTTACACAGTCCAGTAGCCTCACAGTGGGTTTAAACAGTCCAGTAGCCTCACAGTGGGTTTACACAGTCCAGTAGTCTCACAGAAGGTTTACACAGTCCAGTAGTCTCACAGTGGGTTTACACAGTCCAGTAGTCTCACAGTAGGTTTACACAGTCCAGTAGTCTCACAGTGGGTTTACACAGTCCAGTAGTCTCACAGTAGGTTTACACAGTCCAGTAGTCTCACAGTGGGTTTACACAGTCCAGTAGCCTCACAGTGGGTTTAAACAGTCCAGTAGCCTCACAGTGGGTTTACACAGTCCAGTAGTCTCACAGGTTTGCACAGTCCAGTAGTCTCACAGTAGATTTACACAGTCCAGTAGTCTCACAGTAGGTTTACACAGTCCAGTAGTCTCACAGTAGATTTACACAGTCCAGTAGTCTCACAGTAGGTTTACACAGTCCAGTAGTCTCACAGTAGGTTTACACAGTCCAGTAGTCTCACAGGTTTACACAGTCCAGTAGTCTCACAGTAGATTTACACAGTCCAGTAGTCTCTCAGTAGATTTACACAGTCCAGTAGTCTCACAGTAGATTTACACAGTCCAGTAGTCTCACAGTAGATTTACACAGTCCAGTAGTCTCACAGTAGATTTACACAGTCCAGTAGTCACAGTTGAATTTACACAGTCCAGTAGTCTCACAGTAGATTTACACAGTCCAGTAGTCTCACAGTAGATTTACACAGTCCAGTAGTCTCACAGTAGGTTTACACAGTCCAGTAGTCTCACAGTAGATTTACACAGTCCAGTAGTCTCACAGTAGATTACACAGTCCAGTAGTCTCACAGTAGATTTACACAGTCCAGTAGTCTCACAGTAGATTTACACAGTCCAGTAGTCTCACAGTAGATTTACACAGTCCAGTAGTCTCACAGTAGATTTACACAGTCCAGTAGTCTCACAGTAGATTTACACAGTCCAGTAGTCTCACAGTAGGTTTACACAGTCCAGTAGTCTCATAGGTTTTTTTTCTGTTCCACTGGTGAGGGAAAAAATAAAGCCAAATTTTCAACAGTGTGAAGTGTAAAGTGGGTCTGCAGTGGGGAATTAGGAGCAGGTGGAGCCCAGGGGGTAATACCTATTTGCACTTTATTTGCATATTTATGCAATAAAATATATCCATGCTAATTGCTATCTCAAAAATATGAATATTAAAAATCCAATTTTATTTTACAAATAATTTTTTTTTATACAAATTTTATGCTAGGGACCACACTCTCTCTTGGGGCCAGGGGGCCCTCCGGCCCCTAGCCTCACTACTGGGGGCTCCCTAAGGTAACTCCTTCTGTCGCCCATATATTGATGAGCTTCTCAGTTTGAAACAAAAAGAGAGAAACAAGTAAACAAAAAAAAGACAAGAAAATAGTCTTGAGCCCATACAGGTTTGCCGTGATAATTAAGAGTTTTTGATCTAAGAACTACCACTTCCCTCTCTTGTTTTTTTTAACCAATCCTGGTTACATCCCGATCGGCAGATGCTTCTCTGGTCACTACGTGTCTAACGCTTTCCCATAATAATAATAATAATAAAAATAATAATAATAAAATAATAATAATATAATAATAATAATAATAATAATAATAATAATAATAATAATTATTATTATTATTATTATTATTATTATTATTATTATTATTATTATTATTTTTATTATTTGCACTCTAAGCGAAGGTGAAGGAATCCACTGTAGTGTCCACCATCAGGCATGTTTAAGCTGGTAGCCTGGTTGCTACCCTACATGAGTGGTAGCGTCCACCATCAGACATGTTGAGGCTGGTAGCCTGGTTGCTACCCTACATGAGTGGTAGCGTCCACCATCAGACATGTTGAGGCTGGTAGCCTGGTTGCTACCCTACATGAGTGGTAGCGTCCACTATCAGACATGTTGAAGCTGGTAGCCTGGTTGCTACCCTACGTGAGTGGTAGCGTCCACCATCAGGCATGTTGAAGCTGGTAGCCTGGTTGCTACCCTACATGAGTGGTAGCGTCCACCATCAGACATGTTGAGGCTGGTAGCCTGGTTGCTACCCTACATGAGTGGTAGCGTCCACCATCAGACATGTTGAGGCTGGTAGCCTGGCTGCTACCCTACATGAGTGGCAGCGTCCACCGTCAGACATGTTGAAGTTGGTAGCCTGGTTGCTGCCCTACGTGAGTGGTAGCGTCCATCAGGCATGGTGAGGCTGGTAGCCTGGTTGCTACCCTACATGAGTGGTAGCGTCCACCATCAGACATGCTGAGGCTTGTAGCCTGGTTGCTACCCTACATGAGTGGCAGCGTCCACCATCAGACATGTTGAAGCTGGTAGCCTGGTTGCTACCCTACATGAGTGGTAGCGTCCACCATCAGGCATGTTGAGGCTGGTAGTCTGGTTGCTACCCTACGTGAGTGGTAGCGTCCACCGTCAGTCATGGTGAGGCTGGTAGCCTGGTTGCTACCCTACATGAGCGGTAGCGTCCACCATCAGACATGTTGAAGCTGGTAGCCTGGTTGCTACACTACATGAGTGGCAGCGTCCACCATCAGGCATGTTGAGGCTGGTAGCCTGGTTGCTACCCTACGTAAGTGGTAGCGTCCACCGTCAGGCATAGTGAGGCTGGTAGCCTGGTTGCTACTCTACATGAGCGGTAGCGTCCACCATCAGACATGTTGAGGCTGGTAGCCTGGTTGCTACCCTACATGTGTGGCAGCGTCCACCATCAGACATGCTGAAGCTGGTAGCCTGGTTGCTAACCTACGTGAGTGGTAGCGTCCACCATCAGACATGTTGAGGCTGGTAGCCTGGTTGCTACCCTACATGAGTGGCAGCGTCCACCATCAGACATGTTGAAGCTGGTAGCCTGGTTGCTACCCTACATGAGTGGTAGCGTCCACCATCAGGCATGTTGAGGCTGGTAGCCTGGTTGCTACCCTACATGAGTGGCAGCGTCCACCATCAGACATGTTGAAGCTGGTAGCCTGGTTGCTACCCTACATGAGTGGTAGCGTCCATCAGGCATGTTGAGGCTGGTAGCCTGGTTGCTACCCTTCATGAGTGGTAGCGTCCACCATCAGACATGTTGGGGCTGGTAGCCTGGTTGCTACCCTACATGAGTGGTAGCGTCCACCATCAGGCATGTTCAGGCTGGTAGCCTGGTTGCTACCCTACATGAGTGGTAGCGTCCACCATCAGACATGTTGAGGCTGGTAGCATGGTTGCTACCCTACATGAGTGGTAGCGTCCACCATCAGACATGTTGAAGCTGGTAGCCTGGTTGCTACCCTACATGAGTGGTAGCGTCCACCATCAGGCATGTTGAGGCTGGTAGCCTGGTTGCTACCCTACATGAGTGGTAGCGTCCACCATTAGGCATGTTGAAGCTGGTAGCCTGGTTGCTACCCTACATGAGTGGCAGCGTCCACCATCAGACATGTTGATGCTGGTAGCCTGATTCCTACCCTACATGAGTGATAGCGTCCACCATCAGTCATGTTGAAGCTGGTAGCCTGGTTGCTACCCTAAATGAGTGGTAGCGTCCACCATCAGTCATGTTGAAGCTGGTAGCCTGGTTGCTACCCTACATGAGTGGCAGCGTCAGCCATCAGACATGTTGAAGCTGGTACCCTGGTTGCTACCCTACGTGAGTGGTAGCGTCCACCATCAGACATGTTGAAGCTGGTAGCCTGGTTGCTACCCTACGTGAGTGGTAGCGTCCACCATCAGACATGTTGAAGCTGGTAGCCTGGTTGCTACCCTACATGAGTGGTAGCGTCCACCATCAGGCATGTTGAAGCTGGTAGCCTGGTTGCTACCCTACATGAGTGGTAGCGTCCACCATCAGGCATGTTGAAGCTGGTAGCCTGGTTGCTACCCTACATGAGTGGCTGCGTCAGCCATCAGACATGTTGAAGCTGGTAGCCTGGTTGCTACCCTACATGAGTGGCAGCATCCACCATTAGGCATGTTGAGGCTGGTAGCCTGGTTGCTACCCTACATGAATGGCAGCGTCCACCATCAGACATATTGAAGCTGGTAGCCTGGTTGCTACCCTACATGAGTTGCAGCGTCCACCATCAGACATGTTGAGGCTGGTAGCCTGGTTGCTACCCAACATGAGTTGCAGCGTCCACCATCAGGCATTTTGAAGCTGGTAGCCTGGTTGCTACCCTACATGAGTGGCAGCGTCCACCATCAGATATATTGAAGCTGGTAGCCTGGTTGCTACCCTACATGAGTTGCAGCGTCCACCATCAGGCATGATGAGGCTGGTAGCCTGGTTGCTACCCAACATGAGTGGCAGCGTCCACCATCAGGCATGTTGAGGCTGGTAGCCTGGTTGCTACGCTACATGAGTGGCAGCGTCCACCATCAGGCATGTTGAGGCTGCTAGCCTGGTTGCTACCCTACTTGAGTGACAGCGTCCACAATCAGGCATGTTGAGGCTGGTAGCCTGGTTGCTACCCTACATGAGTGGCAGCGCCCACCATCAGGCATGTTGAGGCTGGTAGCCTGGTTGCTACCCTACATGAGTGGTAGCGTCCACCATCAGACATGTTGAGGCTGGTAGCCTGGTTGCTACCCTACATGAGTGGTAGCGTCCACCATCAGACACGTTGAGGCTGGTAGCCTGGTTGCTACCCTACATGAGTGGTAGCGTCCACCATCAGGCATGTTGAAGCTGGTAGCCTGGTTGCTACCCTATATGAGTGGCAGCGTCCACCATCAGGCATGTTGAAGCTGGTAGCCTGGTTGCTACCCTACATGAGTGGTAGAGTCCACCATCAGGCATGTTGAAGCTGGTAGCCTGGTTGCTACCCTACGTGAGTGGTAGCGTCCACCATCAGACATGTTGAAGCTGGTAGCCTGGTTGCTACCCTACATGAGTGGTAGCGTCCACCATCAGGCATGTTGAAGCTGGTAGCCTGGTTGCTACCCTACATGAGTGGCAGCGTCAGCCATCAGACATGTTGAAGCTGGTAGCCTGGTTGCTACCCTATATGAGTGGTAGCGTCCACCATCAGGCATGTTGAAGCTCGTAGCCTGGTTGCTACCCTACATGAGTGGCAGCGTCCACCATCAGACATGTTGAAGCTGGTAGCCTGGTTGCTACCCTACATGAGTGGCAGCATCCACCATTAGGCATGTTGAGGCTGGTAGCCTGGTTGCTAACCTACATGAGTGGCAGCGTCCACCATCAGACATATTGAAGCTGGTAACCTGGTTGCTACCTTACATGAGTTGCAGCGTCCACCATCAGACATGTTGAGGCTGGTAGCCTGGTTGCTACCCTACATGAGTGGCAGCGTCCACCATCAGACATATTGAAGCTGGTAGCCTGGTTGCTACCTTACATGAGTTGCAGCGTCCACCATCAGACATGTTGAGGTGGTTAGCTGGTTGCTACCCTACATGAGTGACAGCGTCCACCATCAGGCATGTTGAGGCTGCTAGCCTGGTTGCTACCCTACATGAGTGACAGCGTCCACCATCAGGCATGTTGAGGCTGGTAGCCTGGTTGCTACCCTACATGAGTGGTAGCGTCCACCATCAGGCATGTTGAGGCTGGTAGCCTGGTTGCTACCCTACATGAGTGGTAGCGTCCACCGTCAGGCATGTTGAGGCTGGTAGCCTGGTTGCTACCCTACATGAGTGACAGCGTCCACCATCAGGCATGTTGAGGCTGGTAGCCTGGTTGCTACCCTACATGAGTGGCAGCGTCCACCATCAGGCATGTTGAGGCTGGTAGCCTGGTTGCTACCCTACATGAGTGGTAGCGTCCACCATCAGGCATGTTGAAGCTGGTAGCCTGGTTGCTACCCTACATGAGTGGTAGCGTCCACCATCAGGCATGTTGAAGCTGGTTGCCTGGTTGCTACCCTACGGTAAGCCACGCAAGAAAGTTAAAATTAAATTTCCGGTGAGGAAAAAATTACACAAAGTTGACTGATATATAAATAAATAAATAAGTAATAAATATATTTTATATATATATATATATAAATATATATATATATATATATATTATATATATATATATATATATTATATATATATAATATATATATATATATAAATATATATATATATATATATATATATATATATATATATATATATATGTATATTATATATATATATATATATTATATATATATATATATATTATATATATATATATATTATATATAATATATATATTATATATATATATATTTAAATATATATATATATATATATTTATATATTATATATATATATAATATTATATATATATATATATATATATATATATATATATATATATTATTATATATAGGAATATTTTATTACATAATATGGTACAGAAGATTTAAGAGAACATTGTTGATATAAAGGTGGCATATACGGTACATGTTGTTACGTGTGTATCACGATTATAAGGCGAAAAAACTCATCCAGCTCCTCAGAGCTGGGGCGTGTGCCCCAAAAAACAGCAGGCATTACCCCTTTGAACGCCGCACTGAGCAGCTGGAACAGAAAACTAGCTGCCCTGGGATCCCTAGTTACCCCGATGAGTCTTTTTCCCAGCTCCTTAAGGAAATTAGATGCACTCTTTCCCCATGAGCCAAGGTCTCTGAGCCTATGGAACAAACATATAATGATGGGCAAGTTCTCCATATTTTCTAGACTTTTGGGACTCCTAAAGCTGGCAGCTGCCCTCCTTCCTCCCTGGTGTATTGGAGATAGGTATCAGCCAAGGTGATGCACATGTATAGTCCCACACCACCTGCTTCCCATCTGTCCAGGCTTGAAGGGTGATACCATCTGGACGCTTCTGGCTGCCGTCAGATCTGCATAGTTGCGGTGGCTCCCTTTACTGCTGGGCATCCAGCTGTTGTGAGGCTCCTCTTGATAATGTTATTAACCTCCTCATGTCTTGCAATCTTTCCCTCGGATTTACGGCACACAAGACCATGGTACCCGAATCGGTCTGCTGCTTCACTGCCACAAATACACCTGTGTTCGGCGAGAATAGGGGCGGCAAGTCGAAGGGCAACACCGATGCGGATGGTCTGTGGGTCGAGGCGTGTGCCAAGGCTGGGTTGGGGAACAGCCAACAGAAAGTCCCAGCATGAGGGGCTTTTCACTGCCAGCAGGCGGGCTCTATCCTTCCCTGACACACTCTGAAGCATCGTTGAGGCTATATTTTCCACTATTGGACCCTCCCAGTGCGATTGTTTGTAGTTGTTGGGGGGAGCAGGTCTGGTTTCTGAGCCCGTTAGATTATCCCAGATCATTGCTCCCTCAATGAAAATTTTTTGGCCCTGGGCTCCAATTTTGTCCTAAGATGTTCAGGGGAATCGCTGCAAAACTCTCTGGATGAAAATACAGAGGCAGAAAAGCAGGTAACGCAATCGTGATGATTTGCGACACCAATCCCTCCGGGTTGACTGGAAGTGTAGTTTGGGTTTTCATGCCGTTTCTGAGAAAGGTTTAAGACTTTCGTAAAAACTGCTCGAATCTGTCATTTTCGTGCAGTATAGGGTTATCAATAACGGCACATCTTAGGAAATATGAAACCTGGGCAACTCAACCACTTGTGAGAAGGTACAAGGCAGGTGGGTGTCCAATTCCCTTTTCGTTGTTCTTTTCCCTTTAACTTTTCCAATTTTCCGAAAATTGGTCAATGGCATTGTTTCCCGAGGTGCCCAGCAAGACACTATTTGTCCCTGCTAGTGTGCCACATCTGGGAACCAATGTTACCCGTGGTCAGTCTGACGTTTTTCCCCTAACTGAAATACAGAAGAAGGGGAAAGGGGACTCCTTGTTGGCACCCTGAGATGGATTTCTGCTCCCCAAAGAAAAGCATTGTTTCTTGCTATACCCAGCGAAAAAAAAAGGGAAGAGACGGGGAAATGTTCTTGTATGCTGCTATACCAGTCTTTTTTCAGGGTTGAACGATTCTTGAAAACAATTTCCCATGCTTTGTCCTCAGCGGTTGTTGATATATCCCCTTGTTGCATAGTTAAAATTAATCTTGTTTCTTTAAAAAGCGTTTTGACAATAATATGAATTTTTCCCTTTGGTTTATATAAATTTAGATCCTTTTAAAAATAGAATTTGGGAAGAATTAAAATACCGGGACAAAAATTTTTAAAAATTTTTGGGTAGAACTTGGGGGTGAGTTGTGAAAAGACCTACCCAATTTGGTCCCCGCGCCGGTTAACCGTTGGGGGATGATAGTGGGGTGCGGCCGGACCCCTTTAAGCTTCTTTGGATGCTTCTTTTTCTAGTTCCTTGAAATGGAGTAGCCCAAAAGCGTTGGGAAATTTTCTTTTTTTTTCAGAGGGGTTTGTTTTGCATATTTTGAAATCCTGTTTTTTGTGTCTTTTTGAAAAATATAAATATTTTATTTAAAATATTTTAATATATAATTTATAATTATAATAATATATATATATATATATATATAATAATATTATATATAATATATACGGAGAGAGAGAGAGAGAGAGAGATAGGTTCCTTTATAATGGAAAGTATGCGCGCTGGAAGTGAATAGCTCATACCAAGGGGAAAGTGCATCCTCAAACAAGCCTGATTAATTTTTCTCCCCAGGTGGGTATGATTCCCCCGGGGTTTTTGATTTTTGGTGGGGTTGATTCCCCCCGGCGACGTATGATTCTATAAATGAAACACAAATTTTTGGTTAAAAAAAAAAATAATTGCAGAGCTCCCCAAGGGAGGTAAAGGTCTTGAACCCCGGGAACGGCGAATTTAATGCCTTCCCCCAGGAATTGAGCTTTTCCCCTGATTAAAAAATAAAAAATTAAACTGAAAGAAAGAAAATATTAAATGTTTTAGTGAAAACTTTTCGTTTAAAAAGGGCCAGAAAACTTTCCCGTAGGTAACCACCCCGACTTATTCCCGAAGATAACACCCAAAAACTAGCGGAAAATAACGCGAAATAGTCTTCCAAAACTAAACCCCTGGGTTAAATAAGCCCCAAATCCACTTTTTTGATTGGTTGAGGAGGCGGTGAAAACTAGATCTCACAATTTTGAGGGGTCTTGGGGGTTGGGAGGTTTTTGGGGGGTGGATTGGTTCTTGAAAGGGGGTGGAGTGGTTTTGGAGGGAGTGGAGAGGTCTTGGAGGGTTGGAGTATTTTGGAGGGGAGGGGGGGTTTTTGGGAGGGGTTATGGGTTTTAAAAGGGGGGAAGATTCGTGGAGGGGTGGAGTATTTTTAGAAGAGTGGAGGGTTCTTTGGGAAAAGGGGTAAAAAGGGTCTTAGAAGAATGGAAAGGTATTTAGAGGGTTGGAGAGTTTCTTGAGTAGCTGTAGAAGCTCTTGGAGGAGCGGTGGAGGATCTTGGAGGAGGAAAAAGAGATATTTTTTGAGAAATTTGTGAGGCTTTTGGAGAAGCCGATAAGCTTTTTGAAGGAGCTAGAAAAGTTCTTGAAGGCGATGGAGGCCTTTGGAGGAGTTGCAGAGGTGCTGGGAGGAGACATCAATCAACACCTCCAAAAATGAATATTTCTAAATTAACAAGAACTCCTTAAAACGTCACAAGAAGTCTTCATAAAGTACTGATTAATAGGGTACTTTTACACGGAAACTGACTGAGTGATGGTGGGTGTGTTTTCTTCTGTAGGTCACCGTACTTTGGTGGAAAACTGCTGACGTGGGTGATTTTTTTTTTCGATTTATGGGAGAAATGTTTACGGAATGGTAAATGATGTTCATGTCTTTTTCCCATGAGGAATCAGTTTCATACCTGATTACAATCTCTTTCTTCAGTTTCGCTCTTATCTCATTTACTCTCTTTCTCTCTCCCACAATATCACCTCTCGTCCTACCATTCTTTCCTTACTTGCTTCACACCTTTCTTTACTTGCTTCACACTTTAACCTGCAAATAAAGATAGACCGAATAATAACCTAGAGACATGTCAATATATCTTATTAATGAAAGAAAGATACTAGATATATTAAGCAAATTCCTTAATTTGTAACAGATAAGTGAAAAGTAGATATAAATCCAGATGTACTCCTGTTAACCATTTTGGGGCCTAGTTTCTAGGCCTTTTGTGTATCCATATGCTCTTGCGCAACCCTTCACAGGATGGATATAGGTACACAATAAACTAGCCATTTCGCTGGCAAACTCTAAAACAAATATCTTAGCCTGCAGTCTCCTTTTATTTCTCTCTCTCTCTCTCTCTCTCTCTCTCTCTCTCTCTCTCTCTCTCTCTCTCTCTCTCTCTCTCTCTCTCTCTCTCTCTCTCTCTCTCTCTCTCTCTCTTTCTTTCCCCCTCTCTCTCCCTCTCTAGTGGTATTGACGAACGTGTTTTTGGCTTTCAGTGGGTGAGAGGAGACGCCCAGCTGCCTCGCTCCGCACTCCGGCCACACCCATATGCTAAATTCTCACGCACAGTCACATTAATTTCCATCCAAGATTGTAGCCACATGTTAAAATTATATCCAGGTTTGTATCCACATGTCAAAATTGCATCCAGGGTTATATATCCATATGTTAAAACTTTATCCAGACTCCAGGCTCTCACAGTTAAGTGTTTATGTCTTTTCAATCACGTGCTGTACCACAATCACGTACTGTACCACAATCACGTACTGTACCACAATCACGTACTGTATTACAATCACATGATGTATTTCAATCACATACCTTTTACAATCACATACTGTTTTACAGTCATGTATTGTGTTACAATCACATACCTTTTACAATCACATACTGTTTTACAGTCATGTATTGTGTTACAATCACATACTTTATTCCAATCACACAGTGTATAAAAATCACACAGACGAATAAGCAGCATTCACTGTTTCACTCACATGTTACAATGAACTCACATGTTACAATACACTCACATGTTACAATGAACTCACATGTTACAATACTCACATGTTACAATGAACTCACATGTTACAGTACTCACATGTTACAATACTCAAATGTTACAATACACTCACATGTTACAATACACTCACATGTTACAATACTCACATGTTACAATACACTCACATGTTACAATACACTCACATGTTACAATGAACTCACATGTTACAATACTCACATGTTACAATATTCACACGTTACAATGAACTCACATGTTACAATGAACTCACATGTAACAATACACTCACATGTTACAATACACTCACATGTTACATTGCACTCACATGTTACAATACTCACATGTTACAATACACTCACATGTTACAGTACTCACATGTTACAATACTCACATGTTACAATGAACTCACATGTTACAATGAACTCACATGTAACAATACACTCACATGTTACAATACTCACATGTTACAATACTCACATGTTACAATACACTCACATGTTACAGTACTCACATGTTACAATACTCAGATGTTACAATACACTCATATGTTAAAGTACTCACATGTTACAATACTCACATGTTACAATACACTCACATGTTACAATACACTCACATGTTACAATACTCACATGTTACAAAACACTCACATGTTACAATACACTCACATGTTACAATACACTCACATGTTACAATACTCACATGCTACAATACTCACATGTTACAATACACTCACATGTTACAATATACTCACATGTTACAATACACTCACATGTTACAATACACTCACATGTTACAATACACTCACATGTTACAATACACTCACATGTTACAATACTCATATGTTACAATACACTCACATGTTACAGTACTCACATGTTACAATACTCACATGTTACAATACTCACATGTTACAATACACTCACATGTTACAATACTCACATGTTACAATACACTCACGTGTTACAATACTCACATGTTACAATACACTCACATGTTACAATACTCACATGTTACAATACTCACATGTTACAATACACCCACATGTTACAATACTCACATGTCACAATACTCACATGTTACAATACTCACATGTTACAATACACTCACATGTTACAATACTCACATGTTACAAAACACTCACATGTTACAATACACTTACATGTTACAATACACTCACATGTTACAATACACTCACATGTTACAATACACTCACATGTTACAATACACTCACATGTTACAATACTCACATGTTACAGTACTCACATGTTACAGTACTCACATGTTACAATACTCACATGTTGCAATACTCACATGTTACAATACTCACATGTTACAATACTCACATGTTACAATACTCACATGTTACAATAGTCACATGTTGCAATACTCACATGTTACAATACTCACATGTTACAATACTCACATGTTATAATACTCACATGTTACAATACTCACATGTTACAATACTCACATGTTACAATACACTCACATGTTACAATACACTCACATGTTACAATACTCACATGTTACAGTACTCACATGTTACAATACTCACATGTTACAATACTCACATGTTACAATACTCACATGTTACAATACTCACATGTTACAATACTCACATGTTACAATACACTCACATGTTACAATACACTCACATGTTGCAATACACTCACATGTTACAATACACACATGTTACAGTACTCACATGTTACAATACTCACATATTACAATACTCACATGTTACAATACTCACATGTTACAATACTCACATGTTACAATAATCACATGTTACAATACTCACATGTTACAATACTCACATGTTACAATACTCACATGTTACAATACTCACATGTTACAATACTCACATGTTACAATACTCACATGTTACAATACACTCACTTGTTACAATACACTCACATGTTACAATACTCACATGTTACAAAACACTCACATGTTACAATACACTCACATGTTACAATACACTCACATGTTACAATACACTCACATGTTACAATACACTCACATGTTACAATACACTCACATGTTACAATACTCACATGTTACAGTACTCACATGTTACAGTACTCACATGTTACAATACTCACATGTTGCAATACTCACATGTTACAATACTCACATGTTACAAAACTCACATGTTACAATACTCACATGTTACAATAGTCACATGTTGCAATACTCACATGTTACAATACTCACATGTTACAATACTCACATGTTACAATACTCACATGTTACAATACTCACATGTTACAATACACTCACATGTTACAATACTCACATGTTACAGTACTCACATGTTACAATACTCACATGTTGCAATACTCACATGTTACAATACTCACATGTTACAATACTCACATGTTACAATACTCACATGTTACAATACACTCACATGTTACAATACACTCACATGTTACAATACACTCACATGTTACAATACTCACATGTTACAGTACTCACATGTTACAATACTCACATATTACAATACTCACATTTTACAATACTCACATGTTACAATACTCACATGTTACAATACTCACATGTTACAATACTCACATGTTACAATACTCACATGTTACAATACTCACATGTTACAATACTCACATGTTACAATACACTCACTTGTTACAATACACTCACATGTTACAATACACTCACATGTTACAATACACTCACATGTTAAAGTACTCACATGTTACAGTACTCACATGTTACAATAGTCACATGTTACAATACACTCACATGCTAAAGTACTCACATGTTACAATACTCACATGTTACAATACACTCACATGTTACAATACACTCACATGTTACAATACACTCACATGCTAAAGTACTCACATGTTACAATACTCACATGTTACAATACACTCACATGTTACAATACACTCACATGTTACAATACTCACATGTTACAATACACTCACATGTTACAATACACTCACATGTTACAATACTCACATGTTACAATACACTCACATGTTACAATATACTCACATGTTACAATACACTCACATGTTACAATACCCTCACATGTTACAATACACTCACCTGTTACAATACACTCACATGCTACAATACTCATATGTTATAATACACTCACATGTTACAGTACTCACATGTTACAATACTCACATGTTACAATACTCACATGTTACAATACTCACATGTTACAATACTCACATGTTACAATACACTCACATGTTACAATACTCACATGTTACAATACTCACATGTTACAATACTCACATGTTACAATACTCACATGTTACAATACACTCACATGTTACAATACTCACATGTTACAATACCCACATGTTACAATACTCACATGTTACAATACACTCACATGTTACAGTACTCACATGTTACAATACTCACATGTTACAATACTCACATGTTACAATACTCACATGTTACAATACTCACATGTTACAATACACTCACATGTTACAATACTCACATGTTACAATACTCACATGTTACAATATTCACATGTTACAATACTCACATGTTACAATGCACTCACATGTTACAATACTCACATGTTACAATACTCACATGTTACAATACTCACATGTTACAATACACTCACATGTTACAATACTCTCATGTTACAATACTCACATATTACAATACAAACACATGTTACAATACACTCACATGTTACAATACTCACATGTTACAGTACTCACATGTTACAATACTCACATGTTACAATACTCACATGTTACAATACTCACATGTTACAATACTCACATGTTACAATACTCACATGTTACAATACTCACATGTTACAATACTCACATGTTACAATACTCACATGTTACAATACACTCACATGTTACAATACACTCACATGTTACAATACTCACATGTTACAGTACTCACATGTTACAATACTCACATGTTACAATACTCACATGTTACAATACTCACATGTTACAATACTCACATGTTACAATACACTCACATGTTACAATACACTCACATGTTGCAATACACTCACATGTTACAATACTCACATGTTACAGTACTCACATGTTACAATACTCACATATTGCAATACTCACATGTTACAATACTCACATGTTACAATACTCACATGTTACAATACTCACATGTTACAATACTCACATGTTACAATACTCACATGTTACAATACTCACATGTTACAATACTCACATGTTACAATACTCGCATGTTACAATACTCACATGTTACAATACACTCACTTGTTACAATACACTCACATGTTACAATACACTCACATGTTACAGTACTCACATGTTACAATACTCCCATGTTACAATACTCCCATGTTACAATACTCACATGTTACAATACTCACATGTTACAATACTCACATGTTACAATACTCACATGTTACAATACTCACATGTTACAATACTCACATGTTACAATACTCACATGTTACAATACTCACATGTTACAATACACTCACATGTTACAATACACTCACATGTTACAATACACTCACATGTTACAGTACTCACATGTTACAATACTCACATGTTACAGTACTCACATGTTACAATACACTCACATGTTACAATACACTCACATGTTACAATACACTCACATGTTACAATACTCATATGTTACAATACTCACATGTTACAATACTCACATGTTACAATACTCACATGTTATAATACTCACATGTTACAATACTCACATGTTACAATACTCACATGTTACAATACTCACATGTTACAATACTCACATGTTATAATACACTCACATGTTACAATACACTTACATGTTACAATACTCACATGTTACAATACACTCACATGTTGCAATACTCACATGTTACAATACACTCACATGTTACAATACTCACATGTTACAATACTCACATGCTACAATACACTCACATGTTACAATACTCACATGTTACAATACACTCACATGTTACAATACTCACATGTTACAATACACTCACATGTTACAATACTCACATGTTACAATACACTCACATGTTGCAATACTCACATGTTACAATACACTCACATGTTACAATACTCACATGTTACAATACTCACATGCTACAATACACTCACATGTTACAATACTCACATGTTACAATACACTCACATGTTACAATACTCACATGTTACAATACACTCACATGTTACAATACTCACATGCTACAATACACTCACATGTTACAATACTCACATGTTATAATACACTCACATGTTACAATACACTTACATGTTACAATACTCACATGTTACAATACACTCACATGTTGCAATACTCACATGTTACAATACACTCACATGTTACAATACTCACATGTTACAATACTCACATGCTACAATACACTCACATGTTACAATACTCACATGTTACAATACACTCACATGTTACAATACTCACATGTTACAATACTCACATGTTACAATACACTCACATGTTACAATACACTCACATGTTACAATACACTCACATGTTACAATACTCACATGTTACAATACACTCACATGTTACAATATTCACATGTTACAATACTCACATGTTACAATACACTCACATGTTACAATACTCACATGTTACAATACTCACATGTTACAATACACTCACATGTTACAATACTCACATGCTACAATACACTCACATGTTACAATACTCACATGTTACAATACACTCACATGTTACAATACTCACATGCTACAATACACTCATATGTTACAATACTCACATGTTACAATACACTCACATGTTACAATACACTCCAGAGTCTCACACACATTTTATAATAAATTCAGGGATAGCTAAATTCTAATCGACCTAAATCCAGGGCCAACTAAATACAAGACCAGCTAAATCCAAAGCCATTGAAATCCATGGCCAAGTAAATCCATGACCAGGTAAATCAATGGATAAGTAAATCCATGACCAAGTAAATCCATGGCCAGTTAAATCCATGGATAAGTAAATCCATGGCCAAGTAAATTCATGGCCAGGTAAATCCATGGCCAGGTAAATCCATGACGAGATAAATCCATGACCAGGTAAATCCATGACCAGGTAAATCCATGGATAAGTAAATATATGGCTAGGTACATCCATGGCTAGGTAAATCCATGACCAGGTAAATTCATGGATAAGTAAATCCATGGCCAGGTAAATCCAAAGACAACTTAATCCAAGGAGAATTATATGTTAGAATAGATTGACACCTATACCGACTTAAGAAAAACAAACAAGGACACGACGAACAAAGACACGACATACAAGGACACGACGAACGAGAACACGACGAACACGGACACGACGAACAAAGACACAACGAACAAGAACACAACGAAGAAGCACACGACGAACAAGAACAAGACGAACAAGAGCACAACGAATAAGGACACAACAAGGACACTTCCGTGTTCTCTATGCCATCTTTCACTGCAACAGAAAGTCTCAGGGGAAGGAACATTAAAGTAGGCTATAAAAAACAGAAATGTAGCCAAGATATTCTTACAAATACATAAAAAAAGATAACCAGAAAAAAACGCAACAAATAAGACAAATAAAATCCCTAACAGAATCATCCAGAGAGAAACAAATGAGAAAAAAATTGATAGATGATTTGAAAATAAAGAAAACGGGCAGGTCTACAGGCCTACATCAGTAACAGTTAAAGATGGGCAAGTCGGTAGGCCTATTGGCTCGTACATAAACACCGCCTGCAGGAAACACTGCCCCCAGTAAACACCGCCCCCAGTAAACACCGCCTCCAGGAAACACCGCCTCCAGGAAACACCGCCTCCAGGAAACACAGCCTCCAGGAAACACCGCCTCCAGGAAACACCGCCCCCAGTAAACACCGCCTCCAGGAAACACCGCCTCCAGGAAACACCGCCTCCAGGAAACACCGCCTCCAGGAAACACCGCCTCCAGGAAACACAGCCTCCAGGAAACACCGCCTCCAGGAAACACCGCCTCCAGGAAACACCACCTCCAGGAAACACCTCCTCCAGGAAACACCGCCTCCAGGAAACACCACCTCCAGGAAACACCACCTCCAGGAAACACCGCCTCCAGGAAACACAACCTCCAGGAAACACCGCCTCCAGGAAACACCGCCTCCAGGAAACACCGCCTCCAGGAAACACCGCTTCCAGAAAACACCGCCTCCAGGAAACACCGCCTCCAGGAAACACCACCTCCAGGAAACACCTCCTCCAGGAAACACCGCCTCCAGGAAACACCACCTCCAGGAAACACCACCTCCAGGAAACACCGCCTCCAGGAAACACAACCTCCAGGAAACACCGCCTCCAGGAAACACCGCCTCCAGGAAACACCGCCTCCAGGAAACACCGCCTCCAGAAAACACCGCCTCCAGGAAACACCGCCTCCAGGAAACACAACCTCCAGGAAACACCGCCTCCAGGAAACACCGCCTCCAGGAAACACCGCGTCCAGGAAACACCACCTCCAGGAAACACCGCCTCCAGGAAACACCGCCTCCAGGAAACACAGCCTCCAGGAAACACCACCTCCAGGAAATACTGCCTCCAGGAAACACTGCCTCCAGGAAACACTGCCCCCAGGAAACACCGCCTCCAGAAAACACCGCCTCCAGGAAACACCGCCTCCAGGAAACACCGCCTCCAGGAAACACCGCCTCCATTAAACACCGCCTCCAGGAAACACCACCTCCAGGAAACACCTCCTCCAGGAAACACCGCCTCCAGGAAACACCACCTCCAGAAAACACCACCTCCAGGAAACACCACCTCCAGGAAACACCTCCTCCAGGAAACACAGCCTCCAGGAAACACCGCCTCCAGGAAACACCGCCTCCAGGAAACACCGCCTCCAGGAAACACCGCCTCCAGGAAACACCGCCTCCAGGAAACACCGCCTCCAGGAAACACCGCCTCCAGGAAACACAGCCTCCAGGAAACACCGCCTCCAGGAAACACCGCCTCCAGGAAACACCGCCTCCAGGAAACACCGTCTCCAGGAAACACCGCCTCCAGGAAACACCGCCTCCAGGAAACACGGTCTCCAGGAAACACCGCCTCCAGGAAACACCGCCTCCAGGAAACACCGCCTCCAGGAAACACCACCTCCAGGAAACACCTCCTCCAGGAAACACCGCCTCCAGGAAACACCACCTCCAGGAAACACCACCTCCAGGAAACACCACCTCCAGCAAACACCTCCTCCAGGAAACACAGCCTCCAGGAAACACCGCCTCCAGGAAACACCGCCTCCAGGAAACACCGCCTCCAGGAAACACCGCCTCCAGGAAACACCGCCTCCAGGAAACACCGCCTCCAGGAAACACCGCCTCCAGGAAACACAGCCTCCAGGAAACACCGCCTCCAGGAAACACCGCCTCCAGGAAACACCGCCTCCAGGAAACACCGTCTCCAGGAAACACCGCCTCCAGGAAACACCGCCTCCAGGAAACACGGTCTCCAGGAAACACCGCCTCCAGGAAACACCGCCTCCAGGAAACACCGCCTCCAGGAAACACCGCCTCCAGGAAACACCGCCTCCAGGAAACACCACCTCCAGGAAACACCGCCTCCAGGAAACACCGCCTCCAGGAAACACCGCCTCCAGGAAACACCGCCTCCAGGAAACACTGCCCCCAGGAAACACCGCCTCCAGAAAACACCGCCTCCAGGAAACACAGCCTCCAGGAAACACCGCCTCCAGGAAACACCGCCTCCAGGAAACACAGCCTCCAGGAAACACCGCCTCCAGAAAACACCGCCTCCAGGAAACACAGCCTCCAGGAAACACCGCCTCCAGGAAACACCGCCTCCAGGAAACACAGCCTCCAGGAAACACATCCTCCAGAAAACACAGCAAGTTAAATAGATTGGAGCAACGAGATTCATATGAAACATTAAAGAAAGTTCCTGATGCAATGAACCTTGAACCTCGCTAACTATCTTTGTTAGTAGTAGTAGTAGTGATAGTAATAGTAGTAGTAGTAATATTAGTAGTAGTAGTAGTAGTGATAGTAATAGTAGTAGTAGTAATATTAGTAGTAGTAGTAGTGATAGTAATAGTAGTAGTAGTAATATTAGTAGTAGTAGTAGTGATAGTAATAGTAGTATTAGTAATATTAGTAGTAGTAGTAATATTAGTAATAGTAGTAGTGATAGTAATAGTAGTAGTAGTAATATTTGTAGTAGTAACAGTAGTGATAGTAATAGTAGTAGTAGTAGTATTAGTAGTAGTAATAGCAGAAGTATTCTTATTAAGTTATTACTGTTATTATTGTCATTATTATTATTATTATTATTATTATTATTATTATTATTATTATTATTATTATTATTATTATTATTATTATCATTAATTTAATTCATGGGTAATTTTTAAACCCGTAAGGACTGCACAACACCTGCGGAATGTGAAGCAATCAGGTGTGATCCGAAGACGGGGGAGTGGGAGAAGGAGGCGGAAGTAACTCCAGTTCCTAGGAACCAGAGCTCCCCCTCACCCCTCAAGAAAGCATCCCGCTCACAAACTCCTCAAACAAACAAACAAAAAAGTAAAGCCACAAATTTACCAAAAAATGATGAATTTCTATAAAAAAAAGTATTATTTTTCTTTTCTGGGGAACGAATGTTTTGACATTTTTTTATGATTTCAGATAAATGTTGCGTCTGTGATGCAAAGGTTGACGAGCAGTGATTTTTTGTGTCATTCTCCTGACGCAAAGGGATGCTTGAGGATGATCTTCTGAAGAAGCTGAGGCTGCACTATGTATGATAATGACTCTCTCAGCCCTTTGTCATGGAGATTCTGAGGCGAGAAGGTGTTGCTGCTGCTGCCTACACTGCTACTGCCTACGCTGCTGCTGCTGCCTACACTGCTGCTACTGCCTACACTGCTGCTGCTGCCTACACTGCTACTGCCTACGCTGCTGCTGCTGCCTACACTGCTGCTACTGCCTACACTGCTACTGCCTACGCTGCTGCTGCTGCCTACACTGCTGCTACTGCCTACGCTGCTGCTGCCCACGCTAATGCTGCCTTCGCTGCTGCCTACACTGCTGCTACTGCTTATGCTGCTGCTGCTGCCTACACTGCTGCTACTGCCTACGCTGCTACTGCCTACGCTGCTGCTGCTGCCTACACTGCTGCTGCTGCCTACACTGCTGCTACTGCCTACACTGCTACTGCCTACGCTGCTGCTGCTGCCTACACTGCTACTGCCTACGCTGCTGCTGCTGCCTACACTGCTGCTACTGCCTACGCTGCTGCTGCCCACGCTAATGCTGCCTTTGCTGCTGCCTACACTGCTGCTACTGCCTATGCTGCTGCTGCCTACGCTGCTGCTGCCTACACTGCTACTGCCTACGCTGCTGCTGCCCACACTGCTGCTGCCTACACTGTTACTGCCTACGCTGCTGCTGCCTACACTGCTGCTGCCTACACTGCTGCTACTGCCTACACTGCTACTGCCTACGGTGCTGCTGCTGCCTACACTGCTGCTACTGCCTACGCTGCTGCTGCCCACGCTAATGCTGCCTTCGCTGCTGCCTACACTGCTGCTACTGCCTATGCTGCTGCTGCTTATGCTGCTGCTGCCTACACTGCTGCTACTGCCTACGCTGCTGCTGCCTACACTGCTGCTGCCTACACTGCTGCTGCTGCCTACACTGCTACTGCCTACGCTGCTGCTGCCCACACTGCTGCTGCCTACACTGTTACTGCCTACGCTGCTGCTGCCTAAACTGCTGCTGCCTACACTGCTGCTACTGCCTACACTGCTACTGCCTACGCTGCAGCTGCCCACACTGCTGCTGCCTACACTGCTACTGCCTACGCTGCTGCTGCCTACACTGCTACTGCCTACGCTGCTGCTGCCTACACTGCTACTACCTATGCTGCTGCTGCCTAAACTGCTGCTACTGCCTATGCTGCTACTGCCTACGCTACTGCTGCCTACACTGCTGCTGCCTACACTGCTACTGCCTACACTGCTGCTGTCTACACTGCTGCTACTGCCTATGCTGCTGCTGCCTACGCTGCTGCTGCCTACACTGCTGCTACTGCCTACGCTGCTGCTGCCTACACTGCTGCTGCCTACACTGCTGCTGCTGCCTACACTGCTACTGCCTACGCTGCTGCTGCCCACACTGCTGCTGCCTACACTGTTACTGCCTACGCTGCTGCTGCCTACACTGCTGCTGCCTACACTGCTGCTACTGCCTACACTGCTACTGCCTACGGTGCTGCTGCTGCCTACACTGCTGCTACTGCCTACGCTGCTGCTGCCCACGCTAATGCTGCCTTCGCTGCTGCCTACACTGCTGCTACTGCCTATGCTGCTGCTGCTTACGCTGCTGCTGCCTACACTGCTGCTACTGCCTACGCTGCTGCTGCCTACACTGCTGCTGCCTACACTGCTGCTGCTGCCTACACTGCTACTGCCTACGCTGCTGCTGCCCACACTGCTGCTGCCTACACTGTTACTGCCTACGCTGCTGCTGCCTAAACTGCTGCTGCCTACACTGCTGCTACTGCCTACACTGCTACTGCCTACGCTGCTGCTGCCTACACTGCTGCTGCCTACCCTGCTACTGCCTACACTGCTGCTGCCTACACTGCTACTGCCTACGCTGCTGCTGCCTACACTGCTACTACCTATGCTGCTGCTGCCTAAACTGCTGCTACTGCCTACGCTGCTGCTGCCTACACTGCTACTGCCTACGCTGCTGCTACCTACGCTGCTGCTACCTACACTGCTACTGCCTACACTGCTTCTGCCTACACTGCTACTGCCTACGCTGCTGCTACCTTCGCTGCTGCTACCTACGCTGCTGCTACCTACGCTGCTGCCTACGCTGCTACTACCTACGCTGCTGCTACCTACGCTGCTGCCTACGCTGCTACTACCTACGCTGCTGCTACCTACGCTGCTGCCTACGCTGCTGCCTGCGCTGCTACTACCTACGCTGCTGCTACCTACGCTGCTGCCTACACTGCTACTGCCTACGCTGCTGCTACCTTCGCTGCTGCTACCTACGCTGCTGCTACCTACGCTGCTGCCTACGCTGCTACTACCTACGCTGCTGCTACCTACGCTGCTGCCTACGCTGCTACTACCTACGCTGCTGCTACCTACGCTGCTGCCTACGCTGCTGCCTACGCTGCTACTACCTACGCTGCTGCTACCTACGCTGCTGCCTACGCTGCTACTGCCTACGCTGCTGCTACCTACGCTGCTGCCTACGCTGCTGCTACCTACGCTGCTGCTACCTACGCTGCTGCCTACGCTGCTGCCTACGCTGCTGCTACCTACGCTGCTGCTACCTACGCTGCTGCCTACGCTGCTGCCTACGCTGCTGCTACCTACGCTGCTGCAGCCTACACTGCTGCTTACGCTGCTGCTACCTACGCTGCTGCTACCAACGCTGCTGCTACCTACGCTGCTGCTACCTACACTGCTACCTACGCTGCTGCTACCAACGCTGCTGCTACCTACGCTGCTGCTACCTACACTGCTACCTACGCTGCTGCTGCCTACGCTGCTGCTGCCTACACTGCTACTACCTACACTGCTGCTACCTACGCTTCAGCTACCTACGCTGCTGCCTACGCTGCTACTACCTACGCTGCTGCAACACATGCTTTCAAACTCAGAGAGCGGAAATGTGTTGACTATAATACAAGAAATATACTCTTGTACCTTAAATATTCTTTCTTTATTAAGATACTGGAGGGGAGGGAAGATAAACCGATAGAAAATGCGCCTTTATAAGCGGAAAGAGGTGAAAATGTAGTGAAATATACTTTATTAGGAAAACGTATATGTTCTCTTTATTACCAGAAATATGTTTTCTTTATTAGAGGAATGAGGGGGAGGGGGAAAACCGAATGGAAATATGCGTCATATATTACAGTAATGATGGAAAGTGGAAAACAGAAAAGTGGAAAACAGAAATGTTTCCTTTTAATTTTGCAAGGAGGACAACTAAGTGGAAGAAATAATCGGCGACGTTTTGCCCCTGTCTGGGAGATCAACCTTCACTGAGTCAGTAGAGAAACGAGCGGACAAACAGACATAAGGAGATGCAATACGATTCTCTCACGCTAGCTACAGATCACTCCTGAGCGAAATGGCTGCCATCACGTGAGCTATGTAGAGAATGACATAGTAATTCATTTACATTATATTTAAGAGTATAATCATAAAATCGGGGACTCTTTCCGTATTATCCGTATTTTCGTATTCCCAATTAACCTCAAACTTAACAGATTTGTGGTCACTCCCGTCAAGCTCCTCAGTGACCTGAAGATAATTATTAACGAGAGTTTTCTTACTGGATAACAACTAGTTCCAACAGAATAACTAAATGCACATTTGTGGGATACTGTGAAGAGTATATTCACCACGAGAAGTGCACATATAAACCAGTATACATACAATGAGAGTTTACTTTCATCTCTAATTTAGGGATTAAGTTACTCTTGGAGTGGTGGAGCGAAGAAGACAAGCATCCTTCAGTGACGCAAGAGCAGGCGGGTATTACAACTATCGTTTAGTGAGACTCACGGCAAGCAAGAGATGGAGGTTAATATCGATATATATATATATATATATATATATATATATATATATATATATATATATATATATATATATATATATATATATATATATATAATATATATATATATATATATATATATATGCAATAAGATCACAGTAAACAGGTGATTTCGGTGATAATGTGAGTAGTCACGAAACGCTTGGAATTTCTCTATTTTCTCAGAGTGGTTGTTTTGCATATATATATATATATATATATATATATATATATATATATATATATATATATATATATATATATATATATATATATATATATATATATATATATATATATATATATATATATGTATATATATATATATATATATATTGTAGGGTGATAGTAATTACTGAGCTGATTTTTTAAAATGTGTTGGTAGCAGAAACACTGGAAGGTAATGTGTTGCAGTGTTTTATGGTCCTGCAGCGGAGAAGCTCTCAGCTTGCTTGTGTTGCTTTTCACTTCTCTAATTTTCGTAGACTCTAAAAATACTGTTGTACTTCTTGGAAGGAAGTGAAACAGAGGGCAAGGAGGAAGAGGATTTGGGGATGGGAGGGATGGAGGTAGGAAGAGTGGAAGGGAGGGAAAGGGAGGGAGAGAAGGTGAAAGGGAGTGGGGGAGGGAGAGTGGAAGGGAGGATATCAGCAGTTCTGAGACCAGAAGGACATCACCAGCGGAAGTTACACCACAAGGACATCACCAGCTGAAGTGTAACCTCAGAGACATAACCAGCGAAAGTTAGACCACAAGGGCATTCAGGACGCTGGAGGAAATGAGGAAGACATGATGGGAACTTCTCTGCAGTGGCCAAGGACTGTCTTCTGAAGGAGAGAAGCATCAGTGAAGGAGTGATGGTGCATTACTAGAACGTCGAAGAATGCTTCAAGAGGGAGAGAACGATCAGGGAGGGAGGGATTTAGGAAGGGAGAGAGTGAGAGAGAGAGCTTGTGTAGTGTAGGATGTCTTCAAGGAGGAAGATGAATGGAGTAGTAAATAGGACATTCTTGGAGAAGTGAAGGATGACTGTAGGGAGAGGGAAGAAGGAAGGAAGGAAGGCACTAGGGAGGGTTAGGTTAGTCTTGGAGTGCTCGAAGGATGTCCTCTTCAGGAGGGAAGGATCAAGGAGTGACTGTGCTTGGAGAAGTTGCCGAGGAAGAGCTAGATCGCTCAGCTCTCCTGAGCCTAGTCAAGTAAAATCAATGTTTTCGGGTCCGGTTACAGAGGCACTGCTGCCACCAACGACACTGCCGCCACCAGCGGCACTGATGCCACCAGCGGCACTGTCGCCACTAGAGGAACTGCTGCCACCAGCGGCACTGCTGCCATCAATGGCACTTTTGTCACCAGCGACACTGCCGCCGCTAGAGGAACTGCTGCCACCAGCGGCACCGCTGCCATCAGTGGCACTTTTGTCACCAGCGACCAGTGCCATCAGTAGTACTTTTATCACCTGCTGCCATTAACGGCACTTCTGCCACCAGTGGCACTGCTGCCACCAGCTTTGGCAGGAATGCACGAAAAAAACAAATGAGGAATGAAGAAAATAGACGGCAGAGTCTTTCTTCCTAAGTAACAGAGTACGTTGTACTCCCTGAGGAGTTGAGTACGTTTTCATTGAGAGGGGTGGAAAAAATGAGCACTAGGCCTCTCGCTCTATTTTCCACTACTTCGTCAGGAGCTTCACAACCGATTCAAGGGTAAAGAGAGTAGATATCTCAGGAGTAAGTAAGTGACGTGTGAGTGACGCCGCCACGTACGCCAGGCGTAAGTGACGTGCGAGTGACGTCGCCACGTACGCCAAAGTGTTTTATCTACAGATACCTAATTACAAATAGGTAACTACAAAAAAATAGAAATAAACAGGAATCGGATGAAAAATTAGGCCCAAGAAGGCTAGGATAATTAGGAGGCACAGCCAGGAGCCATGACTCGACCCCAACAATCACAACGAGGTGAGTGCATACGCAAACCACAAACCAATAGGCGAGCGAGTACAAAAGTACATATTAGAAGATAAACCAGTAAGGTGAGTCCATGCTAAGTGAGCTAGTTGAGTACAAACTAGGTGAGTAAGTTGGCGAGTACATACAACAATCCAACAAGCAGGAAATTGTTTTTGCCTCAAAAAATTGGACAAAAGAAGAAAAAAAATAAGACAGAATGACAAAAAAACAAAAAAAACTGTGGTTTATGTGAGTGAAGGAAGGAAGCAACATAGTCGGCGGGGAAGTGATTTAATTTTCTGACCATTTCCCGCTCTTGCAAAAATTTATTGACGTTCATATGAAGGACAAATCTGACTTATGTATATGTAATTTCTCTTTTATTTTCTCAGTTTTATTATTATATATTATTATTATTATTATTATTATTATTAGTAGTAGTAGTAGTAGTAGTAGTAGTAGTAGTAGTAGTAGTAGTAGTAGTAGTAGTAGTAGCAGAATATCAGTAATAATATTTACATTATTATTATTAATAATTGAATATTAATATTTAAGATATTATCATTATTATTATTGTTATTTAAATGTTAATATTTATTAATATTATTATTATTATTATTATTAATATTATTATTCATGAACATGTAAAGGAAAACATATGTTAGTCATACATCTCAGAAACTATCAAGAAAAACAACAAAAGTATAATCAACAATGACCTTCCCCCCCCCCCCCCCCCCCGCTTTTAAAAACAAAAGCTGACGTACCAGATACTTGACTCAAACAATGGTGCAATAATAGACATGGTTGAGAGGACAACAAAAGTGACTAGCGCGAAGAGAGTAAAATAAATAAACGTAAAAGATTTCAATAAGAGTCAAATAGAATGACAGAGAGAAGATTTTTTTCCCTTACTCTACGAGGCATAAATTTTGGGAGACGTTATTTGCTCTCACCTGTCGTAGCTTAGTGATGAGAGTCGTGGAGTAAATCCTGAAGGGTGTTCCGGGGGTCAACGCCCCCGCGGCCTGGTCCATGACCAGGCCTCCCGGTGAATAAGAGCCTGATCAACCAGGCTGTTACTGCTGGCTGCACGGAATTCAACGTACGAACAGCAGCCCGGCTGGTCAGGAACTGACTTTACGAATCTACGCAATTCCTTGTTGTAGACAGACAGGAGTCTATAGGTTATCTCTCTCATGTATGCTAGGAGGATGTTGAACAGTCCTGGGCCCCAAACACCATTGAACTTCGTAACCTAACACCTACATGAGGAAAATGAGAATGATATTTAATATTCTGAGGAATAGGAGATAACTTCACGAGTGGTTATATTCTTATTATATTCTTGGGGAGCATTAAACCCACAGGACCCATGCAGTACCTGAGGAATGGGAAGTAATTAGGTTTCAATAGAGGAAAAAACTGATTAGATCGCTTTATTTCAACCAATCATCATTAAGACACCCCGCACTTCACTTCAAGAGTTCTTCATCATCATTAGGACACCCTGCACTTCACTTCAAGAGTTCTTCATCATCATCAGGACACCCCGCACTTCACTTCAAGAGTTCTTCAACATCATTAGGACACCCTGCCTTTCACTTCAAGAGTCCTTCATCATCATTAAGACACCCCGCACTTCACTTCAAGGGTTCTTCATCATCATTAGGACACCCCGCACTTCACTTCAAGAGTTCTTCATCATCATTAGGACACCCCGCATTTCACTTCAAGAGTTCTTCATCATCATTAGGACACCCCGCACTTCACTTCAAGAGTTCTTCATCATCATTAGGACACCCCGCACTTCACTTCAAGAGTTCTTCATCATCATTAGGACACCCCGCATTTCACTTCAAGAGTTCTTCATCATCATTAGGACACCCCGCACTTCACTTCAAGAGTTCTTCATCATCATTAGGACACCCGCACTTCACTTCAAGAGTTCTTCATCATCATTAGGACACCCCGCACTTCACTTCAAGAGTTCTTCATCATCATTAGGACACCCCGCATTTCACTTCAAGAGTTCTTCATCATCATTAGGACACCCCGCACTTCACTTCAGTATCTCTTCATCATCATTAGGACACCCCACACTTCACTTCAAGAGTTCTTCATCATCATTAGGACCACCCCGCACTTCACTTCAAGAGTTTCTTCATCATCATTAGGACACCCCGCACTTCACTTCAATAGTTCTTCATCATCATTAGGACACCCGCACTTCACTTAAAGAGTTCTTCATCATCATTAGGACACCCCGCATTTCACTTCAAGAGTTCTTCATCATCATTAGGACACCCCGCACTTCACTTCAAGAGTTCTTCATCATCATTAGGACACCCCGCACTTCACTTCAAGAGTTCTTCATCATCATTAGGACACCCGCACTTCACTTCAAGAGTTCTTCATCATCATTAGGACACCCCGCACTTCACTTCAAGAGTTCTTCATCATCATTAGGACACCCGCACTTCACTTCAAGAGTTCTTCATCATCATTGGGACACCCCGCATTCACTTCAAGAGTTCTTCATCATCATTAGGACACCCCGCACTTCACTTCAAGAGTTCTTCATCATCATTAGGACACCCCGCACTTCACTTCAAGAGTTCTTCATCATCATTAAGACACTCCGCACTTCACTTCAAGAGTTCTTCATCATCATTAGGACACCCCGCACTTCACTTCAAGAGTTGTTCATCATCATTAAGACACCCCGCACTTCACTTCAAGAGTTCTTCATCATCATTAGGACACCCCGCACTTCACTTCAAGAGTTGTTCATCATCATTAAGACACCCCGCACTTCACTTCAAGAGTTCTTCATCATCATTAGGACACCCCGCACTTCACTTCAAGAGTTCTTGGGTAAACAGCGTTCATACACAGTCAATGAGATTGTATTCGTTCTCTTTCGGATGGGATTTTTGTCCTCCGAACCTGAGCGACGAGAGACGCTGCTCTTATCATCAAGCTGTGGCAGCTGACGTGTGCATACATGCACACACACACACACACACATCTTCAAAATGCATACGAAAGTTACGTATGTAAATATGCAAATACATACACGTACGTACGCAAATTACGTGAGTATACGTATAAAAGTGGGCTACGTGCAGAAATTCCCACGCGTTAAAGTAGTCACTGAGATCAGTCTTGGCGTCACCACGACAACAAGCCTCTTCCCTCACGTAATAGGCGACGGACGCCAGCCTGTCAAATTCAACCATAACATTCAGGAACCCAAGCAAAGAAGCTTTCCAGCCACCACATACTACATACATCTGACTAAACCTGGAATATGCAGCTCCAGCGTGAATCCCACGTCTAATGAACGAGACTCAGAAAATTTAGATGGAACATTGATTTCCAAGACGACTGGTATCGGAAATAAGGAATAAAAAAAAACACGAAAACAAACTACGTAAATTTTAACCCACTGCACTAAAACAGATATATTTAGAGCCATAAGAGAGATGACATATAAAGGGACAGAAAAGACTGGCTTAGGACAGAGTAGTGGAAAAATAAGGTAGCGGGTAGACAGGCAAAGAGAGGGTAGGTTAGGTAAAGTTTATCAGGGAAGAGGACAAGTGTTTCCTGACGCGGGCCTTAGTCAGATGATGACCCATATACACATATAACCCGCACATAGGAGAAAGAAACTTATGACGACTTCTGGGTCTGACCTGGACCATTAACTAGTCACACACTAACACACGAAGATAAGGGAGCCAGTGTATAAACGAGAGGAGAGCAGGGACGGGAGAAAGAGAAAAGGAACAAAGTAGGAAGTGGAGTAGTAGTAGGTACAGGGAGTAGTGGTTCAATAGACAGAAACTGGCACAATAGACAGAAAGTGGAGTGAAAAGAAGCAATAGAAGTAGCAGTAGTAGTAGTAGTAGTAGCAGTAGTCGTAGTAGTAGTAGTAGTTGTAGTAGAAGTACAATACCACTAGTAGTAGCACTAGTGGTATTGTATCTTTTAGCGCTTTAACGAAATATCATACGTAATAAAAGATACTTAAACTACGATTGAATTCCACTAACAGGAAGTTGAGAGACCGGTCCAGAGCTGAAGCTCAACATTCACAACATAACCTAAATCATTAAAAACTAGGTAATTACAAAGGCGTAATTTAAACTAGCTAGTTACAATAAGGTAATGAGGTGGAAATATAAACACATATGCAGTATAATGTGATCCTTTATTGACTACGTTTCGCCCACACAGTGGGCTTTTTCAAGTCACAAACAGATCTGTTTGTGACATGAAAAAGCCCACTGTGTGGGCGAAACGTAGTCAATAAAGGATCACATTATACTGCATATGTGTTTATATTTCCATTGTGTCGGTATTTTATACCATTTATTTCCAAGGTAATGAGGTAGCAGTGGAAGCAGTTCTTGGGTTCACGGTACAACAATAAGAGGTCTCAGTGGGATTGATTACGTTGATAGTGCTATTAGTGTTGATGCTCTTGCTTAGGTGATATTTACGGTTAATGTAATTTCTGTTGTTGCTGCTGCTGACTCATTTGAGGCCGCTACTGCTGCTGCTGCTGCTGCTGCTGCTGCTGCTGCTACTGCTGCTGCTGCTGCTGCTGCTACTTCTGCTGCTGCTGCTGCTGCTGCTAACGCTGCTGCTAACGCTGCTGCTAACGCTGCTGCTGCTACTGCTGCTACTGTTGTTCTTGTTGCTGCTGTTATTACTGCTGCTTCTATGCTGTTTTTGCGGCTGCGATTCCTGCTACTATTACTGTTGTTATTGCTACTGCTGTTGCTACTGTTACTGTTGCTACTGCTACTGTTATTGCTGCTACTGTTACTGCTGCTGCTGATACTGCTGTTGCTACTAGTGCTGCTGCTGTTGCTGTTGCTGATATTACAACTACTGCTGCTACTGCCACTATATATATATATATATATATATATATATATATATATATATATATATATATATATATATATATATATATATATATATATATATATATATATATATATATATATATATATATTTATACATGTGTATATAAATATAAGCCGGTGTAGAACAGGCAGAATAAGAAGTGATGGAGGCTCGATCCTCCGACAAGATTTGTGACTTTGTGACAGTGTTTCGCGCTGCTGGTGTGCACTTTGTACTGTGTGCACTTTGTACGGTGCAGCTGACGTGCGCATTGAACGGTACTGTAGGCGTGTACGTTGAACGTTGTACCTTGAAGGCGAGTCAGGTACTTGTGATGCAGGTTACAAGGTCTGCCTGGCGTCTTGGGAAGCAATAATTACATTTGGGAGCACTGAGGTCTTAGTGCAGCGAAGGACGTGCCACTCCTCCATTGTTATAATTACTCTTAGTTATCAAATATTATATAATTATGTGACTAATAATATTGCTACTACTACTACAACTACCGCTGCTGCTGCTTCTACTACTACTACTACTACTACTACTACTACTACAATTATATGATTCTCATTATGTTTCGTGAAGAGCCAAACCTGTATAAGTCATTCAGTGCAATGAGTGGTGGAGGAATTATCTTCTGCGCGCTAATTGTCAAATGGATGCGCTACTTCGCAACCATTCAGGCTCTGCTATTTCTACTATTACTACTACTTCTACCACTGCTACTACTACTACTACTACTACTACTACTACTACTACTACTACTACTACTGCTACTACTACTACTACTACTACTACTACTACTACTACTACTAGTACTACTGCTACTACTACTACTACTACTACTTCATTTTCTCTAGGCCATTTACGAATGTTAAACTATGTATGATAATTGTACTTATGTGTACCCGTACCCGTATCTAAAACAGCTTTTGCTACTCCTACTACATTTAATACTACTACTATTACTATTGCCATAAAATAGTAATATTCCTTCACAGGGGATATGCATCGAGAGATCTCACTTTCTCAGTGTATATATACCTTTAAAGTTCACATTAAACACTCTTTCAGAAATTAAGCAATCTTGAACCGGTGGAGTAGAGCTGACATGTAGCCTTAACTCTCGTGTAGGAGACAGAATTGCAAGTTATACCGTGGAGTCAATCAACCATCGGGACCACACTATATAGGGCTCGATACGGCGTAATCCGTCGTGGCCCTATAAACAACAACAACAACAACAAGGGGATCGCACTATAAAGAAAATTGATTTTGTGTCAAGTCATTGCATCATTTTGTAAAGAGAAAGATCAGGGACGTGATTAGAATTATAATGACCGAAAATATATGAGACATTAAGAATGTCGTATGTATTTGCTGTATTTTTTAAATAGAGAAATCACTTTAATACCGAGAAGATATTTACATTTTTTTTCACACTGGGATCTATACCGATGTATATACACTGCGGATTTACTTAAAATCTATAAGTCAGGCATTAAAATATTCCTGACTGGAGGTGTACAGGGTACATTCATTTTTAATGACCCTAGTACAGACTATAGGCAAAGCAATCTATAGACAAGTTAGTACGTCTCATACTTAGGATAAGGTGTCTTCAAACTCAGGAAAATGTGTCTCAAGCTAAAGATAACGTGTTTCAAGCTAAAGATAACGTGTCTCAAGCTAAAGATAACGTGTTTCAAGCTCAAGATAACGTGTTTCAAGCTAAAGATAACGTGTCTCAAGCTAAAGATAACGTGTTTCAAGCTAAAGATAACGTGTCTCAAGCTAAAGATAACGTGTTTCAAGCTAAAGATACCGTGTTTCAAGCTAAAGATAACGTGTCTCAAGCTAAAGATAACGTGTTTCAAGCTCAAGATAACGTGTTTCAAGCTAAAGATAACGTGTCTCAAGCTAAAGATAACGTGTTTCAAGCTCAAGATAACGTGTCTCAAGCTAAAGATAACGTGTTTCAAGCTAAAGATAACGTGTTTCAAGCTAAAGATAACGTGTTTCAAGCTCAAGATAACGTGTTTCAAGCTAAAGATAACGTGTCTCAAGCTAAAGATAACGTGTTTCAAGCTAAAGATAACGTGTCTCAAGCTAAAGATAACGTGTCTCAAGCTAAAGATAACGTGTTTCAAGCTAAAGATAACGTGTCTCAAGCTAAAGATAACGTGTTTCAAGCTCAAGATAACGTGTTTCAAGCTAAAGATAACGTGTCTCAAGCTAAAGATAACGTGTTTCAAGCTCAAGATAACGTGTTTCAAGCTCAAGATAACGTGTTTCAAGCTAAAGATAACGTGTCTCAAGCTAAAGATAACGTGTTTCAAGCTCAAGATAACGTGTCTCAAGATCAAGATAACGTGTCTCATGATCAAGATAACGTGTTTCAAGCTCAAGATAACGTGTCTCAAGATCAAGATAACGTGTCTCATGATCAAGATAACGTGTTTCAAGCTCAAGATAACGTGTCTCAAGATCAAGATAACGTGTCTCAAGATCAAGATAACGTGTCTCATGATCAAGATAACGTGTCTCAAGATCAAGATAACGTGTCTCAAGCTCAAGATAACGTGTCTCATGATCAAGATAACGTGTCTCAAAATCAAGATAACGTGTTTCAAGCTGAGGATAACGTGTCTCAAGCTCAAGATAACGTGTCTCATGATCAAGATAACGTGTCTCATGATCAAGATAACGTGTCTCAAGATCAAGATAACGTGTTTCAAGCTGAGGATAACGTGTCTCAAGCTGAGGATAATGTGCATGTCGACCACAAGATAACGTACGTCTCAAAAGCCCTTCACCAACATCACTCTTTTCATTCCTCTCACTAAAGGTTTGTAACTCGATGAAGTGGTCATATTTTTTTCTACGAATTACGAAAACATGTATATTCGAAAATGTTGCCTCACGAATTGAATAGTTGATTGCCTCAAACTCTTAAATACTTACCTGAAAAAGTACTAAAAGGTAATGAGGGAGCTCAGTTATAAATTTAGTGAAAAAAATGGTAAATGCGTAGGGGTCATAGAACGGCTGAGGGAACAGGAGATTATGAGGTTTGATCTGAGGAAAGGTATGGCAGCTGCAGTTCCATAGATCAAGAGTTTGATCAGTGAGGTATGGGAGGTGTAATAACTATTTCTGTAACTATGATGAAATTATTACACACACACACACACACACACACACACACACACACACACACACACACACACACACACACACGTAAGCCCCGTTCTTTTATCAATCTCTCCTGCCCTCCCATTAATCCTCTATCACCCCCAACACGCCCTCACCCCCTCTCCTTACATCTCTCACTCCTTCTACCAACAGATTAGGAAGAGGGACCAAAGTTATATACACAAAACAAGGAGAGAACACATGGTTTCGCATTGGCTACTGACAGAAAGTGCTGTCCAAAGTAAATTCTGAGAAAGTCACTTTCCCCTTAAAACAACAAAGCAATACAAAACGACAACAGAATACAACAAAACAACAACATCAGGGGCGGATCCAGGAACTGTCCAATGGACGACTATCCTTCTCAGTAGTCAGGGAAGGAGAGAACTGATAGTCCCTTGAGGAACTATTCTTTCCATGAATTCATGGGTTTTAAATGTCAATAAATGTTTATTTTTATAGTTGTAGTAATATTTGAATGAGTAATAGCATTCAATGAGCCCCTGAAATATTTGTAAGTTTGTTTATGAGTGCCCTGTTTGTAAGTGTCCGTGTGTAATTACTGAGTTTGTAAGTGCTCCGTGTGTAATTACTGTGTTTGTAAGTGTTCCGTGTGTAATTACTGAGTTTGTAAGTGCTCCGTGTGTAATTACTGTGTTTGTAAGTGTTCCGTGTGTAATTACTGTGTTTGTAAGTGTTCCGTGTGTAATTACTGAGTTTGTAAGTGCTCCGTGTGTAATTACTGTGTTTGTAAGTGTTCCGTGTGTAATTACTGTGTTTGTAAGTGTTCCGTGTGTAATTACTGTGTTTGTAAGTGTTCCGTGTGTAATTACTGTGTTTGTAAGTGTTCCGTGTGTAATTACTGTGTTTGTAAGTGTTCCGTGTGTAATTACTTGTTGTAAGCCGTGTGTATTACTGTGTTTGTAAGTGTTCCGTGTGTAATTACTGTGTTTGTAAGTGTTCCGTGTGTAATTACTGTGTTTGTAAGTGTTCCGTGTGTAATTACTGTGTTTGTAAGTGTTCCGTGTGTAATTACTGTGTTTGTAAGTGTTCCGTGTGTAATTACTGTGTTTGTAAGTGTTCCGTGTGTAATTACTGTGTTTGTAAGTGTTCCGTGTGTAATTACTGTGTTTGTAAGTGTTCCGTGTGTATTACTGTGTTTGTAAGTGTTCCGTGTGTAATTACTGGTTTGTAAGTGTTCCGTGTGTAATTACTGTGTTTGTAAGTGTTCCGTGTGTAATTACTGAGTTTGTAAGTGCTCCGTGTGTAATTACTGTGTTTGTAAGTGTTCCGTGTGTAATTACTGAGTTTGTAAGTGCTCCGTGTGTAATTACTGTGTTTGTAAGTGTTCCGTGTGTAATTACTGGTTTGTAAGTGTTCCGTGTGTAATTACTGTGTTTGTAAGTGTTCCGTGTGTAATTACTGTGTTTGTAAGTGTTCCGTGTGTAATTACTGTGTTTGTAAGTGCTCCGTGTGTAATTACTGTGTTTGTAAGTGTTCCGTGTGTAATTACTGTGTTTGTAAGTGTTCCGTGTGTAATTACTGTGTTTGTAAGTGTTCCGTGTGTAATTACTGTGTTTGTAAGTGTCCGTGTGTAATTACTGTGTTTGTAAGTGTTCCGTGTGTAATTACTGTGTTTGTAAGTGTTCCGTGTGTAATTACTGTGTTTGTAAGTGTTCCGTGTGTAATTACTGTGTTTGTAAGTGTTCCGTGTGTAATTACTGTGTTTGTAAGTGTTCCGTGTGTAATTACTGAGTTTGTAAGTGTTCCGTGTGTAATTACTGTGTTTGTAAGTGTTCCGTGTGTAATTACTGAGTTTGTAAGTGTTCCGTGTGTAATTACGTGTTTGTAAGTGTCTCCGTGTGTAATTACTGAGTTTGTAAGTGTTCCGTGTGTAATTACTGTTTTGTAAGTGTTCCGTGTGTAATTACTGTGTTTGTAAGTGTTTCCGTGTGTAATTACTGTGTTTGTAAGTGTTCGTGTGTAATTACTGTGTTTGTAAGTGTTCCGTGTGTAATTACTGTGTTTGTAAGTGCTCCGTGTGTAATTACTGTGTTTGTAAGTGTTCCGTGTGTAATTACTGTGTTTGTAAGTGTTCCGTGTGTAATTACTGTGTTTGTAAGTGTTCCGTGTGTAATTACTGGTTTGTAAGTGTTCCGTGTGTAATTACTGAGTTTGTAAGTGTTCCGTGTGTAATTACTGGTTTGTAAGTGTTCCGTGTGTAATTACTGTGTTTGTAAGTGTTCCGTGTGTAATTACTGTGTTTGTAAGTGTTCCGTGTGTAATTACTGTGTTTGTAAGTGTTCCGTGTGTAATTACTGAGTTTGTAGTGTTCCGTGTGTAATTACTGTGTTTGTAAGTGTTCCGTGTGTAATTACTGAGTTTGTAAGTGTTCCGTGTGTAATTACTGTGTTTGTAAGTGTTCCGTGTGTAATTACTGAGTTTGTAAGTGCTCCGTGTGTAATTACTGTGTTTGTAAGTGTTCCGTGTGTAATTACTGTGTTTGTAAGTGTTCCGTGTGTAATTACTGAGTTTGTAAGTGTTCCGTGTGTAATTACTGTGTTTGTAAGTGTTCCGTGTGTAATTACTGTGTTTGTAAGTGTTCCGTGTGTAATTACTGTGTTTGTAAGTGCTCCGTGTGTAATTACTGTGTTTGTAAGTGTTCCGTGTGTAATTACTGATGTTTGTAAGTGTTCCGTGTGTAATTCTGTGTTTGTAAGTGTCCGTGTGTAATTACTGTGTTTGTAAGTGTTCCGTGTGTAATTACTGTGTTTGTAAGTGTTCCGTGTGTAATTACTGTTTTGTAAGTGTTCCGTGTGTAATTACTGTGTTTGTAAGTGTTCCGTGTGTAATTACTGTGTTTGTAAGTGTTCCGTGTGTAATTACTGTGTTTGTAAGTGCTCCGTGTGTAATTACTGTGTTTGTAAGTGTTCCGTGTGTAATTACTGTGTTTGTAAGTGCTCCGTGTGTAATTACTGTTTTTAAGTGTTCCGTGTGTAATTACTGTGTTTGTAAGTGTTCCGTGTGTAATTACTGTGTTTGTAAGTGTCCGTGTGTAATTACTGTGTTTGTAAGTGTTCCGTGTGTAATTACTGTGTTTGTAAGTGTTCCGTGTGTAATTACTGTGTTTGTAAGTGCTTCCGTGTGTAATTACTGTGTTTGTAAGTGTTCCGTGTGTAATTACTGTGTTTGTAAGTGTTCGTGTGTAATTACTGTGTTTGTAAGTGTCCGTGTGTAATTACTGAGTTTGTAAGTGTTCCGTGTGTAATTACTGTGTTTGTAAGTGTTCCGTGTGTAATTACTGTGTTTGTAAGTGTTCCGTGTGTAATTACTGTTATGTAAGTGCTCCGTGTGTAATTACTGTGTTTGTAAGTGTTCCGTGTGTAATTACTGTGTTTGTAAGTGTTCGTGTGTAATTACTGTGTTTGTAAGTGTTCCGTGTGTAATTACTGTGTTTGTAAGTGCTCCGTGTGTAATTACTGTGTTTGTAAGTGTTCCGTGTGTAATTACTGAGTTTGTAAGTGTTCCGTGTGTAATTACTGTGTTTGTAAGTGTTCCGTGTGTAATTACTGTGTTTGTAAGTGTTCCGTGTGTAATTACTGTGTTTGTAAGTGTTCGTGTGTAATTACTGTGTTTGTAAGTGTTCCGTGTGTAATTACTTGTTTGTAAGTGTCCGTGTGTAATTACTGTGTTTGTAAGTGTCCGTGTGTAATTACTGAGTTTGTAAGTGCTCCGTGTGTAATTATTGTATATGTAAGTGCTCCGTGTGTAATTATTGTATATGTAAGTGCTCCGTGTGTAATTACTGTGTTTGTAAGTGTTCCGTGTGTAATTACTGTGTTTGTAAGTGCTCCGTGTGTAATTACTGTGTTTGTAAGTGTTCCGTGTGTAATTACTGAGTTGTAAGTGTCCGTGTGTAATTACGTAGTTTGTAAGTGTTCCGTGTGTAATTACTGTGTTTGTAAGTGTTCCGTGTGTAATTACTGAGTTTGTAAGTGCTCCGTGTGTAATTACTGTGTTTGTAAGTGTTCCGTGTGTAATTACTGAGTTTGTAAGTGTTCCGTGTGTAATTACTGAGTTTGTAAGTGTTCCGTGTGTAATTATTGTATATGTAAGTGCTCCGTGTGTAATTACTGTGTTTGTAAGTGTTCCGTGTGTAATTGCTGTGTTTGTAAGTGCTCCGTGTGTAATTACTGTGTTTGTAAGTGTTCCGTGTGTAATTACTGTGTTTGTAAGTGTTCCGTGTGTAATTACTGAGTTTGTAAGTGTTCCGTGTGTAATTACTGAGTTTGTAAGTGCTCCGTGTGTAATTACTGAGTTTGTAAGTGTTCCGTGTGTAATTACTGGTTTGTAAGTGCTCCGTGTGTAATTACTGTGTTTGTAAGTGTTCCGTGTGTAATTACTGAGTTTGTAAGTGTTCCGTGTGTAATTACTGAGTTTGTAAGTGCTCCGTGTGTAATTCTGAGTTGTAAGTGTTCCGTGTGTAATTACTGAGTTTGTAAGTGCTCCGTGTGTAATTACTGAGTTTGTAAGTGCTCCGTGTGTAATTACTGAGTTTGTAAGTGCTCCGTGTGTAATTATTGTATATGTAAGTGCTCCGTGTGTAATTATTGTATATGTAAGTGCTCCGTGTGTAATTATTGTATATGTAAGTGCTCCGTGTGTAATTCCAGTATTTGTAAGTGTTCTCGTGTGTAATTCTGTGTTTGTAATGCTCGTGTGTAATTCTAGTTTGTAAGTGTTCCGTTGTGTAATTACTGTGTTTGTAAGTGTTCCGTGTGTAATTACTGTGTTTGTAGTGTTCCGTGTGTAATTACTGAGTTTGTAAGTGCTACCGGGTAATTACTGAGTTGTAAGTGGTTCGTGTGAATTACATGATTGTAAGTGTTCCAGTGAAAGTAATTACTGAGTTTGTAATGTTCCGTGTGTAATCAGAGTGCTAAGTGTTCCGTAGTGTACTTAATGGGTTGAATGTTCCAGTGAATAGACTGAGTTTCGTAAGTGTTCCTCTGGGTAATTACGAGTATTGTATATAAAAAATCGTGAGTAAAGAGTTTGTAAGTGTTCGTGTGTAATTACTGCGTTTTGTAAGTGTTCGTTGCTTTACAGTAATTGTAGGTCGTGGATACGTGATTTGTAAGTGTTCCGTGTGAATTACGTTTTTAAGTGTTCCGTGTGTAATTTTTGTTATGTAAGTGCTCGTGTGTAATTATGTATATGACGTGAGTCTGTGAATTACTATGTTTGTAAGTGCTACGTGTGTAATTACTGTGTTTGTAATGCTCCGTGTGTAATTATGTGATATAAGTGCTCGTATGTGAATTACTTGTATGTAGTGTTCCGATGAATTACAGAAGTAAGAATGAAGTAAGCTCCGGTGTAATTACTGATTGTAGGTCGTAGAACTTACGAGTTAGAAGGTCCGTGTGTAATACATGAGTTGTAAGTGAGTCCGTGTGTAATTACTGAAGTTGTAAGTGTTCCGGTGTAATTACTGAGTTTGAAGTGCTCCGTGTGTAACTTACTGGTTGTAATGTGTCATTTATTCTATTGTAAGTGCTCTGTGTAATTACTGAGTTTGTAAGTGCTCCGTGTGTAATTATTGTATATGTAAGTGCTCCGTGTGTAATTCCAGTATTTGTAAGTGTTCCGTGTGTAATTACTGTGTTTGTAAGTGCTCCGTGTGTAATTACTGAGTTTGTAAGTGCTCCGTGTGTAATTATTGTATATGTAAAATGCTCCCTGTGTAAATTTCCCGTATTTGTAAGTGTTCCGTGTGTAATTACTGTGTTTGTAAGTGCTCCGTGTGTAATTACTATGTTTGTAAGTGCTCCGTGTGTAATTACTGTGTTTGTAAGTGTTCCGTGTGTAATTACTGAGTTTGTAAGTGTTCCGTGTGTAATTACTGAGTTTGTAAGTGCTCCGTGTGTAATTATTGTATATGTAAGTGCTCCGTGTGTAATTCCAGTATTTGTAAGTGTTCCGTGTGTAATTACTGTGTTTGTAAGTGCTCCGTGTGTAATTACTATGTTTGTAAGTGCTACGTGTGTAATTACTGTGTTTGTAAAATGCTCCGTGTGTAATTACTGTGTTTGTAAGTGCTCCGTGTTGTAATTTCTGGTTTGTAAGTGCCCCGTGTGTAATTACTGTGTTTGTAAGTGCTCCGTGTGTAATTACTGTGTTTGTAAGTGCTCCGTGTGTAATTACTGTGTTTGTAAGTGCTCCGTGTGTAATTACTGTGTTTGTAATTGGCTCCCTGTGTAAATTACTGTGTTTGTAAGTGCTCCGTGTGTAATTCCAGTATTTGTAAGTGCTCCGTGTATAATAACTGTCTTTGTAAGTGCTACGTGTGTAATTACTGTGTTTGTAAGTGCTCCGTGTGTAATTCCAGTGTTTGTAAGTGTTCCGTGTGTAATTCCTATGTAAGTGCTCAATGTGTAATTCCTGTGTAAGTGCTCCATGTGTAATTCCTATGTAAGTGCTCCGTGTGTAATTCCAGTGCTTGTAAGTGCTCAGTGTGAAATTCCTGTGTTTGCAAATGCTCAGTGTGTAATTCCTGTTTGTAAGTACTCTCTTTGTAATTCTCGTGTTTGGAAATGCTTCGTTTGCAAATTGGAGATGAGAGATCATTATTATATTCATGGAGGGAGCGCTAAAAACGCAGGGGTCATATAGTACCTAGGGAAGGGGGGCTGGGAATGGAAGGTATTCATTAAGGTTAGGTCCAAGGAAAGGGCAAACGGCTCCAATTCCTTACATCAAGAGGCCCTAAGCGGCCTCAAGGTACCTTCGAGGGGTGGAGAACTGGCACACAACTAAGACTAGTCACGTACTGACTCTCAACATCGGAGCAGGACAAGAGGAGACATCAATTTGGATCAAAAAAATGAGTAAGAGGTGTAGGATAGTTGGGTGTCCTTACTGCCGAAACTTATTTCGCCTGCGCCTTAGGCCTTATCAGTCAAATACAGAGGAGGCAGCAGCGGCAGTGGAGAGGTGAAGATGATGCGATCAGCCCATCAACCTTGTAGAAGTAGTTTTGAGGTAGTCAGTCCCTCAGCCTGGAGAAGAGCTCAGCACCGGAGTCTAGAACAATGTGAAGCTAAAGTTTTGAGGAACAAGGCTTTTATGCTGCCAGAGATGAGGTATGGAAAAATCAAGATGACTCGTCAACTAGTGGAAACAAGAAAGTAGAAGAACGAAGAACACAGAAGAAGAACGAAGAACACGGAAGAACGAAGAACACAGAAGAAGAACGAAGAACACAGAAGAAGAACGAAAGAACACAGAGGAAAAACGAAGCAGCCTACTGTATAGGAGAAACGTTTCAATAGTAAAGAAACCCAACTGTTGCACATGTGTCATACTTATCTACTTGTCGGTATTATATATTATTATTATAATTTGGAGTCCCTTGTGGGCGAAACGTCTTCTCAACTTTTCGCCACTCGTGGCGAAAAGTATCCTCTAATAAATGTCCTGAACCGTACGTGTCTTTTCATCACATGTTGTCGGTATCACCTGTAGTAAACCTTGAGAGAGTTTCGGGGATCAACCCCCCCGCCGGTATATCATTTTCTCACATGAACCATTAAACTACAGGTGTTCAGTAAAAATCACAACCCGGTGAGAATGCGCATGTTACTGTTACCCATAGTTTTTTCTTCTATATTTCAGATTAAGTACAAGAATGTTGCTCACTTTGCAGAATATCTTATTAATAGAATGAGGCATTTGTGCCACATTTGGGAATCTTTATCGTAAGTGTTGCACAAGTGCCTCATTCTTCGACTTATCTCAGATATGAGGATGAGGAACAGAATGGGAGCGAGTACTGTGCCTTGTGGAACAGATATTTCCATTGTAGACGCCTCAGAATTGACACATTTTCTCAGCCAGTCACATCATATTTTTATTTATAGCGCATTCTTTTAAAGACGACTGTACATTCATATCAACCTCATCCACTGGAAGAGATGCAGTGTACAGAAGAAGAGAAGAAGATGTATAAGAAGACATACTAAAAAAGAAGTGTTCAGTAGCACGACTCGTCTTGTCGTCTTGTGCGCATAAGTGAAAATTTTTACTGGTAATCACATTCAATAATGTTTCGAAAAATGGTAATGACACGGGTTCGAACACTCACCTCAGGGAGTGTTCAAACTCGTGGCAAGTAAGTCATAAGACCTAACCACCGTCTTATGACCTACCGTAGAGACATTCAGCTATTTCCGCAATTTACCAAACTAATGGGTTTAGCGCTTGGTTATGAATATAATAATAATAATTCGTAATTTACTAAAACAAGCCTTCTTCCTGGCTTATGTTTCTTTAAATCACCCAGTATAAGCACTGCTCCTGACAAGCACACAGTGTAAATTGTAAAAAAAAATATTAAGACGTAGATTTCTATTATATTCACGAGCTAAAACCTTAAGACATCAGACAGCAACTGGGAAAAGGAAGATAATAAGAATTTATTGAAGAAATTAGACAAATGTGCTAAAGCGTTATTTTACTGCACATTTCAGCGACTAAGTGCAGTTTGAAGCATTTACTGATATATTTCAATTGTAGCTAAAATGTCTATATATATATATATTTATATATATATATATATATATATATATATATATATATATATATATATATATATATATATATATATAATATATATATATATATATATATATATATATATATATATATATATATATATATATAATATATATATATATTATATATATATATATATATATATATATATATATATATATATATATACATATATATATATATGTATATTTATATATATATATATATATATATATATATATATATATATATATATATATATATATATATATATATATATATATATATATATATATGTCGTGCCGAATATGTAAAACTGGTCAATTAGCAAGAACTCATTTAAAATTAAGTCCTTTCTAAAAATTTATCTTATACGTTTAAAGATATATTTTTTTCATTAATGTTGATGTAAAAATTTATAATTTTGCACCAAAAGGAACTTAGAAAACTTACATAACCTTATTTTAACAAGCACAATTTATTTTAGCCTAACCCAACTAAATATATTTTAAATACGTTTACAATAATTTAGTACTAAACAAACACAATCAAATATATTTTTTTCGTTAGGTTCAGAATGATTTTGCCGAAATTATTGCATACACAAATTTTCACTTGTCCTATATGGCAAGATGAGCGTTGCTATTTAAGCCAAGATGGCAAGTTCTGTCTATTCGGCACGACATATATATATATATATATATATATATATATATATATATATATATATATATATATATATATATATATATATATATATATATATATATATATATATATATATATATATATGTAGAGCACTCTACCAGCATCAGCACAAACCCCTACCTTCCTTGGATGTGTAACATGAATAGTAGAACACTCTTATAGCAACTCTTGCTTACAGACTTCATACAATTCTATGAAAGGCTGTTAGAGAACAGGAAGACAAGATAGAAGTTGGTGAACTACAAGTGACAAAGATTTACACCCTGAGGAGGCCATCACACTGAGCCTGGTTGATCAGGTCCTGATCCACCTGGAGGCTTGGTCGTGGACCGGACCGCGGGGGCGTTGATTCCCGGAATACCCTCCAGGTAGACTCCAGGTAGCTTATCTCCTGAGACACATAACCCAGATGACATTAGTAACATGCACATGATTTCATGAAGACAGGAGTACTGATCACCTCGTCTTCACCGCTGCACTTTCTTCTGTCCTCAATACGCAAGGTTGATAAATGGCTATACAACAACTATCTTTCGCCAAATAAGAAAACATTTAATAACTCGACCATGGAGGCGTCGATCACAACACACGAGCACACAGTGCAAGCCTGGAATCTCATACAGTCAGATTTATGCTACCAGATTTGTTCCGAAGATGAGAGACACTAGCTAAGAGGAAAGACTAGAAGAGATAAGCGGCCGCATCAGCGGAGAAGAGATTCAGAGGAAATATGGTCATGACGTACAAGATAGGTTATGTTTGCGGTGGCCTCGTATGTGTACTCACAATTGAGGCTGGTAATGAGGTGGATCTCAGGACATCAACTCGTACTCATTATTCACAAGTATTATTCACCCAAACGCAGTTCCTGTACCAATTTGTTTTCATATCAGTTCACGAATTATATATATATATATATATATATATATATATATATATATATATATATATATATATATATATATATTATATTATATATATATAGGATGGGGTCCACCTCTGGTGTAAATTGTGGGACCCATAGCCTCGGAGAAGTGCATAAAAAGGCTTCAAGGAAGAATATTTGGATTTCTTCCTGAAGCCGTTTGAATATTCCACTTCCCCTACCACCCCATCTTTTAATATATATTTAGTATATATATATATATATATATATATATATATATATATATATATATATATATATATATATATATATATATATATATATATATATATATATATATTATATATATATATATATATATATATATATATATATATATATATATATTTTATAGACTCTAATCGTTTGTAAACATATATTTTTTGTTTCTGAATATTATTTCAGTTTCAGGATAGATTGATATCTTTTTCTATAGATTATTTCTGCTTTAATACGGATTTATTTCACTTCTATATACATATTTTTTTTAATTTCTATAGGCTGTTTCAGTTTCTATACAGATTTCTCTCTTATTTACGATAATTCATTACAAGTTTCAACACATTACGCCGACACTCTCAATGCATTTAAAGCCAGAAAACATTTGCACTCGTATGCAAACTACACTCTTCCATGCCCGGAAAGTAAGCCGCGGTCTTAGTCTCAAGTGTGCAATAAGAAAGAATTATACACTTGTGCAGTTTGCTGTGTAAATATTAAAGGTCACGTGGCTTACAGGCCGGCAGGGAGCGATGTACACCCACCTCCCACCATGGCTCACGCACTACTGAGGATAGGACCCTACTCAGTAGCACCCACCCTGTTTTTGGCAAGGTACGGCCATGTTTCTAATATATTTTATTTATTTTTTTGTATGTGGTGACGGACGGTAGTGTGAGGTGCATCCCGTAAAGGTTCCACTAGTTTGTCAATTAATGTTGGGAGACTGTAGAATATTTTAGAGGGAATGCTTTTACATTCTCCAGAATATTTTCACATTTTGTGTTTTTTTGTTTATCAGGTCAAAGGGGTCAATGTTATGCTCTAATTATGACTGGTTTAGTCAAAATGAGTTAACAAAATGGTTGCCGGTTTAGTTCCACTTTTTTTTATTAATGTCGTGAGAGATGACATGTTTACCTTGAAATCTGAAAACTTTCTTTCCTAATACAAGAATTACTGTCGTAATGTTTTTACCCTTTTTTCAGAAATGAAGCAGTGGAAGTTCTTATTTTTTCTTATTATTTTCTTCATTTAAGAAAGAAGTTAATGAGGAGTTCAGAGTGATTCTTCAAGTGAGGAGATTCATGAAAACATCTTAAAACACCTGAACCATCTCACATCAGATTCATTGTTGCTGCCAGTCAACACCAGGTGACAACACATTCTGAACGACGAGAAACCTTCAGCGGAAAATGGTACAATTGTACCATTTGGTGGCATTTGATGGTAATTACCACCAAATGCCACCAAAGGTGAGTTTCTTCATGAGCATTAAGAGCACATATAGAACGCCAGATCAAGGCAATTAAAGGAAGGTTAAAACCTTCATTTAAGAACAAAACAAAACAGTTAAATTAATTAACTTTAAATTGTATTGTCTGTTTCGTGGAGTGATATGTTCACTGGAACTTGACCCACGTAATTATTCCAGGTGACTCACAACATATCTTTGTTGAACGACAAGTGCAGAAACTGAGTCGTCCTTTGGAGATTTGATTCTTCAAGCCAGTGATTCTGCATTAGATAAGCTTTTTGAAGACATAAACGTCGATAAATCAAAGATTTTGACTTCTTGGAGAATGTTTCCACAAAGCCGTGGATGCCAGATTCTGATGGCTTCCATAGACGATTCTCCGCATGGAGGCCCCCGGGATGAATCCATGCTCAAAAGCAGTATACATATCTCTTATAGATATAACTTTTTCTGACCTACCACAATTAAAAAGAAACTGTGTTGGAAGCCAAGATACTGACAAATATAGCTGGTCAGGAAACAACATTATTTACAGCAGATATACAGCTGTATCTTCTGGGTCTCATTGCACAGATGGTTCAGTGAGGACGTTATTCTTCGCTTTGGTGGAGCCGTATTGATGGTGTTGGAGTCATAATGGTCAGCGGTGGACTGGAGGAAGAGAACTGCTCTTGTTGGTACGTCAGGGATATTGGCTGGAAAGAATTTCCCCCCAAACACAAGAGTGCTACGCTTTGAAACTGGAGAGATTCTGCGTGAATTTATCCAAAAGCAACAAGATAGATCAGAGAAACGCCCGACAACAAAACACTTGGTAGATAACCGTATATAAGCAGCATTATTGACGATGATGTCGAGTAGAAATGAACAGGAAGAAGCGTGAAGAATACACTTGTGAACATTTAACCTAACACCTAATTGCTTCCTTGCAGGTCATATTTATATAGCTAAGGGAGGTTTTATTTATCTCAGATCAATATATAAGGTGCATGGAGAAACACGGAGAGAAATTTCTGAAGGGGAAGGGAGGAGGGATGTTGAGAGGGAAAGGGAAAGAACACATCTGAAGTAACAGGCAAGGCTTATAGAATAGTACGAGCGGGCATGGTTATCGTGACAATCATTATGTGCTACGAACAGCGTCCAGGTGACCTCACTGAAATAACACTGAAGGAGATAGCGTCTGTCAGTGGGTCTTAAGCCTAAGCATCAATAGCAGATTGTTGCAGGGCATGCATGGCTTGTAGGATGGATCTTCTGAGATTGCGTCAGTGCATTACAACAGTGTAAGAAGACTTAGTTTCGTGTAGTCCAGCACGTACAGGAGAAAACAAGGAGATCAACATCTGAAGCACTCCCGAATTTCCCCTCGTCAGAGAAAAGACGGGAGATTGTAGTAGCAGTAAATCTGAGCCAGAAGCTTGGGTGAGAGAGGAAAGTGAGATGAAAGTGAGATTAGAAAATTTTTATGGCAGTTTTTATACATGCAGTAATGTGACGGGATTAATCCATCACTTTAGAAGTGAGCTTGAGGATTCACCTGCCATGGATTCGAGCCCAACCCGTTCTGTGATTTAAAAGTGAGGATTTTATAGTATAAAGACGACAGTTTCCATGACGTGTTTAGAAGACACAACGAGTAAGAAAATAAATAATAAGAAAAGGAAACGCTAAAATATTGTGGACATTCATGATAGAACGTGCAACAGAACGTGGATAAAAAATAATTTTATGGAAGATTCACCACATACCAATGATCAACTAAAGTGAAGCTTAGGGTCGTGGTAGTGAGTTCAATCCACTACTGAAAGACCAGGGGTTTAAAAACATGCCATGGTGCCAGCTGACCTTCACCGATCGCATTCTGGGGAAGAAGACTTTATTCGGATTTTTAACCCAGGAGGTTAGTGACCCTGGATATCCCAACAAAGCCAATGTGGCTTATTTCCGTTCCGTTGACGTCCTTTCTCTGGATGTAAACCCTAACAGTCGACTAACTCCATTGTATCTATTTACTGATGAAATACTTGTGCAACATTTGGGTACCTTTATTCTGGAAACGTTTCGCCAGCCAATGGCTTCTTTAGTCCATTGCAGGGAAAGGTGGAAGATGAGGAGGAGATGAGGCAATCAGTTCCTCAACCAAGAGTCGACGTGTTGAGTCCAACAATTAAGACTGATGGGGTAAGCCAAGCGCACTAACCACAAGAAATATGCTTCTTTTCCCTGGCTTTATCTGGGTTATATTGGGTTAATATCCCTCCTGGATTAATAATCCGATGGAAATCTTTTGCTTGTTCTACTAACGCAAGCGCCTCTCCGTGATTAATATAGTCATTCTTCAGTCGTTTTATCGTTTTCTTTCTCTTGAATTAACCACAGAAAATTGTTACGGTCCAAACTCTGCAAGAGTGACTGTGATATTCTAATTTTAGCATGTGTTCGCCTAGTTCATAATACTAATATCTTGATTTCTACAAGTACATGTACAAGGTATACACGCCTAGCTGACATCAGTGACATACTACTATATAGAAAGCCGCTTGTTATGCAGAGCATTTCGGGCAAATTAGGTCAATTTTGTCCCAGGATGCGACCCACACCAGTCGATAACACCCAGGTACAATTTTACTGATGGGAGACATAGGCAACAAGTGTAAAGAAACATGCCCAATATTTCTACCCTCTCTGGAAATCAAACCCAGACACTCGTCGTGTGAAGTGAGAACTTTAGCCACCAGGCCACGGGGCACCTTGTGGGTACGGGGGGATAAGCCACAGCTTCTGCTCTGCTTCTTAACCATCTACTGGTTGCTAGCTGCTTGGGCCCTGTCAGGCCTAGTCTTACAAATCAGTATCGAATCATTTTTACCCACTTTCTCTTGTTTTCCATTCCACTTTCTTGGAGAAAAAAAGACATCTGCAGAGGGAAACCAAGTTTCTTGATACGGTTCAGGATTGCTTTTTAGAACAGGTTGTGACAGAATCAACCAGAGGAAACAGTCTGCTTGATTTGGTTCTTGCCAACAAAGATTCACTGATTAATAATCTTGAGGTTAATGATGAGCTTGGGGAAAGTGATCACAAATCACTTAGTTTCAATATATCATGGAATTACCCAGATAACTGCAATCAAATCTCTGTCCCAGATTTTCGCTTGGCCGACTTCATGGGACTGAAAAATTACCTGGGTGGGGTAAGTTGGGATGTCCTGACTATAGGTCAGGTAGATGATCTTGGTTGCCAATATGACGTTTTTCAGAGCATAGTTCTAGCTGCCCAGACAACTTTTGCTCCGAGTAGGGAAATTAGATCTAACAAAAATGATCCCAAATGGATGAACAATAGATTAAAACATCTCAATGGTCAAAAGAGAGGCATATATAGGCGTATCAAAAGAGGGGATGGGCAGTTAAGAAATCAATATACTCAATTAAAGAGAGAAATAAAGAAAGGAATAAGAATATCAAAAAGGGATTATGAAGCTAAGGTCGCAAAGGATTCAAAGACTAACCCAAAAGGGTTCTTTCAGGTATACAGAAGTAAGATAGGGACAAGATTGGTCAGATCACTGACAGTGATAAGGATATGTGTGAAATTCTCAATACCTACTTCCTCTCAGTTTTCACCCAGGAAAATACTAGCGATGTTCCTGAAATAATAGATTATGTAGAACAGGATGATAATAAACTATGCACGATTGCGGTAACTAGTGACATGGTCCTCAGACAAATAGAGAAACTAAAACCTAACAAATCCCCAGACCCTGATGAATTGTTTGCAAGGGTGCTAAAGGAATATGAAGAGGAATTTAGCATACCTTTGGCTAATCTTTTTAACATATCACTACAAACTGGCATAGTGCCTGATAAGTGGAAAATGGCAAATGTAATACCTATTTAAAAGGCAGGTGACAGGTCCTTGGCTTCGAACTATAGACCAATAAGCCCTACCTCCATAGTGGGAAAATTTATGGAATCAATAATTGCCGAAGCAATTCGTAGCCATCTTGATAGGCACAGATTGATTAATGAATCTCAATACGATTTTACAAAGGGGCGTTCCTGTCTTACGAATTTACTAACTTTTTTCACTAAGGTGTATGAGGAGGTAGGTCATGGTAATGAATATGATATTGTGTATATGGACTTCAGTAAGGCTTTCGATAAAGCTCCACACCAGAGGCTATTGAGGAAACTTAAGGCACACGGAGTAGGAGGAGAAATTTTTTCCTGAGTAGAGGCATGGCTGACAGATAGACAGCAGAGAATTTGCATAAATGGGGAGAAATCAGAGTGGGGAAGCGTCACGAGCGGTGTTCCACAGGGGTCAGTGTTGGGCCCGTTGTTGTTCACAATTTACATAAACGACATAGATGAGGAAATAAATAGCGACATAAGCAAATTTGCTGATAAAACCAAAATAGGCCGTCCAATTCATTCTAATGAGGACACTAGAGCACTCCAGGATGATTTGAATAGACTGATGCAATGGTCGGAGAAGTGGCAGATGCAGTTTAATATTGACAAATGCAAAGTTCTAGATGTTGGACAGGTAAATAACCATGCCACATATAAACTAAATAATGTAGATATAGGATTAGTGCATTAGTGTTCGCAATAAAGCTAACAGAATTCTTGGCTTCATATCTAGAAGTGTAAATAATAGAAGTCCTCAGGTTGTTCTTCAACTCTATATATCCTTGGTTAGGCCCCATTTAGACTATGCTGCTCAGTTCTGGTCACCGTATTACAGAATGGATATAAATGCTCTGGAAAACATACAGAGGATGACAAAGATGATCCCATGTATCAGAAATCTTCCCTATGAGGATAGACTGAGGGCCCTGAATCTGCACTCTCTCGAAAGGCGTAGAATTAGGGGGGATATGATCGAGGTGTATAAATGGAAAACAGGAATAAATAAAGGGGATTTGAATTGCGTGCTGAAAATTTCCAGACAAGACAGGACTCGCAGCAATGGTTTCAAGCTGGAAAAATTCAGATTCAGAAAGGATATAGGAAAGCACTGCTTTGGTAATAGAGTCGTGGATGAGTGGAACAAATTCCCGAGTACAGTTATTCAGGCTAAAACGTTGTATAGTTTTAAAAATAGGTTAGATAAATACATGAGTGGGTGTGGGTGGGTGTGAGTTGGACCTGACTAGCTAGTGCTGCTGGGTCTGGTGCCGTGCTCCTTCCTTGAGTGGAGGTGGCCAGACTGGGTGGGTCATTGGGCTAATCCGGGGGGGACATGGACCTGCTCCACATGGGTCAGTAGACCCTTTGCAGTGTTTCTTCTTTCTTATGTTCTTATGTTTCAACAGAGTCATTTTCTGCAATTTATTTGGCCGTGGCCTGGTGGCAAAATTCTCACATCGCACGCTGAGGGTCCGGGTTCGATTCCCGACAAGGATGAAACATTGGGCGTGTTTCCCTACACTGGTTGTCCATGTTCACCCATCAGTGAAAATGGGCACTTGGGTGTTAGTCGACTGGTGTGGGTCACATCCCTTGACAAAATTGACCTAATTTGCCCGAAATGCTCTGCATAACAAGCGGCTTTCTATATAGTAGTATGTCATTGATGTCAGCAAGGACTCTATACCTTGTAAATGTACAAGGCACACACACACACACACACACACACACATATATATATATATGTGTGTGTGTGTGTGTCGTGCCGAATAAGTATAACTTGCTATTTTGGGTTAAAGAGCAACACTCTTCTTGCTGAATAAGGAAAGCGAAAATTTGTGTTTGCAATAATTTCGCAAACTAATGAAAAAAATATATTTCACTGTGTTTGTTTATTATTCAATTATTGTAAAGTTATCCAAAATATATTTAGTTGGATTAGGCTAAATTAAATTGCTCTTGTTATAATAAGGTTAAGGAAGTTTTCTAAAGTACTTTTGGTATAAATTTATTAATTTTCACATTAACATAAATTAAAAAAAATTACCTTTCAACGTATAAGAGAAAATTTTAGAAAGCACTTAATTTTAAATGAGTTCTGGCTAAGTGTATATATATATATATATATATATAATATATATATTTATATATATATTATATATATATATATATATATATATATATATATATATATATATATATATATATATATCAGTTATGGAAGGAGAAAAAGATAATATGAATGTGTAAATTCAAGAATTATGTGGATTAAAGTAAAGGTTGGATGCGAGAAGTGGGTCATAATAAGCGTGTATGCACCTGGAGAAGAGAGGAATGCAGAGGAGAGAGAGATTTTGGGAGATGTTAAGTGAATGTATAGTAGCCTTTGAACCAAGTGAGAGAGTAATTGTGGTAGGGGACCTGAATGCTAAAGTAGGAGAAACTTTTAGAGAGGGTGGTGCCAGGTGTAAATGATAATGGGAGCCCTTTGATTGAACTTTGTATAGAAAGGGGTTTAGTTATAGGTAATACATATTTTAAGAAAAAGAGGATAAATAAGTATACAAGATATGATGTAGGGTGAAATGACAGTAGTTTGTTGGATTATGTATTGGTAGATAAAAGACTGTTGAGTAGACTTCAGGATGGTTTAGAAAGACACGTAAGCAAACACTATAACATATTTATTAGAAAACGTTTCGGTCCTGGAACCTTGATCACTTCTAACATACAGAGGTAGAAAGACATTATATATATAGGCGGAGAGTGAGATGTGACGCACGTGACATTCCTCAGGTCACGTGCGTCACATCTCACTCTCCGCCTATATATATGTCTTTCTACCTCTGTATGTTAGAAGTGATCAAGGTTCCAGGACCGAAACGTTTTCTAATAAATATGTTATAGTGTTTGCTTACGTGTCTTTCTAAACCAACTTGTCGGTATTTATTACCAAGGTTTATACCAGACTTCAGGATGTACATGTTTATAGAGGGGCCACAGATATATCAGATCACTTTCTAGTTGTAGCTACACTGAGAGTAAAAGGTAGATGGGATACAAGGAGAATAGAAGCATCAGGGAAGAGAGAGGTGAAGGTTTATAAACTAAAAGAGGAGGCAGTTAGGGTAAGATATAAACAGCTATTGAAGGATAGATGGGCTAATGAGAGCATAGGCAATGGGGTCGAAGAGGTATGGGGTAGGTTTAAAAATGTAGTGTTAGAGTGTTCAGCAGAAGTTTGTGGTTACAGGAA
>NC_069442.1:17442899-17445399 GCF_026875155.1 Cherax quadricarinatus
TGATGGTAGGATTTGCACTTCCATGACACTTCCAGTGTCCTGGAAGTAGGTAGTCTGACACAGAGGTATGATGATATGTTATGATGGTAAGATTTGCATTTCCATGACACTTCCAGTGTTCTGGATGTGCATAGACTGACACAGACAATGCTTTGACATCAATACATCTGACGACCATGAAGCCATAACGATCAGTCCTCGACGTGAAGTAGTTTCTCCTTCAATTCATGTAAATATCAATTTAGTTGTTGGACGAATATAAATGATGTGTGTGACAACAAAGCGATATTCATGCACTGCAAAGGTGTTACTTTTTGTGTACCTTTAATACTGCACGAATTTTTATATCGATCTTCTTTTCTTTACACAGAATAAACTGTTTAGTTTATTCAAAATAGATTAACTTAGTCAAGAAGGCGAGCTATAAATGCTTAAAATACAGTGCAGACATTCGAAAACTGGAAAGCTATTCACTGTCGATATTACTAAATCATATTTCTTACTTTAATTATAAGCGACAAATTTGTGTTACATTAGTGTATATATAATGTATATATATATATATATATATATATATATATATATATATATATATATATATATATATATATATATATATATATTTTATATATATAGATGTATATATATATATATATATATATATATATATATATATATATATATATATATATATATATATATATATATGTATATATATATATATATATATATATTTATATATATATATATATATATATATATATATATATATATATGTATATACAAGTACTCACAATGGTTGTCAGTACTTGTTTAAAAAGAGTGTTATTAAATCCTGTGTACTCCAACCCAGTTAGACACAATAATAGTGGATAATTATACCCGATGATCTTTTTATGATAATTCTCGATATGAAATCGCATGATGGAGCCTATAATTTCAACCCCCTTGTACTTTCAACACGATTATTTAACTCATTTTATCATAACTTTAAATTCAGAGACAACTGCTTACCCATGTAAGCAACACTGAAATCATTAGGGATGGAGAGTGAACATGTCGTCGGTTACGAGACTTTTGCTGCAGCTAGAACGTAAGATAATATAAAATAAAATTTTGTTGGGATTATTAAACCAGAAGGGTTAGCGACCCAGGATAACCCGAGAAAGTCGGTGTGTCATCGAGGGATTGTCTGTCTTATTTCCACTGGGTCCTCAATCTTGTCCCTGAGGATGCGACTCACACCAGTCAACTAACACCCAGGTACCTACTTGCTTGATAGGTGAATTGGGACAGCAGGTTGTATTGTTCCACCCTTGCTGGGGGATCGAACCACTGGAACTCAGCGTGTAAAATGAGAGCGTTACCTACCACGCCACTGGCCACCCAATAGGTCTTGACTTGTGAAGCGATGAACAGAAGAATGCTTTATCTGTTGAGGAAAATAAGAATTTGCGTCTAACGGTAATATTCGGTAATCCTAAAGCAGAGAATAGAATTTGTCTTTTGTTCGGTGAAAATACAGCCATTATAGTAGTAGGTTTACCAGCGTCCCGGCCCGGGTCTTCTCCAAATGGTGACCCGGCTAACAGCCATTATAAATATAAACAGTAATAAGACAGTGACCCTTCATTTTCGAGTGTAGGAAAAATGAATTGTGAAGAGATAAATAACGCCTTACGACATAATACAAAAAAAGTGCAATTTATCTGGGATGCTTTGCATTAGCGAAATAGAAAATGTAATTAATGGGATACATGAAAAACCAGTAATATTTATGATAAATATATTGAAAACATATGAAACAGGTATGGAACAATGGGTAACCATTTATGTGAATAAGTATACGATATTATTCTTGGATAGTTTTGCTATGGAGCCACATCAGTATTCGAATATAGTTGGAAAATTTACATGTAAATTGAAATGAAAAGTATTGTATGGGATAAGCAGAAGGATTCGGAATGAAAAGTCGGTCGTCTGTGGAGCAAATGCCAAATATTTTTTGCATAAATTAACAAATTATTATATACAGGATATCACACCTCTTTAATATAAAAATTTTAGTGGAACTACCCTGGAAAACAATAATTTTTTAATGAAATATGTTTACGAGCATTTTAATGTCTTTACGCAGAGAAATATTTGGTAGCCATGATAATCAGAATGGAATTATGAGAATTTGAAAGTCTTCAGCCGTATTAGACTCCGACCCCATAGTAGGCGGGGTTTAAAATTATTATAGGCCTATCTAGTGTGGGGATGGGGGCTGAGTTGCAAAGATTCGCCTACTCTCACCTGACTGCTTGCCTCATAGAATGTCAATACCTCAAGTCAATACCTCCGAGTTTGCTTCCCTCGCCTCCTGCCCATCTCGAGAACCCAAGGATGAATCCTGCTTGTAACCCCCTAACTGCGGCCCCTTCATGAGTGGATTGACGAATCCAACAGTTGCTCCAGTTGGGATTTCGCTGGGAGATGCCCACCCTGCACCTTCATA
>NC_069442.1:17455399-17494501 GCF_026875155.1 Cherax quadricarinatus
GGAAGACATATGTAGGTGGCGGTCAGTAGTAGCTTACCACTCGTCCTGACTGGCAACCACATTACTGCTGTCATCTTCACCTCTAACGACACAGGTAAGTTACTGCTGTGATGACCTAGTTCCTTAAACACCCAGTAAAACACCTACCGAGATATTTCTGTGTACATAACTAATGTTAACATTCTCTTTACTGTATTCTACCAAACAATCGTCTGTCTTCATGGCAGATATTATTTAGATTCTTGCACAGCCGAAATAAAAACATACCCAGATCTTTTTGCTTTTCATTCTAATCTAAGAGAAGTTGTATTTAAAATGGTTCACATCATCTGAAGGTTCCACACCTGCTTTAAAATATGAGTTAATACATGTTTCTCTCGCAGTCACAGCGATCAATGCATACAAATTGTATTTATATGTATTTAGGGTCGGTAATATCACTTGTGATTCTAAAGACTTATTTTACTAGGATATATTCCAGAATGGAACTATATACAAGGCTTTATGGAGTGGATAAGATGATATTTGTATATAATTATGAATAAGTGAGTGGTATTAATTTACGTAGGAATAATCTCAGTAAAAATGTAATCTAAAGCTTAGTAAGTTTTCTTGGTTTTAAATGTATTATAAACGTTTATAACATTTTCGCAGTTTATTCATGACGTAGAGGGTTCATTAAGGACGTCAAGGGTTGTTTCTTTTAGACGTTGCTGGACACCAACGTCGTTTTTAACATCAGATTTATTTTATTCCACAGGAAGGACAACAGCGCCTGGAGTCTTCACGATGCCAGGAATGAATACCGCGATGGTTGTGATGGCTATGGTTGCTGTGTGGGGCTGGTCGGTCCTCGTAGCCACCGCAGACAAGCCCTCTGTCATCTACGTTGAGAATTCCCTCAGCGGAAATTTCCTGATAGCTGAGGGAGTGACGCTCAGTGGCCAAGATATTTATACTAACTTGACGGTCAGTCGGGCCTGTAAGTTGGTTATGTTCTCTGAGTCCATTACAGCTTACGTAGAACTGACGACAAAGATAACAGACTAATAGTCGGGGAAGACAACTCACATGACAAGGTCAATATTTTATTTCAGCTTCATATTTCAACGGAACGTATTGTGACCAACAGGGAAGACGGAAATGTTAGTGGAAAAGATGTATGGAAAAGCCACGCAGTCAGCACATGCGTACACTAATTTTCGTATCCCGAGAGCAGATTAAAAAGTTGCGTAGATTAAATACATAAATACGTAATATTTCCCGAGATAAGCATTACCCACGTTTGGTTTATTTTCGAAAACTCGTTCCTTTGCCAGATTTTATTCATACCGATTCAGATTCTGACGTCTAAATCTCTGGTGTTAGCTTATAAAAGGTAGTTGAAAAAAATAAGGACTTGGGTCATCGAACGAGCATTAACATAGTATACGAACTCAGGTTAAATCGTAATAAACGACTGTTAATGAATAAACATAAAAACGAACCGGAGCTCGAACCATGGTACCATCCATTTTACCGTTTATTCACACAGTATACATGCATAATAAGACTATCAATAGTTTAGCCAAATGACAACGTTAACTACGGCTTGTATTGGCTTCCTTTCAGTAACATCTGGAAAAACAATATATTGAAGAAACATGATGAGGCTTTAACAAACGTGAGAATGAACACTATGAGGGTGGTAAAACTGGATATATTAAGCAGTGCTGGTCGTGGTTTGTTGGGCTTTACTGGCTACTCAAAATCCAAAAAGTCATCAGTCCTTTCTCAGGCCTATTACTCCAGCCACTGGAAGTGTCCCCTCACAAACTGGCTGGGACACTCGCAAAACCCCTGTCCAGACTACCAGGTACCATAAGTCCAGTCACAAGTGAAGCACTCCAGTGATCTCATCAAGCGAGGTGAAAGATGTAAACATCAATCACAAACACATAGCTAGTTTTGACGTGAAATCCCTCTTCATCAACGTGCCATCACAAAAACCATCACGTTACTGCACATCAAAGTTAAAGACAACTTAGACCTGTCCTTACCATGCAAGGATTTTATGGATCAAGTGGAACAGAGTTAAAGCTCCTAGTGGGCGAAATATTTCCTTAATAAATATCCTTAATGCATACATGTCTTTACCTCACGAAAAATAAAGGTAATTTAACGCGGATGGGCGACCCTGGCTACACTAATGGTATCAACAAGACAAATATGACCTGTCAAAATTATGACCCCATAATGGGGCTGTCCCACCCCAATCATGATGGGGTTGGGACAGCCCAATTGTGATTGAGGGACTGATCACATCGACTCCAGGTTGAGGGACTGATTACCTCAAACTCCTCATTTTCCACCTTTCTCTGCATTAGACTGAAGAACCCACTGGCTGGCTAAACGTTTCCACAATAAAGATTCCCAGGTGTCTAATTCATCATTCCATTTAGTGCTAGTTAGCAGAGTGATACTAGCGATGATAAGGAAGGACACAACCTTAACAGGTATAATTACTTGCCTTACCTTTTACACTCCATCCAAGTAGAATCAAAGCATTCGCCTCTGAGGAACACTGACATAAGTTTAAGTTCAAAAGACCACTGAAAATATTATGGCTGCCATTCTCGTCTTATTAGGTAAAAGGATATATGTACAACTAATGTGACATTTTATTGTGGCAACGTTTCGCTGTCTAGATTTGTCAAGCTGTTACCTAACAGCTTGACAAAGCTACTGGAGAGCAAAACGTTGCCACAGCAAAATGTCACGTTAGTTGTACATGTATACTTTTGTCTAACAGTGTCGGTAATTATAAACCGTTCTTGTCTTCCAGAGCTTCAGCTTTGCTAACAAACAGGAACAAAGTCACCCTTGGTTTTGATGATATGTATATATTACGTTTTGTGTTTTTTCCATAGACTTAAATAAATGTTGAATGCGAAATATTGTTAAATAAAATCGCTTACTAATGTGTTGTTAAATTCAACTAAATATAAATCCTGCAGTGAGTTTGGCATGTATGAGAACACTTTCTTTGCAGATCAATACTTTCATTGCACGCCATAACTACGACTTGAAATTTTCCAACATAACTCGCGAAAACACTAAGAACTTCGTACTGCTTTCATCTTATTGGATTTCTTTTAATTTATCATTCTAGTTAAACTAAGGAATATATCCACTTTTTTTCAGGCCATTGTCGATTGATCTGCCGGTCCCATGATGATTGTCTTGCGGTGGCTGCTGTCAGAATGGAGAAGCGGACGGTCCAGTGTCGACTCTCTCAGAAGGGACCTATCTACTCGACCCTTACCAACGACTCACGGGCAACCTATTATTTCTGGCAAGGTCAGAGTTTACTAAAACACTCGGCTGATAGTAAATAAACGCATTATGATCGAGATTTAGTGCGACTTTAAACACACAAACTATACTTAACCTTCCTGTGTACCAGTACATCCTTAATAATAACCATTATTATTATAATCAGGGGGGAGCTCTAAACTAATAAAAACCAGTAAAGGTAACGAAGCAAATAAAGTATAAAACAGTATATAAATTCCTGCCTGAATTCGCTCTGGCTACTAACGCCAGCCTAGCATTAATACAAGTGTAGGAACTGGACTCCTCTCTAAACTTACATAAAACATGAAATAATTTGCTGATCTAATAGTTAATAACAAGACAAGTAATAAAATTGAACCTGTTAGAAAAAAAATCCAGTTACACTTCTTGATAACTCTTAGACGTTTCAGTCCGACGGAAACTGCTATCAGCAGCGTCTTAGGCAACTGTTCCATAGAGGATATCGGGGCTTTTAAATTTAATTAGTATAAAATCTATTTCTTTCCATAGTATACAATGCGTGATTGAAGTTATAATATATTGTTAAATACAAAGAAAGCCACAGATGCCTGAGCATGTTGTTTCAATAATAATTTAAGTGCATTTGCCTACATTTTTGTATACAAAGGCGAAGCACCAGAAATATTCAGTATGGTAATACACAAAAGTATCCTGTGAACAGTCATACCAAATAACAGCAACAATTAATGTTGAAATTGTAAACCTTTGCAACTTTATCGTGAAAATGAAAACCTCGCATAATATATATGCACCGAATTGGTCAATTAGGCTTAACTTTCTTATTTTCAGAAAAAGTTTGACTTTACCAATACTTTTTTTTACAACTTCTTTATTAGTAACCTAACCTAATATTTTTAGCCACATTCTACTAAATTTATCATATATTTATTTAAAATTATTTATTACTTTTATTAATATATTTTTCATTGTATTCAGATTGATTTTACAGATTCATTGCGAATTTTTTTTCACTGCCAATTCTGCAGAAATAACCCTTAGATATTAGGCCAAACTCTCGGTTTACAAGAAAAAGTGCGAGTGGTGTGGTATTTTGACCCATTAAATGGTATTAAAATTTGAAGATTTTTTGAATCACTTTCAGAAGACCCTAATTAAGGTGGGCTTTGGTATATTTAAAATAACAATGCGCAAAATTTTAAATTTTTAAATTCTTAAATATTTTATGTACCTTCGCATCAGTCTCGGGACTTTCGTACAAGTTGGGGGGCGGCAACTTCCTCTATTACGTTTCAAATGTGGCACTTGATTTTAATACATCTAAAGGATGTGTGCAAAAATCCCGGGTCACCGCTTCTTCATGCCCAAGCTTCTGCTCACTACAAAAATCTGGGAAATTTTTAAAATAAAAATAGTAAGTCTCAAAAATTCCCTCTCTTCTCTCTATTTATATATATATATATTATATATTATATATATATATATATATTTTTATATATTTTTATATATATATAATATATATATATATATATAAAATATATAATCGCAAACCAAGCGATACAGGATGCAAAAAAACCCACGGATGGGGGGGGTGGGGTGAATGAAAAATCTGGGCCCTTTCGTGTTTGTGAAGGTTTACTCGTCTGTCAGACCAAAGTAAGCATTTGACAAAGCTGGCTCGCCCTTTTGGAAAGAAAAAATTGAAAAAAAAAAAAACAAAAGATCAAAATTTTTTAACTAGGCAATAATATAAATGTGAGAATTTAAAAAAAGTCTACTTTAAAATTCAATCAAGGCAGGGAAAAACCCAAGTCCAAAACCCAAAATAAAAGTGAAATCTTTGACAAACAAACCCAACAATAAAAAATTTAACAGGAGCAGAACGAATACCTACAGGCGCGTTGGGAGCTGCCAGTCAAGTGTTTCCCCACAGGTCAGAAGTGATCTCGTGGATAGCGGGAGGTGGATAGCAGGAGCTAGTCACTCACCCTACCTTAATAATTAACAAGCAGACTGCCCAGCAAATTACCACAACCATGATTCATGATTTCACTACTCCTATCTATTAAACTTTTCCCTCACAGTGTTGCAATCAACACGTCATACATAAAGGTGGTGACCCTACAGACGTAAACATCTATAGGCCAATATCAAACTTACCATTGCTATCCAAAATCTTCGAGAAATTCGTGCACAGGAGACTATATTCATTTATAACGTCACAAAACATACTCAACCCCTGCCAATTTGGATTCAGGAAAAATAAAAGCACTAACGATGCAATTATAAAATTGCTAGACCTGCTTTACACAGCATTGGAAAATAAGGAATATCCGCTAGAAATTTTTATTGACCTAAGAAAGCGTTTGACACAGTAGACCACGGCATCCTACTCCACAAACTTGACCACTATGGTATAAGAGGCCATGCGCTTGCATATTTTAAATCCTACCTTTCTAATAGGTATCAGTATGTCACCATTAATAAAGACACAGCCTCATCAATACGGCCACTTGATACTGGAGTTCCGCAGGGAAGTATCCTTGGACCCCTGCTCTTCCTCATTTACATCAATGATCTTCCAAACACCTGAAAACCATTCTCTTTGCTAACGACACGACTTATGTCATCTCCCACCCTAATCTTGCCACCCTCAACACCATTGTTAACGAGGAGCTGCTCAAAATATCGACTTGGATGACAGCCAATAAACTTACACTTAACACTGGCAAAACCTACTATATTATGTTTGGCAGGAGAGCAGGTGTTGCGCAACTTAACATTAAGATCGACAACACTCTAATTGCCAGACATAATGAGGGCAAATTCCTTGGCCTATACCTCGACAACAACCTAAATTTCAGCACCCATATCCAACACATAACAAAAAAAGTATCCAAAACGATGGGGATCCTCTCCAAGGTACGATACTACGTACCGCAAACTGCCCTTCTCACACTATACCATTCACTTATATATCCATACCTCACCTATGCTATATGTGCTTGGGGTTCAACTGCAGCAACACACCTAAAGCCAATAATAACCCAACAAAAAGCCGCAGTAAGAATAATCACTAAATCCCATCCCTGGCAACACCACCCCCCTCCACTCTTCATAGATCTAAACTTACTCCCTGTTCAGAACATCCACACTTACTACTGTGCAATCTATATCTACCTTGACCTAAAATGCTTTCTTGATAGTTGTGACAGGATCCACAGGCATAACACCAGACACAAACATCTCTATGACATTCCCCGTGTTCGACTAAACCTTTACAAAAATTCAATGTATTTCAAAGGACCTAAAATCTGGAACACCCTACCTGAAAACTCTAGAACTGCAGACACATTCATCACTTTCAAAACTACAGTTAGAAAACATCTTATCTCCCTGATCCACCCCGACAACTAATTACATGATAACCACTTGGTGGTTCAAAATTACACTCGCTCACCCACTGACTATAAACCCTGAAATACTAATCTTAATCTTAAAATAATAAATCCTAACTAGTCATAAGTTTGCCTATGATACTCAAATATAGACACCTTGTATTGCGCCAAAACAAAAGCATTCACATTGCTAAACTCACAAATTATGATGTAGTCACTTAGCCTTAATACCATAATCTGTAAGGATTTAATGTCAAGAATTAATCTAAGTCTGCTCGAAATGCCTAGCCATGCTAGGTGTCCTAGTGGCCCCCTCTGTAATTAGTATTTTATAACATGTAAACCACAAAATACCCAAAACCTGTAAACCCCACATTGTAACCATTAAAGAGAATAAACTTGAATTGAATTGAATCATCAGGAGAATGCAAAATGCAGAAAAGAGGAGGATGTCCAAGCAAGTACGTTGACCGTCTTTACTGGAGTGAGTGAGTGAAGGAGGGAGTGAGGAGGGTACCGGAAGTGCCCGAAAGGCACAACAGTGCCCACAAACAGAAGGATGAATATTATAGCATTAGAAAAATCCCACAAGCATTATATTATAATAGCATGAACGAAATTAACGTGGCAGTAATAAAAAATTTGATCATTTGCCGCTCTGACATCAATAACTTTACACATATAAATATACTGAGAGTGATATAGAGGTCTCTGGCAGTTATAGGGTACCCTTCCAAGGGACATCGTGTCCATATAAATTGACGAGAAAACGGTAATATTTACAGGGAAATTAGGGGTAGACACCATGCCGAGCCCTTCTAGGGCAGGGTAGGTGCCCGAGCCAGAGCTTGCTACCACCTGCAGCTCACGAGACTGCCATTCCCATCAACCCCCCAGAGGTGGGGAAGCTAGCATAACAGAGAGGCCTAACTTGTCCCTACGAGCCCCGTCAGGGCGGGAAATGTGGCTAGGCCTGGGGACAGATGCTTCCAACGATGAGGAGGTACTTGTGCCTCCTCCAATGGCAGACATTAGTCTGAGATACTCCCGAGAAAGGGAGCCAAGGCCGGGCCACCACTTGGAAAAGGCCCAGGCCGGGAGAGTACCGGCGAATCAAGAAGAAGAAGAAGAAGAAAAAGAAAAAGAAAAAGAAGAAAAAAAAAAAGAAAAAGAAAAAGGAAAAGAAAAAGAAGAAGAAGAAGAAGAAGCAGAAGAAGAAGAAGAAGAAGAAGAAGAAGAAGAAGAAGAAGAAGAAGAAGAAGAAGAAGAAGAAGAAGAAGAAGAGGAATTAGGACCTATTTTTCCTGAGTTTCTGAAGGTTGAACCAGAGTTTGCCTCAGAATTATGTGGGTTGAATACCTGTAGCCGTCTTTCTTGTTACTGCAGATGCCTCCCCCTTTAAAAGAGTTTATTTTAATGAGCCCCGTTTCCTTTGCATAGCTTTTAGAAGTCTCCCCAGTAAATGTTACCGTTTTCCCGTCAGTTTAAATGAACACGTTATCCCATGGAAAGCTACCCTATAACTGCCAGAGACTATTATATCACTCACAATGTATTTATATGTGTAAAGTTATTGATGTCATAGCAGAATATGATAGAATCTTTTATTATTGCCACGTTAATTTCGTTCAGACTATTGTAATATTAATGCTTGTGGGATTTTTCTAATGCTGTAATATTCATCCTTCTGGCTGTGAGCACTGTTGTGCCTGGGGGCACTTCCGGTACCCTTCTCTCTCCCTCCCTCACTCAAGTGAAGACGGTCCTCTGGGAACGTACTTGCTTGGGCATCCACATCTTTTCTGCAATTTTACAAGCTCCTGATGATGTGTTGATTGCAACACGAAGGGCCTAGAGCTATCATTCTACTCCCTTCGTGTTTTTTGCATATAATATATATATATATATAAAATATATATATATTATATATAATATATATATATATATATATATTATATATATATAATATATTATATATATATTATATATATTATATATTATATATGTATGTATAAAGGGAAAGTTACCACCTTTATAGCTGGACTGGGTACCCTCATCCTCACAGAAGACAATAAAAAGTACCTCGGGGAAAACTCAAGGTTCTCCCCGGAGCTGTTTGAATATTTTCTTCTACCACCTCCTATTTTTTATATTCAATGTGAACATTAATTAATAAGAAATAAAACATAAAAAACAAAAAAAAACACTGCAGAAGGCCTACGGGCCCCATGCGAGGGGGGGTCCAAGCCCCCTTCCCGGCTTAAGCCAATGCCCCCAACCTAGAAAGGGTCGGTCCATTGATTTTAAGGGGGGAAACACGGAAACCCAAAACCTTTTTAGCACAAGCATAAAGATAAAGAGAAGACACTTGTGAAAACATTGGGCATCCCCACCGTGGGACGCCTCGCCATCCAGTGGCCCCCACCAACAAATTCCAGGACTTAACTTAAAAGACATTTAAAAACTATGTCTTCAAGTTATGTCCAGAATTTGCTTGAAAAAAGCCACGGTGGGGCAAAAACGTCTACAACAAAGATACCCAGATGTTGCACATGTGTTTACCTCTCTTGTCGGTATTATATACCATTTTCGTAACAACAAAACTATCAGGTCTAACTCACACCCCCCCACATCTTTCTCATGTATTTTTCCCAAACCCTTTTTTTTAAAAATACACAAAGTTCTGGCCTTTTTAACGGACTTGGGAAATTTGTTCCAAATTTATCCCCCAAAATTTTATTACCAAACCATTTTTTCCTATTACCCTCCTGAATCTGAATTTTTCCAAATTAAAACCCCTTGCCCCGCAAATCCTGTCTAGGCTAATATTTTCAGCACACTTTTTTACATTTCCCCCCTTTTTTATTTCCCGGTTCTTCCCTTATAAAACCCCAATCAAATCCCCCTGATTCTAAGTTTTTTCTGAGAGTGCAGTTTCAGGGCCCCTTTGTCTATCCTCTAGGGAAGGTTTCTGCTACATGGGATATCCCTTTTTCATCCTCCCCCCTTTTTACTTTTTCCCGGAATTTATATCCATTCTGTAATACGGTGACCAAAACTGTGCAGCATAAAACTTTAAAAGAGGCCCAACCAGGATGTTTTTGAGTTGAAGGGAAAAACCCGGGACTCCTTTTTTTAGCTTTTTGATATGAAACCAAAGGGTTCTTTTCTTTTTTTGCGAACAAATTATGCATGTTTTCTTGGTTTCAGATTAATGCTAACCCGAAAAATTTCCCAAAAACTTTTTCGCAACCCTTAAAATTAAGTCTTTCATTATTTAATTTATTGTGGCATGGTTATTTTCCTGTCCCCAAAATTTAGAACTTTGATTTGTCTATTTAAACTGATCTCCCACTTCCCCGACCACTGCATAGTCATTCAAATTTTCCCGGGATGCTCGAATGCCCTCGTCAGAATAAAATTCGGGGCCCTTTTTTTGGTTTTTGTCATCGGCAAATTGCCGATGTCGCTTTTTCCCCTATCTATGTCGTTTATGTAGTTGTGAACAGCGGGGGGCCCCCCAACATGCCCCCTGTGGAACCCGCCTGACGCTTCCCCCCTTTGATTTCTCCCATTATCAAACTTCTGCTGCCTATTTGTAAACCCCATGCCTTACCCGGAAAAAATTTCCCCTCCTATTCCAGTGCTTTAATTTTCCTCAATAGTCTTGATGTGGGACCCTGTAAAAAAAGCCTTTACTGAAGCCCATAAACATATATTTCATTCCCTGTCTCCTCCTCAAATACCTTAGTAAAAAAAAGTTAAAAATTCGTAAGGCGGGAAAACCCCCCTTTTGTAAAACCCCATGCTGAGATTGTTGATTAATTTATGTTTTTCAGGTGGTAGAACTGCCTCGGCAATTTTGTTTTCCATAAATTTTCCCACTATGGGGTTGGGCTTTTTGGTCTATAGTTCGAAGCTAAGGCCTGTCCCCTTTTTTTGAAATAGGTACCCAATTTCCCATTTTCCATTATTGGCACCATGCCAGTTTTAGTGATATGTTGAAAAGATTACCCAAAAAGGTGTGCAAAGTCCTTTTTAATTTCCCTTTTAGAACCTTGCATACGTTCTGGGGCCCGGGGGGATTTGTTGGTTTTAATTTATCTATTTGCCTGGGGACCATGTCACTTTGACCCCCAAACGGCACAGTTTATTATCGTCCCGTTTACATAATTTATCATTTTGGAATTTCGCTGGGATCCCCCTTTTGTAAAAATGAGAGGAAAATATGTGTTAAAAATTTACCATTTCTTATCATGTCAGTGAGCTGACCCCCAGGAAAATTTTTGGGGGGCCTATTTGTCCCTGATTTACATTTACAAAAAAAACACAAATTAAAACAATGGTACAATGTTTTTAAAAATATATATTAATATATATTAAAAAATTAAAAAAATTTTAAAATATTATATATTATATATATATTAAATTTTATACTTATATATATTTAAAATATATATATATATTTTTAAATTTAAAAAATATATATATATATATTTTATTTATATATATATATATAAATATTTTATATATATTTTTATATATATATATATATATATAATAAAAATATTATGTCGTGCCCAATAGGCAGAATTGCGATCTTGGCTTTAAAAAAACAAAAGGCTCATCTTGCCCTATAGGACAAATGAAAATTTGTGTATGCAATAATTTCCCAAATCATTCTAAACTAACGAAAGAATATATTTACTGTGTTTGTTTAGTTTAAAATTTATTGTAAAAAATTAAAAATTTATTTAGGGGGGTTAGGCTAAAATAAATTTTCTTTTTAAAAAAGGTTGGGAAAGCTTTTAAGATTTTTTGGGAGAAAAATTAAAATTTTTTAAATTTAAACATTAATGAAAAATATATTTTTAAAAACGATAAGGAAAAATTTCGAAAGGATTAATTTTAAATGAGTTCTTGAAATTTGGGACCAGTTTTACATTTCGGCACGAATTTTTAAACAAAATTATATTTTATTTTATATTATAATATATATAATTTTTTATATATATATATATATATATATATATATATATTTTATATTTTTATATATATATATGTATTTTATATATATATATAATATATTTTATATATTATATATATTTTATATATTTTATATATTATTATTTTTATATTATTTACATATGTCGGCCGAAGCAGGGAACTTGCGACTTGGTTTAAATGAAGTTCATTTGCATTGGACAAGTGAAAATTTTGGAAAGCAAAAATTTCGCCAAAAAATTTAAACCCCTAACGAAAAAAAATATATGTATGGTGTTTGTTTAGAATTAAATTATTGTAAACAAATCTAAAATATATAGTGGGTTAGGCTAAAATAAATTGTTCTTCTTATAAAAAGGTTGGGTAAGTTTTCTAGATTCTTTTGGGAAAATTTAAAATTTTTTCATTAACATTAAGAAAAAAAAAGTATCTTTAAACGATAAGAGAAAATTTTAGAAGGACTTAATTTTAAATGGTTCTTGCTAATTTCCGTTTTACATATTTGGACGACATATTTTATAAAATTTTATATATATATTTTTAAAATTTTTTTATATATATATATATATTTTATATATATATATATATTTTTTGTGTTATATATATATATATATATATATATATATATATATATATATATTATTTTTATATATAATATATTTTTTATATATTATTTTTTATATATATATTTTATATTTTATTATATATAAGGTTCAGAAAGATTTTGGCGAAAAAATTTTTTCAACACAAATTTTCACTTTCCTATATGGAAGTGAGCGTTGCTATTTAAAAGATCGGAAGTTCGATTTCGGACGACATTATTTTATATATATATAATATATTATATATTAATATATAATTATATATAATATATATTATATATATTATGTTTTTAAATATAAAGAATTTTTATATATATATATATTATAATAATTTTTATATATTTAATTTTATATATATATATGTATATAGATAAATATTTTATATATATAATTATATATATATATATATATATATATATATATTTTATATATTTTTTGTTTATATTTTTCATTATTATATATTATAATTATATATATTTTAAATTTATACATATGTATATAGTTATATATATATATATTATTATATATATTATATATATATTATATATATATTTTTTATATTATATATATTATATTATACATTTGTTTTAAAATATATTTAAATATTATATATATATATTATTTATATATATATTTTTATAATACATTTTTATATATTATATATATATTTATATAATATTATATGTATGTATTATTATATGTATGTTATATACTCTGTGTCAATTACGTCCATTTGTATAACCAAAAAATTATTTATTACTCCTCTCATCTTAACAGTATGTTATATGCAATTTTTTTTCCCCATTAGGGAAAATTTCAGCAGATCACAGTTATGGTTCGATTTAAAAAGAGCCACGGCTAACGGACCAAAGTTCTGGGGTGACCGACGATGTTTAGCAGACCTCGCCCGCTCAGTTGCCTAAATTTTACTGAAAAAAATTACAGTCCAGCTGTTTTTAGATGCTTTTTTACAATAATCTGGCGACACTGTAGCTTTCACATTTTTTATGGTGTGTACGCTAACCCACTCGGCTTGGATGGGAGAGGTTCTTTCGTTAGAGAGTGGAAATAAAAATTGATAAACAGATTATATGACATTTAAACAAACCCATGCTATTCTATTGAAAATTTAATAAGAGAGGGGTTCTAATTGAACTGAGAAAACGAAGATAATCTTCTTTGAAATATGTCAGTTGATATAAAAAAAAATTTTTTTAAGACTATTGAAATAAATATTTTTAAAATTACTTAGTTAGTTTATTAGTTCATGTGTAGACATATTTATATATATTATTTATATATTATTATATATATATAATATATATTATATATATATATATATTATATATATATATATATATATTATATATATTGTGTGGTGTGTGTGTACATAGTCGTGCCGAATATGTAAAATGGTCAATTGCAAGAAGGCCCAGTATGGTACGGTGGTGAACGCTGGTCCCTTTGTCCCGAGGTTCTTAGGTTGAGTTCCTTCGACCTTATGATTGTCTGCATCGCTTTTGGGCGTGCAACCCCCTTGCCTGACGCTCCTCAGAAACCTGAAGCAGGGGTACGAGGAGGTTTGGCTTCGCTGCTGGATGAGGTAGAGTGGGGTCGTCTTTGCACCCCTTACTGTTTCCCCAGCGGTAATCAGTAACGACACGCCAGGTGTGCGCAGGAGAGTAAAATATGTGGGCATTGAACTTATTAGTGGGGCTTTAACCCCTCGTCAGTCGATGTTTATTCCCCCAAATTATACGAGAAAATATGGCATCAGAGACGGGTTTATATGGAGTGGCACAAAAACGGTTGTATTAAAATTTTCGTGGAAAGTCAAAATGTCAAGTTACGGGTTTGGTTGATCTTTACCAAGATGTCAGCATTACTGAACCCCGGGCAGTGGGGTCAATTTGGGTTGATGTTCACGAATTATTGGGGGGTTAAGCCCCGCAAGGCCCTTTGAGGTGTGAGGTAGATATTCGAAATGTTTCGAACGTTATGGAACTACATCTCCCCCAACCTGGCAAATGGGTAAAAGGTTTTTACACAGGTTTTCCCTGGGGGTTCTTTTAATCTCAAGATGCGTTAGGCCCCTATCCCCCGTATGTATATTGAAGAGTTTAGAACCCAGGTATGGTGCGTATGCGGGGCAGAGACGTAGTCCCGACTGTGTGGCGAATTTGCATATGGCGGAGACTGGGGCAAGCGGGTTGGCTCCTGGGGGAAAGGGGGGGCACCTGCGCATGAGCACCCGATGCCTAAAAAGAACGGGGGCAAGGAGGAGGGGGGGGTTCGCATGGGGAGTGTAGAGGTAGTGGCTCCTCCAGGGAATCGGAAGAAAGGGGTGACCCATGAACCCCGGGCCCTCACAGTGGCCCCGGGGCCCGGCAAGGGGGGAAAACCCCTGCGTGACCCCCGGGCCTAAGAAGAAGGGTGCAAGGGGGGGGCGTGGTCGATGTGGAGTGAAGAGGGGGTGGTCCCCCTGGGGAATGGGGAAAAAATGTGACATAAATCACCTCCCCCATCAACATTTACAGTTGTCAAGTGAGGAGGTACGGAGGGCGCAGCAGTGAAGGCTATTGGGGAGATTTGGAGAGGGTGTACAGGCTATGTTAAGTTAGGAGGTGGAGATTTACGCGAACAAGACCGGGGCGGGCAGAAGGGTGTGTGGGGAGGGGAGGATCAGGTGGCACTGTGGGGGGCAGTGCGAGTGCCATGGAAGGGATGGGGCGGATTAGGGTGGTAGAGGGGGAAGTCCATTGTGCTGGTCCGGGACTCAGATAGGGAAAAAACTGAGGGAGCTAAAAGGAAAAAGGGCAGCAGCGTCAGTTTCGGACGATGTTCTGAAGCCGGCGCAAAGGGGGGGGGAAAAAAGACAGGGGGGGTTAGGTACCCAGAGTGACTCTGCGAGAGGGCCACAACAAAAGGGGGGGGGGATGGGGGGAAAGGGGGGGGAGTCTGTGGAAAAGGCACATTCCGGGGAACGGTCTAAAAGGGGAAAAGAATCTTGACCTGGGGCGGGGAAGGAAACCTTAAACTGGCCAGGGTTGTAACAATAAATATTAATGGTCTGTGTGATGGTGTTAAAGGGGAGTGCTTCGGATGTTTTTAAATAGGTACAAGGTTGACGTGTTTTTTTTGTGAGGGCACAATTTTAAGCTTGGTCGTGAAATTTGGTGCCTGGGTTCAGGCTTATGTGTTGCCTTTGGCGTTTAAAAGGGGGTGGGTGTTTTGATAAGGAGGCGAGCCCGGTTGTTTTGCATAGGAAAGGGGGGGGAGGGGGGGGGTATTAGTGGGGAAAGGATGGTGGAGGGGAGAGAGAGTGGCGTTTGTGTGTGTGATGCCCAGCAAAAAAGTGGTGAAAGTGAAGGGTTTTTGGGGGAGGAGCTCGTGTATTCCCTCGCAGTTCCCGTCTGGGCGATTGTGGGGGGGGGATTGGAATTTTTTAATTAGGGACAGACGGGAACCAAGGGGGGTATTTTTCCACAGTTTTGGGGGGGGCCTGCTTAGAGATCTTCAGTTAGTGATGCTTTCGGGGGGGTCTTTGGAGGGGGAAACTACTTTTATAAAAAGGGGATATGCGGTGTTTGGACAGGTTAATTTATTCAGGGGTTTGGTAGGTCTTTTAAAAATATTGGATGGTGTCTTCGTCATGGGGGCGGTATTGTGGGGTGGGGATGGGATGTTTGGTCGTAGGCAGGGGAAGTTATTGGAAATGAAACGATTTTTTTGGAGGATAGGGAGGGAGTGGAGCTTTTTGGCAATATTTTGGGAACGCTCTGTCCCGACAGAAGGATGAGGCGATGGGGTGGATGGTGGGTAGTTGGCAAAGTTACGATTAGTCAATTTTATGTGAGGGGGGCAAAGCATTAATAATTGGGGTAGGGTTTTGTAAATTACTTAGAATTGATACGGAATTGTTCGGGGGGGGCGGTGGCCCGGGGGTACCCGGTGGGGATATACACATGTTGAAGGACGTCGGGAGCGGCGTTTTGAAGCTGTACGGGTACAGTCGGGGGGTTTGGGCGAAGTACTCTGGGCGAAACCATCAGCTTGTGTGCTGCGAGGACAGAAAGGGCGACGCGCGACTAAATACCGGGTTTGCAAAGTCATATCTTCTGTGGGGGGGGTTTTTGAGAGGGTCGGTATTAAAGGACACCCAAAGGGGAATGAGTGAATATGCAGATGTGGTTTGGGAAACGGAAAAGTAGTGGGGGGGAGTAGAGGGTTTTGGGAAGGTATGTGAGTATGTGCCGTGCAAAAGGGGGGGGGAGTGATCGCGGGGCAATGGGTGGGGCTGAGGAGGGGGAAATTTTGAGAGCCCTTTGGAAAGGGAAGGGTAAGGGGCCCCCGGGGTCGATGGTTTACCTAGCGAAATTTTTGTACGCACTGGGGTTGCTTGGGGTTTCCCAGTAAGGTTAAGAAAGCCTGAAAAAACGGAGGTAAAAATGGGAGGGGAAACTCAGGCAACGGCGGTGTGGTGTTGGTCCCAAAGGGTAACGCAAAGTACCCTTTGGGATTACGAAAAATTTCGTTGCTTTTTGCTGATTTAAAAATTTTTTGCGAAAATTTTGGGAATGGCTTAAAGTGTTGTGGGGGGGTCGGTTTGAGTCTCAGTTTTTTTTTACCTGGTAGGTCAATGAGCGCGGGCCCCGGGTTTCAAGGGGTTCCCGGAGAACATGGAAAGGGGGGAAAGGGGCGTTTGGGGGGTTGGATTGGCAAGGGGTTTGTGGGGGGAAAGAAAGGCTTTGGGGTTTCTCCCACGACAGGGGTTTGGGAAGAAATAGTGGGGTGGGTGGATACGTTGTACTAAACGCGAAGGTAAGGGGGCAAACAAAGGGTGTGTGGGGGGGGGGGAGTCAACTGGAGCGGGGTCTTCGGCAGGGGGTCCTTTTTTCAAAATATTTTTTGCTTTTGTTCAGGGTCCCCTTTTTTGGATGGTGGAGGATCGTTAAAGGGGGGGGGGGGAAAGGTGAGCGAAGCCGTGGCCTGGTTTTTGGGGGGCTTGTTTTTGGGTACCACTATTTTGGCAAGTGAGGAGACACGGTTGGACTTTTTGGGGGAAATTGTACACCCCTTTTTTGGGGGAGTACTGGGATGAAGGTAATCTGAAAAGTCAAGATCATGGGGCTGGGGGGATGGCAGAGAGATTAGATTGGGGGTGTGATGTTTTGCAGGGAAAGGGCCGGGGGTCTGAAAAACTCGGTGTATGTATGAGGTGACCTGAGTGCTTTTCAAGGATTAGCAATTCGAAAAAGGTGGTGGAAAAAAGGTGCCGACGGTTGGGAAAGCTGCGACTCACCTTTAAAAACCTAGTCAACGTGAAAAGTCATCGTGATTACTATATAGTAAAGTTGGTTTGTTTCGGCTGTGATGCCGTAACAGGGAAAGGCGTCAGAGTATTCTTAGAATGGGTTCAAATTTTTGTGGGGTTCAGGGTGCAACTCTTTCGAAGGGAGGTGTGGGAAATTTCCCGGGATGTGGGGAGGGTTAGGGTTTTTTGGACTTGAGAAAACGCGTGAAATGTGTGTTTATTAAGAGGGAAGTGATGAGTGCAGGTGGGGTGGAGGGAGGGTCAGCTAGATAAAGGACATCTCACCTAGGAAATGTTTGGGGGGCGGAAATGAAAAAAATGCGAGCAGGTTTCGGCCTAATGTTAGCCAGGGAAAGGAAAAATAAAGGTGGGAAAATTTGTGTAAAAAGTTAGAGAAAGTAGGGCGCCCGGGGAGGGGATTACCCCATGTAGCATGGGGTGTAATATGGCGAAGATTTTGTAAATTAAAGGGTGACTAGGGCGCGTGAGGTTTTGTACCGTTTCCTGCATGGGGTTTTTTCCCAAAGGGAGCGATGCTCCCGGGTAGGGGGTTATTGAGGGTGGGGGGGGTGGAGATGCATGGGGAAGGGGGCTGGTATCTGGTCTATTTTTGTGAGGTTTGGAGTGCCAGGGATGGTTTCGAAGGTGTGGTGAGGGGGGGGGTAAGGTGTGGCGGTATTGCGGCGTTTTAGTTTGAATGAGTGGGGTTGGAGGAGATGTGGTAAGAGGTTTGCATTGTCATCGTGGACTACATATATGTTTTTTGGGGTTGAGGGGGAAGGGGGTGGGGATGTGCTGAGAAGGACTTTTTCGGGCCCCTTTTATCGAACTTTGTGTCCAAAAAGAGCATTTTTGGGGGAAAAAGGGGGGAAGAGTATTTTCTGAGGGTTATGAGGGCTAACAATAGGGTTTTTTTTGGCGTTATAAAGGGGGTTTAATGCGGGGTGAGTGGGTTGGGGAAAAGGGGGGGGGGGTTCAGGGGATTTCAAGGGCTCACCTCCTTGGGGGGCAGTGTGTGGTTGGGTGTGATTGGGGGTACTGTGTGTGCCCGATGAGTGGTTGTGCAAGAAAGTTTTGCTTAGTTCCTTGGGGAAGGGGTAAGGGGAGATTAAATTATAAATGTATTAATGTTTTCCTATAAAATTTTTATAACATGTTTTTTTCTTTGGTAGGTTTATGTTCCCTTGCATGGTTTGCAATTTGAATTTGAATTTTCTTGAGAGGGTTTTCCTTTTACTATTTCTTGAAAGCATGAGTTTTTTTTTTTTTTTTTTGTAACGTGGTCCCGCATCGTTTTGCGTAAATTTCCATTATTATTATTCTTATTTATGGTTTGTAATTTTGGTAGTCCTGTACATTCAGGTTTTAAATAATGTTTCCTCAAGTGACATGTTATAATAATCCCAAATTGAGGATAATTAATGCATGTTATCAGGGTTTGGGGATGGGGTTATTTTCAAAGTGGTGTGTGAGTGGGGGGGGGGGGAGGGATGGTGGGTCACCTGTGTTGCAGCACAGGTTTCTTAATAAGGCATATTGTAGGTCTGGTGTATTTGTTGCGAGTTGTATTATGGGTGATTGTCATTAAGCTTGGTGCATTATTGTGTTGAGGTTGTAATTTTAGGAGTTTTATTTATAGCCATTTTGTGGCCTTTGTTATTATAACTTTATTCCTTCTTAAAATGTGATATGTTTTAAAAACTTGTATATAGTAGACTGTCAGATGTTGCCTGGATTGTTTTGTGTTTATATATTGTTTTACTGATATTGTCCTTGTTCATTTTTTTTATATATGTACCTATTAATATTTGTACATGAAGTTTTAAATAAAATATAAAAAAAAAATGATTGTTCTCATTGTTGTCACTCATCTCAGTGTTTCTCTTGCCACTGCTCAAATCGTGGATAATCTAGTATATTATTCTTGCTTCAGTCAGCAGTTGTTAAATATCAAACTCTTGAAATACAGCGTCAGACCATAGTGCGATCATTGTGCTAGAATGTTTAGCTATCATTTGTACTAGACTGCTTAGTATCATTATGCTCGTCTATTTCAGTTTCATTTGTTAATATTTCAATTTCGTTGTGCTATTCTGTTTTAGTTTCGTAGTGCTAGTCTGTTTTTGGTGTAGTTATAATATGCAACTGTAGGTGTCATGCTCACGAGTTTTTCCCATCGATTATAAAACTTGTATTTTTGTGTCCTATTTCGTCACAAAAGTCATTGTATACTGACAGCCATAATGAGAGTGAAATGTAACAAGCAGAGAATTGCATATGATGTTATTTTTTTCCGTGGAGGTAAATAACAATAAGAGACTTGAGTAATTTATGCATGTTTTATCTACATTTGTGATTTAATGTCTCAATTACGTTTACCAGGCCTTGATTTTGTCTATTTTGTAAATGCATATATGCCAAGGACTTTTAATTTGTACTAATTTTGCTAAATTCTAAACTTTGTCTCAAATGCTTCTTAGGGTAAATACGGTTTGTATGTTACATATCCAATTATGTTTACTCAGGGTTGCCATAATACTTCATAATTTTTAAATTTGCCAGTAGTTTACAGATAATGGTTTATCTTTGTCGTATGATGCGTGTTTGTTGTAGCACCTGTGTGAAAGAAAATGCAAATATGTTATTGTGTAATGATGTTTCTCAAGACATTTTGTTTTACGAGTATTTTCAAGGAATTTTTGTATGGCAGGATTATGAGTACTTACAGCCAATTTTTGTAATGCAGTATTTTGAGTATTTACAAGTAGTCTTTGTCATGTAGGACTGTGAGTACTTTCAGCTAGTCTTCGCAATGCAAGATTATGAATACTTACAACCACTCTTAGCAATGCAGGAGGATGAGTACTTACAACCACTCTTTGCAATGCAGGATTATGAGTACTTACAACCACTCTTAGCAATGCAGGATTATGAGTACTTACAACCACTCTTAGCAATGCAGGATTATGAGTACTTACAACCACTCTTCGCAATGCAGGATTATGAGTACTTACAACCACTCTTAGCAATGCAGGATTATGAGTACTTACAACCAAGCTTTGCAATGCAGGATTTTCATCTATTCAGTGTCCCTAATTTTTAACCGGTTAACAGCTTGATCTAAATCTATTACACGACAAACACAGTTTTCAAACCTCACCAAACATAATGTTATTCTTTTAGCCTTATATCTAAACTTTTCCAAATATCTTACCTGGAGTTATCTGGAGAGAGTTTCGGGGGTCAACGCCCCCGCGGCCCGGTCTGTGACCAGGCCTCCTGGTGGATCAGCGCCTGATCAACCAGGCTGTTGCTGCTGGCTGCACGCAAACCAACGTACGAGCCACAGCCCGGCTGATCAGGAACTGACTTTAGGTGCTTGTCCAGTGCCAGCTTGAAGACTGCCAGGGGTCTGTTGGTAATCCCCCTTATGTGTGCTGGGAGGCAGTTGAACAGTCTCGGGCCCCTGACACTTATTGTATGGTCTCTTAACGTGCTAGTGACACCCCTGCTTTTCATTGGGGGGATGGTGCATCGTCTGCCAAGTCTTTTGCTTTCGTAGTGAGTGATTTTCGTGTGCAAGTTCTGTACTAGTCCCTCTAGGATTTTCCAGGTGTATATAATCATGTATCTCTCCCGCCTGCGTTCCAGGGAATACAGGTTTAGGAACCTCAAGCGCTCCCAGTAATTGAGGTGTTTTATCTCCGTTATGCGCGCCGTGAAGGTTCTCTGTACATTTTCTAGGTCAGCAATTTCACAACATTTTCTACAGAATTATTAAACGGATTATTTATGATATCTGGATCTTTAAATTTCAGTAGTACCGATATAGTTTTGAATTTGATTTGTTTGTAGTCTTCTGGAGAACAAAGTTTTATTATAAATAAAAAACTCGAGTTCCTAAGATAAATTGGTATTTTTTTTTTCATATATGTTTTACAAAGACAGTTTCGGAAAACTGAAGATGACGCAGGATTGACCAAGGAACATTTGCAGAGTTCAAGGCATTTACTAAGAAAACGTTTTGCCTCCAGTGGCGAAACGTTTCCTCAGTATACATGCTGTCGGTGTGACTACACCGGAATGTTTAACTCCACCTCAGTGTGGCGAAATAAACCGCACATGTCAGCCAACATTAGTGATTTTTTTCAATACAGTTATTACAAAAAAAGTTATTTTTTAAGATGGTAGGTTTACTCATTTTGTAATAAAGAGTTCGGGATACATAAACAACATTAAAATAAATTAATCTTTAATATTATATAAAAAAACTATCTTTGGTCTAGAGGTATTTGAACTAATAAACATCTGATAATATATACATATTACAATAATAAATTATAATTAGCATTTTACTAAAATAATAAATAATAATTCGTGACCCTACACAGGGTACAACTCTTGACACTACTGTGTCACTATATTATATATATATATATTATAATTATATATATATATATATATATATATATGCTAAAATAATAAATTATACTTAACATATTTACAATAATAAATTACAATGAACTGCTTATGACGCTCCGTGTCTCACACGACACTTATCCGTGGTGTGTTGTGACGCTCCCTCTCAACTGTGTCACTTGACACCCTTTCTTCAGTGGCCCGGTGGCCTGGTGGCTAAAGCTCCCGCTTCACACACGGAGGGCCCGGGTTCGATTCCCGGCGGGTGGAAACATTTCGATACGTTTCCTTGCACCTGTTGTCCTGTTCACCTAGCAGCAAATAGGTACCTGGGTGTTAGTCGACTGGTGTGGGTCGCACCCTGGGGGACAAGATTAAGGACCCCAATGGAAATAAGTTACAGTCCTCGATGACGCACTGACTTTCTTGGGTTATCCTGGGTGGCTAATCCTCCGGGGTTAAAAATCCGAATGAAATCTTAACTTATCTTATCTTACCGTGTCCACTAGACACCCTTTTCTCTGTGTCACACGACACTCCTACTCTCTGTCATACGACACCCTTTTCTCTGCGTCATACACAATATCTCTACTGTGTCACTCTTGACACTCTTGTCTCTGCGTCGCACACTATCATCCACAGCGTCTTTCTCGAGGCCAGTCACATGATACTATTCAATGTACACTACAACCAGGCCATCTTCAGTGTCACACGACACCCTTTTCTTCTCAGTGTTCCACTACGGTCCTGTAGCATATCTCAGTGTTCCACTCCATCATACTTCCCTAAGTGTCACACTACGGTCCTAGCCCAGTTCAGTGTAACACTCCAACCTTTTCTTCATGTAATGCCCCACTAAAACAGCATCAGAAGACTCCGGCCCACAGTTGACCAGCGTAGGCGGTGAGTCCGCAGACATCACCGGTAGTCCTGTAAATACTCTCCAAGGCCGGTAGAAGTACACCGTAAGATGGTCTGGTGAGTACTATCTACCGCCTTCAAGACCAATTGACACACCGCAAGGAGGTTCGGTTAATCCTGCTTGCCGAACACCATGCTGCAAGCTCACTGAATGCGGCCGTCAAGTAACTGAGGCCAACAGACTCAGTGAGCTGCGGTGAGCGCTTCCTCTAACGCCAGTAGAAGTCAGTAGAATACTCTACTGCCAGTAGATGTGTACGATTAGGTGTTCTGGTAACTACTGCGTAGATGCGTACCGTGAGGTGTTCAGGTACTTACTGCTCTAAGGCCAGTAGATGTGTACCATTAGGTGTTCAGGTACCTACTGCTTAGATGCGTACCGTGAGGTGTTCAGGTACATACTACTTCTAAAGCCAGTAGATGTGTACCATTAGGTGTTCAGGTACCTACTGCTTAGATGCGTACCGTTAGGTGTTCGGGTACTTCCTGCTTCAAGGCCGGCTCAGCAGACCCCACATTGGGTTTGATGACGTACCAAGTGGTACTGCCGGCCGGCAGGACTCCAGAAGTGATATTTATTTTCCGCCTCTGCGAAAAATTTCATGGCTGGAACAAGAACCATGAAAGATCAAGGGGAAATATACCTTGATGCCAGTGACTGACTTTTGATCTAAGGAATTAGATGAACCCTCTCCTTCCTCGGAACAAATTCTGGTCACTCTCCATCCCCCAGGCGCTGTATGACCCCTCAGGGTTTACTACTTCCCCAGGGCAGTGAATGCCCTGAGCAACAGGCCTAATTTTTTTTGTATATGTTACAAAGAATTAAGAACATAACATTATTTTTCATGGTATATTTACTCTAACCAGAATTTTTTTATTTAACAAACCGAAATTATTATTATATAATGGACGTTTACCATGTTTCATAACTGCCTCTTCTAAAATATTTCTTTCCAGTCAAGGTGCTACTAGGTACTAGTACCTTGTACTAGGACTCTAGTACAAGGTACTAATACAAAATATAAACAAGACAGACATACAGCAACTCAGAGAGAAATTAAAAAAAAATGAACAGTAAACAAAATAAATATTTAATAATTTACAGCAACTAAGTGAAATTACTGTAAATGATTTATTGTGAAAACAGAGAATATTAATTATTATTTTCCCATAAAAATAGCTTTTTATTTAAGACATATTATTATAATCAAGGGGGAAGCGCTAAACCCGGAGGATTATACAGCGCCTGGGGGATGTGGAAGGCATTCAGGCTTAATTCGGGGAACTGGAGCACAGATCCAATTCCCTAAATCAAGAGCCCCTCACCAACATCAAGGAACCTTCCCTGAAGGGTATTTAAGACATAAAAAGATCACATTAGGCAAGGCACAATTAAGGCATTTATCAAGGAGACGTTGAGCCTACCAGGGCCTTTATGAATCTAATACAGAGAACTGAAGTTTTCGGAAACTTTAGTGTGTAGCTGAAATTAGTCGATTCATGTTGGGGCGAGGATATAATTTCTTCATCCATAAAGTCTCTGGCGGGCGAAAACGCCTCTAATAAAAGTCATAATACCCCATTTGTCCTACACATGTGTCGATGTCAATCATTTACAACCTGGCCCGTTAGGTACTTAATTTTCAGAGCGTAGCTAAATTTCACTACGGACTGTCATGCATCAAGGCAACACTGTTGTTTAGTGGACGTAAAATTCACCAGAAATGAGACGCTGCTGCTAAGCGAAACGTCTCTTAAATAAAAGTTGGGCGAACATTTTTGTTAGTTGGTTTGGGCTCAAAAAGACTTGCCAAGTATGGGACAGTAGACCTGTAGAAATGTTTATCCTAATGTTGAATATGTTTTCTTTGCACATTTGTCGGTACTAGTTACCTTGAGAGACTCATCCAGAAATTGAGTAAATGTAACTAAATAAACATACTTGCATATCTGTGATCTCTCGCCCTGACGTAGGTTCTTCCTCGCACAGAAGTCCGTGTAGCGAGGGTAATTACCTTGAATGATTTCCACTGTAATGTAATGTAACCTTCAATGCGGATTAAAAAAATAGGGATTAACTTCTCTCACTCTGTTCTACACATAGTCTGACTTCTGATCTCTTTGTCCCGTCTGGCTCCCTCACCTTCGTGTATTCGTGTCTTGTAAATGGGCCAATTCGGATCGAAAACGTCGTCATAAACTTTTCTCTCCGATGTGGGTGCTATTTGTGTGTTCACACATACACAAATATGTGTATTCACACAAGGTTATCTATGTGAATACATAATTCGGTCATCCATGATCCTTCTTTAGACGGCCTTCTAATTTTCCATATCTAGGCGTAAAACCTAGTCGTAAAGTCTAGTCGTAACTTATACTTGCTGCGATGCAGTCATGACAATTTCGTGGACTAGGAGAACAACGTTTGATTTGGACTGTGGAGTTCAACACTTCTAAAGTCCGATTCACTGACCATCTGAAAACTGCTGTAAGACTGACAGGCTGCCTGATCAAGTCATCTTCACCTTTCCACTACCTACAATATTGTCACCTTTGTATTGGACTGTAGAAGACTGCAAAACAGGAGAAACGTTTCCACATTAAAAATACCAATGTCGCACATGTGTTTTGTTCATCTATTTGCATGAAAAATATATATTATTATACTGAGTAAGTCATAATGCTCAGTGAGCATCTATCATAACACACGGGTCAGCGCATCACATGCAAGTGTCGTGGCTCCTGAGGGAACTAATGCTCACAATTCTACTTCTTAGACCATTTTTTTAAAATATATCAAGTAGCATTTTTCTTAATATATCAGCAGTCTCCCACCGAGGCAGAGTGACCCTAAAAAGAAGAAACACTTTCATCATCACTCACTCCATCACTGTTTTGCCAGAGGACTGCCGATACTACAGTTTAGTTAAAAATATCAACATATCCCCACCCCTTCCTTCAGAGTGCAGGCATTGTACTTCCCACCTCCACTCCTCCTTCAGAGTGTAGACACTGCACTTCCCACATCCACTCCTCCTTCAGAATGTAGGCACTGCACTTCCCACATCCACTCCTCCTTCAGAGTGCAGGAACTGTACTTCCCACTTCCACTCCTCCTTCAGAGTGCAGGCACTGTACTTCCTATCTACACTCATCCTTCAGAGTGCAGGCACTGTACTTCCTATCTCCACTCCTCCTTCAGAGGGCAGGCACTGTACTTCCCATCTCCACTCCTCCTTCAGAGTGCAGGCACTGTACTTCCCATCTCCACTCCTCCTTCAGAGTGCAGGCACTGTACTTCCCACCTCTACTCCTTCAGAGTGCAGACACTGTACTTCCCACCCCACTCCTTCAGAGTGCAGACACTGTACTTCCCACCTCCACTCCTCCTTCAGAGTGCTGACACTGTACTTCTCACCTTCACTCCTCCTTCAGAGTGCAGACACTGTACTTCCCACCTCCACTCCTCCTTCAGAGTACAGACACTGTACTTCCCACCTCCACTCCTCCTTCAGAGTGCAGACACTGTACTTCCCACCTCCACTCCTCCTTCAGAGTGCAGACACTGTACTTCCCACCACTACTCCTCCTTCAGATTGCAGACACTGTACTTCCCACCTCCACTCCTCCTTCAGAATGTAGACTCTGTACTTCCCATCCCCACTCCTTCAGAGTGCAGACACAGTACTTCCCACCTCCACTCCTCCTTCAGATTGCAGACACTGTACTTCCCACTCCCACTCCTTCAGAGTGCAGGCACTATACTTCCCACCTCCACTCCTCCTTCAGATTGCAGACACTGTACTTCCCACGTCCACTCCTCCTTCAGAGTGCAGGCATTGTACTTCCCACGTCCACTCCTCCTTCAGAGTGCAGGCACTGTACTTCCCACCTCCACTCCTTCAGAGCGCAGGCACTGTACTTTCTACCCCCACTCCTCCTTCAGAGTGCAGACACTGTACTTTCTACCCCCACTCCTCCTTCAGAGTGCAGGCACTGTACTTCCTACCCCCACTCCTCATTCAGAGTGCAGGCACTGTACTTCCCACCTCCACTCCTTCAGAGTGCAGGCACTGTACTTCCTACCTCCACTCCTCCTTCAGAGTGCAGACACTGTACTTCCCACCTCCACTCCTTCAGAGTGCAGGCACTGTACTTCCTACCCCCACTCCTCCTTCAGAGTGCAGACACTGTACTTCCTACCCCCACTCCTCCTTCAGAGTGCAGGCACTGTACTTCCCACCTCCACTCCTTCAGAGTGCAGGCACTATACTTCCTACCTCCACTCCTCCTTCAGAGTGCAGACACTGTACTTCCCACCTCCACTCCTTCAGAGTGCAGGCACTGTAATTCCTACCCCCACTCCTCCTTCAGAGTGCAGACACTGTACTTCCTACCCCCACTCCTCCTTCGGAGTGCAGGCACTGTACTTCGCACCTCCAGTCCTTCATAGTGCAGGCACTGTACTTCCTACCTCCACTCCTCCATCAGAGTGCAGGCACTGTACTTCCTACCTCCACTCCTCCTTCAGAGTGCAGACACTGTACTTCCAACCTCCACTCCTTCAGAGTGCAGGCACTGTAATTCCTACCCCCACTCCTCCTTCAGAGTGCACTGTACTTCCTACCCCCACTCCTCCTTCAGAGTGCAGGCACTGTACTTCCCACCTCCACTCCTTCAGAGTGCAGGCACTGTACTTCCTACCTCCACTCCTTCAAAATACAGGCACTGTACTTCCTACCTCCACTCCTCTATCAGAGTGCAGGCACTGTACTTCCCACCTCCACTCCTTCAGAGTGCAGGCACTGTACTTCCTACCTCCACTCCTTCAAATACAGGCACTGTACTTCCTACCTCCACTCCTCTATCAGAGTGCAGGCACTGTACTTCCCACCTCCACTCCTTCAGAGTGCAGGCACTGTACTTCCTACCTCCACTCCTTCAAAATACAGGCACTGTACTTCCTACCTCCATTCCTCCTTCAGAGTGCAGGCACTGTACTTTCTACCTCCACTCCTCCTTCAGAGTGCAGGCACTGTACTTTCTACTTCCACTCCTCCTTCAGAGTGCAGGCACTTTACTTTCCACCTCCAGGACCCAAGAACTCTTAAGAAAATTCGCTGCCTGGGCGAGGTAGAGTGCGGTCGTGCTTTGCACCCCTCTACTGTTTTCCCAGACGAGCTACTCAGTCAACAACATGGCGCCAGGTGTGCGCAGAAGGGTGAATACTGTGGGCATTAAGCTCATTAGTGGGGCTTTAACGCCTACGTCAGTTGATGTGTTATTGCCCAAAATTGTGAGAGAGACATTCGGCATCAGAGACGAGGATTTGTATGGAGTGGCACTGAACGGTGTGTATAGAATATTCGTGAAGGTGCTAACTGCTCAAGTATACGAGGCGTTGGTGGATCATTATCAAGATGTCAGCATTAACGTAACACCGGCAGTGAGGGTCAAGTTGACTGATGTATCACGACATTATTCGTGGGTTAAGCTCCGAAACGTGCCTTTTGAGGCTGATGAAGTGGATATACGCAATGTTTTCGAACATTATGGAACTGTACATCTGGCCCAACCTGGTAAATGGGTAAAAGGAGGTTACACAGGTTATCCTGAGGGTTCTTTCAATCTCAAGATGACACTAAGGCATCCTATACCCTCGTATGTATATCTCGAGGAGTTTAGAACCCAGGTAATGGTAGCGTATGCTGGGCAGAGGCGTACATCCCGACTGTGTGGCGAATATGACCATATGGCGGCAGACTGTGGCAAGCGGAATATGGCTCCTGGGCCGGCAAGGGGCGGAGCACCTGTCCATGAGAAACCGATGCCTGAGGAAGAACGGAGGCAAGGAGGAGGGCGTGGTCGCTTGTGGAGTGAAGAGGTGATGGCTCCTCCTGTGGAATCAGAAGAAGTGGAGATCCATGAATCACCTGGCCCATCAACAGTACAGCTGTCAAGTGAAGAGGTGCAGGTGGGCGCAGAAGTGAAAGCTATTGAGGAGGAGTTGGAGACGGTGATACAGGCTATGTTACAGTCTACGGAGGTGGAGAGTCACAGTGAGCAGGAACCTGGGATCATGGCAGAAGGTGTGTGCGGGAGGGGGGAGGATCAGGTGGCACCTGTGATGGACAGTGTGGGTGCCATGGAAGGACATGGAAGCGGATTAAGGGTGGTAGAGGTGGAAGTCCATTGTGCTGGCTCCCAGGACTCAGATATGGAAAATGAAGGAGCTACAAGGAAAAGGGCAGCAGCGTCAGATTCGGACGATGTTCTGACGCCGGCGCAAAGGCCAGGGAAAAAGACATGGGGTTATGGTACTCAGAGTGACTCTACGAGAGGGCCACAACAGAAGGGGGAGGGATGGTTGGGAAGGAGGGTGGAGTATGTGGCAAAGGCAAAGCCCAGGGAAATGGTTTGAAAGGGAAGAGTCATGACATGAGGCGGGGAGGGAAACCTTAAGGCGGCCTCAGGTGTGTAACAATAAATATTAATGGTCTGTGTGATGGTGTTAAACGGGAGTGCTTCAGGATGTTTTTGAATAGGTACAAGATTGACGTAGCTTTTGTGCAGGAGCACAATTTTAAGCTTGGTCTTGAATTAGAGGTGCCTGGGTATCAGGCTTATGTGTTGCCGTCTGAGCGCTTAAAAGGAGGAGTAGGTGTGTTGATCAGGGAGGCGAGCCCGTTTGTATTGCACAGGAAAGAGGGGGGGAGGGGGGAGAGTATTACGTGTGGAAGGATGGTGGATGGGAGAGAGAGTGGCGTTTGTGTGTGTGTATGCCCCAGCAGAAAGTGACGTGAAAGTGAAGATGGATTTTGTGCGGGAGGAGCTCGTGTACTACCTACGCACGTTACCGTCTGTGGCGATTGTGGGGGTGGATTGGAATTGTGTAGTTAAGAGGGCAGACGTGGAACCCAGAGGAGCGGGATACTTTTCCTCAGTCTTGGGAGGCCTGCTTAGAGACGTTCAGTTACGTGATGCTTTCGGGGGAGGTCTGTGGGAGGTGGAACATACGTTTATAAGAATGGGATATGCGGCTCGTTTGGACAGGTTATATTTATCTCAGAGGGTTTTGGTAGAGTCTTTTAAAACTATTGAGATGGTGTCTTCCGATCATAGGGCGGTATTAGTGGAGGTGGGATGGGATGCTTTGGCTCGTAGGCAGGGAAGTTATTGGAAACTGAACACGATGGTTTTGAGGGATAAGGAGGGAGTGGAAGGTTTTGCAGTATTTTGGGAACAGCTCTGTGCAGACAGAAGGACTGAGGAGGATGTGGTAGGATGATGGGATAGTGTGGCTAAGGTAAGAATACGTCAATTTTATGTGAGGGAGGGTAAACGCATTAATCAATTGCGGTATGGTTTGTCAAATTATTTAGAATCTAGATTACGGGATTGTTACGAGGAAGGGGAGGCTGTGGCCGGGGTGTACCCAGTGGAGGATATACACATGTTGAAGGGCAGGATAAGGGATTTGCAAGAAGAACGTTTAGCAGCGGTACGTGTACAGGCGGGGTTGGACGAAGTACTATGGGGCGACAAGCCATCGACTTGTGTGCTGCGAGGACAGAAGGTACGACAGCGAACGACTACAATACCGGGATTGCAAGTCATTTCTTTGGTGGGGGGGGGTTAGAGAGGGTCAGGTATTACAGGAAACCACGGGGATGAGTGCATATGCAGATAGATGGTTTGAGGAATATGGGAAAAGTAGAGGGGTAGATGGAGAGGTTCTTGGGCAGGTATGTGAGTATGTGCCATGCAAACTGGGGAGGAGTGATCGGGAGGCACTGGGTGGGGTCACTGAGGAGGAGGAAATATGGAGAGCCCTTATGGACATGAAGGGAAAGGCACCCGGGATCGATGGTTTACCAAGCGAATTTTATGTACAGCGCTGGGGTCTGCTTAGGAGTTTCCTAGTAGAGTTAATGAATACCATGAAGGAAGGAGGTAAGATGGGAGAATCACAGGCAACGGCGGTGGTGGTGTTGGTCTCGAAGGGAAAACAGCAGAGTACCCTTCGGGATTACCGAGCCATTTTGTTGCTTTGTGCTGATTATAAATTGTTCGCGAAAATTCTTGGGAATCGGCTTAAATGTGTTGTGGGGAGGGTCGTGTTTGAGTCTCAGTTTGGGTTGCCTGGTAGGTCAATGGGCGAGGGCCACGGGATCATAAAGGGGTTCCTGGAGGACATGGAAAGGGGAAGAGGGGCGTTGGTGGTGTTGGATTGGCAAGGGGCTTATGACAGGGTGGAAAGAAAGGCTTTGAGGGATATTCTCCTACGACAGGGGTTTGGCAAAGAAATAGTGGGGTGGGTGGATACGTTGTACTCAAACGCGAAGGTAAGGGTGCAAATCAATGGATGTGTGGGGGAGGGAGTCACCATGGAGCGGGGTCTTCGGCAGGGATGTCCATTATCACAACTTTTGTTTGTATGTGTTCAGGATCACTTTTATAGGATGGTGGAGGATTGTCTAAGGACAGGGGAGGGGGATGGTGAGCGGAAGCCTTGGCCTGGTTTGGTGGGCTATGTTGATGATACCACTATTTTGGTGAGTAGGAGGACAGGGTTAGAACTTTTTGGAGGAAGTTGTACACAATTTTGGGAGACTACTGGATAAAGGGTAAATCTGGAAAAGTCAATGATAATGGGGCTGGGAGAGTGGGTAGGGAGATTAGATTGGGGATGTGATGTTGTGCAGCGGAGAACCAGGAGTCTGAAAATCTGTGGTGTCGTTTATGAGGCTGACCTGAGTCCTGCAAGGATTAGCAATTCGAATAGGATGGGGGAACGGTGCAGCGACGTTTGGGAATGCTGCGACCTCACCACTTAAACCCTTAGGAACGTGCAATTGTCATCAATGTATTACTATATAGTAAAGTCTGGTTTGTTTCGACTGTGATGCCGTTAACAGGAACAGCGATCACGAGTATTCTTAGAATGGTGTTCAAATTTTTTGGGGGGCTCAGGGTGCAACTGGTTGCGAAGGGAGGTAGTGACATTGCCGGTATGTAGGGGGGTTAGGTTTGTGGACTTGAGAAAGCGCGTGAAATGTGTTTTTATTAAGAGGGAAGTGATAAGTGCAGGTGCATGGAGGGGGGGGGACCTAGATAAGGTACATGCTCACCTGAGGAAATGGTATGGAGGGGCGGAAATGAAGGAATGTGAAACAGTGTTACGTGTTTTTAGTGTTAGCCAGGGAATCGGGAAAAGTAAAGGTGGGAACTTTATGTAAATTGTTAGAGAGACATGTAGTGGCGCCGGTTGAAGGGATCTACCCCATGTATGCATGGGATGTAATATGGCGAAGATTTAGTAAATTAAGGATACGACCTAGGCCGCGTGAGGCTATGTATCGTTTCCTGCATGAGATTTTGCCATCGGGAGCGATGCTCCGAGATAGGAGGGTTATCGAGGGTGGGGGTGTGGCAGATGCAGTGGGGAAGAGGGCTGCATATCATGTTGTCTATTTTTGTGAAGGTTTGGAGTACATCAGGGTATGGATGAATAAGGTTGTGGTGAGGGTGGGGGGTCAAGGTGTGTCGGTATTGCGAGCGTTGAGTCTTGATATGAGTGGTGTGGATGAGGGTGTGGTAAGGGGTTTAACATATGTAATCGTGGACTACATATATGTTTTGTGGGGTATGAGGGGGAAGGAGGGTGGGGAGGTTGGCGAATATGGAAATTCGGCGACTGACCGAGGAAAACAAAAAGATTCGGAGTAGTCCTCCTGTTTTGAGTCCTCATGTCAAGAAGGGAAACTGGTCAGTGGCTGGACAGCAGGGAAAGAAGTTGACGATCAAGAAGACGAATGGAAAGGTAGAAACGATGAAGAAGAAAGAGACTGCCGTGGAAACTGTTGTGGAAACATCCAATACATTCTCAGTGCTACCCGACGAATGTGAGTCGAATACTGGGAACGTCACGACGAAAGACTTTAAAGGGAAAGGGTACGAATATTGTTGTTGTTGGGGATAGCCAAGTTAGGTTTATATGGATAGGGCGTTCTGCTTGAAGGACAGGAGTAGGAGGCAGAGAGTTTGCTTTCCTGGGGCTGGGATGGAGGATATTGTTAGCCGTCTGGATGACATCATGAGAGGTAAGGGGAGCAATCCTATTATCTGTCTCAGTGCTGGAGGCAACGATGTTTGGCAGACGTAGGAGTGAGGCCCTGATTAGCAGGTATTAGGTCAGCAATAGAAATAATTAGAAGAAAGGGGGTTTGGGAACCCTCTCATATGGGGTTTATTTTGCCAAGGAGGGGATTTGGGAAGTGAATGGTTGTCCAGGGCAATTGGTGTCAATTGCTGGCTGGACAAATACTGAAAGAAAAATGGCGGTAACATTCATTGACAACTGGGACCTTTTTCTATGGCAGAAATGACATGTATGCTAGGGATGGGGTTCACTTATCTAGGTGTGGGGTGGGAGAACTGGCAACTGCAGTGGAGGGAGCAGTTAGGACTTTAAACAGGAAAGTTAGTGGTATGGGTTTTGGCAGGAAAACAGTGAAGTTCCAGTGTAGTAATATTACGAGTTCTAGGGGAAAGTAATAATAAGAACGAGATAGATTTTTGAAAAGCCAGGGACCTTGGGTGATAAGGACAGTAATAGGTTTAGTAGAAAAGTGGGAAAATGAGCAGGAAGGGTAAAGAGAAAGGAGAGTCTTTCAATGTTTTTATGCTAATTGCCGTAGTGCTAGGAATAAGATGGACGAGTTGGGGATTAGTTGCTAGTGTAGGTAACATTGATGTATTTGCCTTAACGAGACGTGGTTTAATTCAAAAGTCGGGACATGCCTGCGGAATGTCATATTCAGGGTTTTAAATTGTTCCAAAAAAGACAAAGTATTGGGAGGGGGGGTGGGGGGGCATTGTATGTCCGAGATCGCTTGAACTGTTGCATAAAAAACGGGTATTAAGTCTGAAGTAACACATACAGAGTCTGTTTGGATAGAATTTTCAGGGGGGCATAAAAAAACTGATTTTAGGAGTGATATACCGTCCCCCAAACTTAGATAGGGACCCAAAGGGAAACTACTATGGAGGAAATTGTTAAGGCCACAAGGGACGATAATGTAGTAATTCTAGGGACTTTAGCTTTAGTCATGTTGATTGGAATTTCTTGACTGGGAATTTAGAATCATACGACTTCTTAGAAGTATTCAGGATTGTTTTTTGAAGCAGTTTGTTTACAGAACCTACAAGGGGTAATAACCTGCTTGACTTAGTTCTGGCAAACAATGAATCCCTTGTTAATAATTTAGAAGTTTCAGAGGAACTGGGTGCTAGCGACCACAAATCAATTACATTTAGAATTGAATGGAAGTATGATAGTAGGGATAAAATCAGTAACAGTCCCAGATTTTTGCTTAGCAGATTACGTGGGCTTAGAGAACACTTATCATCTGTTGACTGGGTACGAAGAGAGCTATCAATATGACAGTTTTCTGAACACAATACATGCTGTAAAGTAAAAGGACACAAGTGCAACTAATGTGACATTTATTGTGGCAACGTTTCGCTCCCCAGGAGCTTTATCAAGCCCCTGGAGATAAAGCCCGGGAGAGCAAAAACGTTCCCACAAAAATGTCACTTTAGTGCACTTGTGTCCTTTTACTTTAAATTTGGGGTAATTCTAAAACTTTTTTACACTATACATGCTGCTCAAAGGCTTTTTATCCCAATAAAAAAATTAGATCAAAAAAAATGCCCCAAAAAATGGATGATAATGGCCCCAAATACTCTGGGGCAAAAGAAAGGAAATTTATAGGCGTATAAAAAGAGGGAGGGTTCTTATGAATATATATTGACATTAAGGGGGAATTAAAAGGGGAAAAAAAACTAAAAGGGATATAAAATTTAAAAGTTGCTGGGATTCTAAAACTCCCCCAAAAATTTTTTCCAGGTCTAAGAACAAAAGTTAGAGAAAGATAGTCCCCTTAAAAATAACTAGGGGAAAACCTTTATGACAAAGAAAATGAAATGTGCTTGTTTTTAAAAATAATTATTTTCTCTCATTTTTTACACGGAAGACACTAACAATTTCCGTAATAATTTTTTAAGGGGCTAGAAAAGATAAATTATGAAACTCCAGTCACAGGGGAGAGGTTGTGAAGCGATAGACAGACTGAAGCAAAAAAAGTCCCCGGGTCCTGATGGGTTTTTTTAAAGGGTTCTTAAGGAATGCAAAAGGAACTCTGTAAACCCATTAATAATATTTTTAAATTTATCTTTTTAAAAACAGGTGTAGTGTCTGATATGTGGAAGATGGCTAAAGTAAAATCCTATTTTTAAAAAAAGGGGACAATGTTACCGCAAATTTCCGCCCAAAAAGCCCGACCTCAATTGTAGGCAAATTTTTAAGTCAGTTTAGCTGAGTTATGAAGCCCCTCGTAAGCAAGCTGATTAATGATACTCAGCATGGATTCACAAGAGGCGGTTTGTCTAATAAAATTTTTAACTTTTTTCAGTAAAGCTTTGGGCTGTTGCACAATAAAGAATTTGATATTATTTTCTTGATTTTATAAGGCTTTTGTAGGTTCCGCACCATAGACTGTTAAAGAAAGTGGCAGTCTGGCATTGGGGGAAAAGTGCTCTTGGTCGAGTCATGGCTCCTGCAGGAAGAGGAGTGTCCATAAAGGGGTTTAAAACCGAGTGGGGATCGCAACAAATTGGCGTTCCACAGGATCAGTCTTGGGCCCGTTGTTGTTTTTAATATTTCAATGATCTTGATGAGGGAATTACGTGATACGAGCAAATTCGCCCATGACACAAAGATAGGTAGGATAATTTATTCAAACGTAATGTTAGGGGAACTTTCAGGAGGATTTAAACAACTCTATTTTTGGTCAAAAAGTGGCAGATGCGTTCAATGTAGATAAATGCAAGGGTTCTGAAGTTTGGGGATCCCAAAACCCCTGGGGACTTATAATTTAAATGATGTAGAACTTAGCCATTCAGATTGCAAAAAGGACTTGGGGGTTAGGTGGCAGAAACCCAAAACCCAAGACACAATGCTAAGCGACGTAAAGGGCAAATAGATTACTGGGATTTATATCAGAATGTAAGCAACAAAGCCGAGGTCATACTGCAGCTTTATACTCATTGTAAGGCCTCACCTAATTTATGCAGCCAGTTTGGTCTCCGTTTACAAAATGGACAAAATTTGTTAAAAAAATTTAGCGTAGGATGACTAAATTAAATTTACTAGCATTAGAAATCTTCCTTATGAAGAAAGTTTAAAAACCTTTAAGTTACATTCCTTGTTAGACAAGAAGGGGGAACCGATCGAAGGTATAAGTGGAAGATAGGTTTTAATAAAGGGGATTTTAATAAGGTCTTGATGATGTCTCCCCAAGAGAGAACCGCAAAGGGTTTTTAAATTAGATAAGTTTAGTTTTAGAAAGGAATAGGAAAGATTGGTTTGGAAAAATAGGGTAGTGATGATGGGAAAAGTTTCCCCATTGGGTTATTGAGGCTGGGGGCTTTTGGGGGGTTTAAATCTAGGTTGGTAATACATGGTGGGGGGGGGTTTTATTTGGTGGGACTTTCACATCGAGCTTATTTTTTTGGGGGGCATTGAAAATTGGGGTTGGGCAAATGTTTTTTTAGTGGGTGAATTGTAAGGACCGCCTAGTATGGGCCAGCATGCCTCCTGCATTTTCCCCCTTTTCTCATGTTCTTATTTTTTTTTCCGGCCTTTGCGCCGGCGTCAAACATCGTCCGAATCTGACGCTGCTCCCCTTTTCCTTGTAGCCCTTTCATTTTCCCAATTTGAGCCCTGGAGCCACCAAAAGGACTTCCCCCTTTTACCCCCCTTAATCCCCCCTCCATGTTTCCATGGCATCACATGTCATCCAGGTGCCACCGTCCTCCCCCCCCCCGCACACCCCTTCTCCCCTGACCCCCAGGTTCCCCTGCTCCTGGATTTCCCCCCCCTCCTAGCTGAAACATAGCCTGTATCACCGTCTCCAACCCTCCCCCAATAGCTTTCATTCTGCGCCCACCGCCCCCCTCTTCATTACACTGTACGGGATGGGCCCCAGGTGATTCGGGATTCCACTTTTCTGATTCCCAGGAGACCCCCCACCTCTTCATCCACAAGCAACCCGCCCTCCTCCTTGCCCCCGTTTTTCCCTCGGGCATCGGTTTCTCATGGACAGGTGCCCCGCCCCTTCCCGGCCCGGGAACCATATTCCCGCTTGCCACAGTCGCCGCCATATGGATATTCCCCCAACGTCGGCGTCGCTTCCCCAGATCGCTACCATTACCGGGGTTCAAAACTCCTCGGATTTTAATACGGGGGTATAGGATCCCTTTGCTTTTCCTTGAGATTGAAAGAACCCTAGGATAAGTGTAAGCCCCTTTTTACCCATTTCCCCGGGTTTGGGGCCGATGTACAGTGCATAACTTTCGAAAACATTTTTTAAATCCATTCATCACCCTAAAAGGGATTTTTCGGAGTTAACCCAAAATAATGTCGTGTACATCCGTCAACTTGACCCTCACTCCCGGTGTTCGTTTGTAAATCTTGATAAGATCCACAAACGCCTCGTATATGAGCTTAGCACCTTCCAAATATTCTTAACACCGTTCAGTGCCACCCTACAAATCCTCGTCTCTGATGCCCTATGTCTCTCTCACAATTTGGGCAAAAAACACATCAACTGAGTAGGGGGTTAAAACCCCCCTAATGGCTCAATGCCCACAGTATTACCCTTCTGGCCCCCTGGCGCCATTTTGTTGACTGAGTACTCGTCTGGGGAAAAAATGAGGGGTGCAAAGACGACCGACTCTACCTCACCCAGGAGCGAAAGAGGATATGATAATTACCGCGAAATTTAACCTGAAGAATATAAGATTGGGGGCATTTTCGTGGGCTAGCCGAGGCTCAAAACTTCACATAAAGAGGAAATTTAAACCAAAACCCGAAAGGGACACTGCAGCAGGGGCCCCTAACCCAGCAGGCCTACTTACTCAGCAGGCGTACTGACCCCCGCGAGGCAGGGCCGGTTATTCATATACTCTTTAACCCTTTTTTTTTAGTGACTTCAAATTATTTCTTTAAGAAACAATCTGCAGAAAGTTCCCTTATCTGCCTACAATATAGTTACTTTATTTTTTCGTTCTAGATACATGACACAGTGATAAAAGTGAAGCCACAGCCGAAAACCTGAGACGTCTTACCCCTGCTGCCTCTGATTGTTTTCCACTAAGGAATATTAAAGAGAAAGACTCGGTTTTATTGTGGGCTGCATTTTAGGATCTCAAAACCCCAATCCATGTTCTTTATGAAATAACTTTGCTTGTCAACCCCCGGGGGTTATTAACCCCGGGATTGTTAATTTCCTAAGGTTTTTTTTAAACATCTTGGTTATTAACTCTCCGGGGAATTAACCCTTGTTGTCTGCATCGCTTTGGGGGCCCTGCAGACCCCCTTTCTGACGCTCCCCGTAACCGACAGCAGTGGACGAGGAGGTGTTGGCTTCGCTGCCTGGGTGAGGGGAAGTGGGTCGTGCTTTTCACCCCCTACTTTTCCCAGACGAGCTAACAGCAACGACATGGCGCCAGGGTGCGCGGAGGTGAATACTGTGGGATGAACTTTTTAGTGGGGCTTTAACACCTACGTCAGTCGATGTGTTATTGCCCAAAATTATACAGAGACATATGGCATCAGAGACGAGGTTTATATGGGGTGGCCCGAACGGTGATATAGAATTTTTGTGAAAGTGCTAATGCTCAAGATACGGGCTTTGGGTTTATCGTTACCCAAAATGTGCATTACTGTAAACCGGGATGAGGGGGCAAGTTGATTTAAGTATCCGACATTATTCGGGGTTAAGCTCCCCAACGTGCCTTTTTAGGGATAGGTAGATTTCGAAATTTTTTCGAAAGTTATGGGAAATTTCACTGGCCCAACCGGCAAATGGGTAAAGGGCTTTCACAGGGTTTCCTGAGGGTTCTTTAATCCAAGTCGCTTTGGGGTCCTATACCCTGATGTAATCTCGAAGAGTTTTGAAACCCCCGGTAATGGTAGCGTATGCGGGGCGAGACTACGTGCCCACTGTGTGGCGAATTTGACCATATGGCGGCAGACTGTGGCAAACGGATATGGCTCCCC
>NC_069442.1:17495001-17507501 GCF_026875155.1 Cherax quadricarinatus
TTTGCTCCCCTCCTTGCTTAGCCATGCCCTCCCGAAACCCCAAACATAACGAAATGCCCTCCTCTGAATTCATGTATGTCTGGAGTCCGCTTTTGGATACACCAGCCATACTCCATACTTTACTATAAACTTAATGAATTTACAATTATCGCCCGCTGTTGTAAGGTGAGTCCCCCGCCCGTAAACTCCTTAACCTTTTTACTGCCTTCTCCACCACCACCTCCGAATTCACCTGCCTAGCCTCCCGCGCATCTGCCTGTATAAAAATCCACAAATTTTAGCCTATCCACTACTTCCCACCCAAACTCCACCCCAAGCCCCCCCCCCACCCGGGCCCACCCACTTCCAGCAACTTGATTTTGCTCTGTTCACCCGCATGCCAGATGCCCTCCCGAAAAGCTCCAACACACTTTCCCCCGTACGCAATCCTCCACCCCTGCCATCAGAACAGTGGTATCATCCACATCCCACCAAAATCTATACAACCCATCCTTTTTCCCCATTTAAAATCCCCCTCCCCTCAACGAGCCCATAAAAAGGATGCTGCATACACGCAAACAATATTTGAGACAGGGGACATCCCTGTCTCAAACCCCTCTCCATCCTTACAGGCCTTCCCAACCTACCATTAATTTGTACTCGCACCATTGCAGACGAATACATTGTATCAACCCACCTCACCACTCCCATGCCAAAACCGAGATGCAACAAACTAGCCCTCAGAAAGTTTCTATCTACACAGTCGTATGCATTTTTAAAGTTAGAACTATGGTTGCTTTGGTTCCCAGTCTTGACAAAATTGGCAGCAAGATATTCTGGACAGTGTGAGCAATTTTATAAACTTAATATGGAATATTAACATTACCTGGATGAATCTCATTAGATACATACTAGTAATTTTATAAAAGTAACAAAGATAATTATTCTTCATCAAGGTTACAGAACAATGTAGGAATTTTAGGACATCTTAGGTCGCAAAAAATGTCCTCCTTCGATACTTACTCCACTCATAACTCCACAAGTCACTCTGGACCTACATTAATTTCAAATGAAATATACATCACCAGGAATTCTGGTACAACGTTTATATAAATATGTGGACTGTACATTAAATTTAAAAAAAAAACTACATATACATTGAAGGAGAATTTATCTTAATAGCACTCACCAATAAGTCTGGAGATTACTTGGTGTGTCATACACAAATCCCTGCCTAAAATATGAAGAAAATACTGGCCAGAATTTCAACATAAAATATAGACATGACTTAGCTGGGGTTCCTTGATTGTCTTGTCCATTTGCCTTCTCAAGTTCTGCAGGACTGCAATTCCAACAATTTCTGCTCCTATTTGGGAGGTTTCAACCACAATTTAACCTCCAGAGTGACGAAATTTATGCACATTTCACTAGCGTGCCTTTGCACAGTTCAAAACAATGGCTCTCTCAAGTGATGCTAACCCACCGTTGCTGGTTCATTTTTCTATTTACAAATTAATTTTTGTTAACTACAATGTATTTCACTAATTTACATACAAAATACACTGTATTTTTGGAAAATATACAGTATTCTCCACACTGCGGCTGGGCGGAGTTTGTTGCTAAACGACTCAAATTGCTCCTTCCTCTAGGAGACGATTCCAGCCGGTTCTGGCTTGAGTGGCTGTTCTTCTAGTAGGCCTTACTACAATTTCATCTTTTTGCATCGCTTGGTCAACACTACCTTCAATATTACTCGTGTCACTTTCCCTTAGATTTTCATTTATATTTGATTGAATACCATTTAATTCCAAGGGAATCAATTTATTAATCATGCATAAACTTTCCTGGCCACGACACAATGTTCGATGTTGTTCGGTATCAATTAACACAATGTCACCTGGTTGAATGTTCTGTCGATTTACTGCCTCTGTTGCACCATAAGTGTTCACATAGTGTAAGAAGATATTCCTTACGCCACACATTAGACCAATGATCAATTACTTTATTTAACATTTTAAATTTATCACACAACACTGCCGCATCATTATAATCTTCATCACTTTCTTCAGGATTATCTCTATAGACAGAGGCAGCTTCCAATTTCCTTCCACATATTAGGTGAGAAGGTGTTAATACGTCTGCATCAGGTGTAGCACTCATGTACGAGAGAGGCCGATTATTTATCCGATTCTCCGCCTCCACTAACACTGCACGGAATTCCTCCAAATTAATTCTCTTCCGGTGTAGTACTTTACGGAGACACCTCTTCACTGTGCCTATCAGTCTCTCTTACAGCATCCCCTGCCAAAGGGCCCTAGGAGTAATGAACTTCCAGGTACACCCTCGCTGGGTTAGCAGAGATTGAACATTGTTACTCTTATTTAGTTCTATAAAATGCTGAGCAACCGCTACAAAATTAGTGGCATTATCCGAAATCATCAATCTTGGACATGATCTCCTAGCTGCAAATTTCCGAAACAGCTGTATAAACTGTTCTGCAGACAAGTCCTGAGCCATTTCTAAATGAACTGCCCTAGTAGCCGTGCAAGTAAACAAGCATACATGCACTTTCAGTGGAACACCATCTGAAGTACCGTTAAAATGATTGGATCACTATGTCTACACTTGTTACATCAAATGGTTTCACTAATTGTACACGCTCCTTTGGCAATGGTGGAGGACCTGGGTACATTAGGATCTGGCATCCACACGGCGACTTTTACACAAGTTTTTAATAACCCTTTTTACACTTTACCGTCTTTGTAGTCCAGAAAGTTTCCCTAATACAATTTAAGGTATCTTGTACCCCACCATGCATTACATTTTTATGGACATTTAAAACAATTAAAATTGTTAGATGATGAGTTTTGGGCAATAAGATAGGGTGTTTAGCATAATCACCCAATTCTGCATTTTGTAACCTACCTCTGCACCTAATTACATACATTTCTGTCTCATCTGCACAATTTACTAACAAATCTCCTTCATATTTTTTATAATATAATTTGTATGAATCATATCTATTCCCTAAAGCATCTAAATACAATTTTAAATCATCAGTATTTACAGTTTCCTGATTTATTAATTCCAAACATTTATTGTTTGCCTTTGTTACATGGCCCTTTCTAGCCTGTAATGATCCTTTCTTGGCTCTAAATTCCATGGGTTTGTCACCTACATTAATTTCCTCATTTTCACCCATGGTGCAATGTATTAAATTCAACTTAATTAATAACACTGATTATGTACTTAATTACATAAAGGTAAATATTACAATTTTACCTTTGAATAAATCCTAGCTGCACTTGAACTTAGCAATTACTGTAAGGAAATTATAATATAAATTTTAAGTACATTATATAAATCCTAGTTACACTTGAGTTTAGCAAAATTATTATTGTAGTAATTATAATCCACTACACATTAAATATATTTGTGGACTTAACGTCCACCTCCTTCTGTCATTTACATATAATTATTAAATAATTAATTCACTAATTAATGACTTCACTAATTACATCCGGTTCGAAGGACCAACGGGAAACTTATGGAATATTAACTTTGGGCCTGGATGAATCTCATTAGATACATACTAGTAATTTTATAAAAGTAACAAAGTAATTATTCTTTATCAAGGTTACAGAGATATGTAGGAATTTTAGGACATCCTAGGTCGAAAAAAATGTCCTCCTTCGATACCTACTCCACTGATACCTCCACAAGTCACTCTGAACCTATATTAATTTCAAATGAAATACACATCACCAGGAATTCTGGTACAACTTTAAAAATAAATATGTGGACTTAATACCACTCACCCAATTAGTCTGGAGATTACTTGGTGTGTCTACACAAACCCCTGCCTAAAATACGAAGAAATACTTGGCCAGAATTTCAACATAAAATATAGACATGACTTAGCTGGGGTTCCTTGATTGTCTTGTCCACTTGCCTTCTCAGGTTCTGCAGGACTGCAATTCCAACAATTTCTGCTCCTATTTGGGAGGTTTCAACTACAATTTAACTCCAGAGTGACGAAATTTATGCACATTTTACTAGCGTGCCTTTGCACAGTTCAAAACAATGGCCTCTCTCAAGTGATGCTAACCCACCGTTGCTGGTTCATTTTTCTATTTACAAATTAATTTTTATTAACTACAATGTATTTCACTAACTTACATACAATATACAATGTATTTTCGGAAAATATACAGTATTTTCCACACTTAATTTAACTTTATTTTAAGCTTCAATATTCAGCATATCCAATTGTTGTAATATGAATCTCACCATTTTGTTCTGAGTGATTTGCAATCTATCTTTCATTTTTCTTTTGTACATTCAGAGTACCATAACGAGTAAGGTTAGACATAGGGTCCTGCGAGCCTCAGTAATAAATACTTCAAGCAGGTCATTCGATCCTTCGGTAGTATTACGGCTCCTTATCGACGTAAACAAGGGAAATATCTGCTTCAAGGAAATAAAGGGTCCAGGAGATAGGTCCTAGAATGCATATATGAGATAGCGTAGGATCATGCGTATTTGACGGCTGGGATGCTGCCAGCTTCATGGAGTCACAGATCAGAAACTACAAGGGATTTGCGCTTAGGTTCAGCTTCGTCCCAATAGGTTCGGTGACTCACTGCACGTTGGGAAAAATCGTGTGCTGAAGTTTCTGAAAGAGTTCGCCAATAAGGTTAATTGTGAAATAATAATAATAATAATAATAATAATAATAATAATAATAATAATAATAATAATAATATTTCTACAAGTATGTGTACAAGGTATATAGGCCTAGCTGACATCAATGATATACTACTATATAGAAAGCCCCTTGTTATGCAGAACATTTCGTACAAATTAGGTCAGTTTTGTTCCAGAATGCGACCCACACCAGTCGACTAACAACCGGGTACCCATTTTATTGATGGGTGAACAGGGACAGCAGGTATCTTTTGGATACACGTCCTAATGTTTTCCAGCCGTACCGGGGAATCAATCCCCAGGTCTCACTGTGTGAGTTGAGTGCGCTCGCGATCGAGCTTTGATAGTGCTTCCTTACTCAGACGAATTTAAATCTACAAATACGGTTCTTTTACATAAGTATGTAAACATCCGCTGGGCAATTGGGCTCTTCTTCAGAATAAATCCGGTTAGATGTTTCTCTTCCTCCCGATGACTGCACGAGTTGGGACACTGAATGACTACTTGTGGAGAATTTTGATAATTTTCCTATGGCTTAAATGCAATAATTGGTAGAAATAATAATGTTTTTATAATAATGCAGGTGTGTAATGTTAAAATGTGACAAGTCACAAGGAACCAACATTCCCTATATTTACATAATGTAATAAATGGAACTATTGTAATATTAAAGGAATTAATATTCTGATAAAGAAAACGCATTACACACCCATAAATATCACTAAATTTGAATAAATATTTGTGTACGAAATAGAAGATGGGAGAAGGAAAACGGTGAGGATGGAAGACAGACTGGCTGGCTCCTGAATGTTTCTCTAATGTTGTAGTGTCCGTTAGTAATATTAGCTTTTAGTTCAGCACTAGAATGTAAGTGAAGAGGATAAACATGGAAATGGAAGAACCTAGTGACTGGACGATAGAAAATGCGATGTTAGAACTGAATTAGTCGCCATATTATCTACTACCACCTGTATTCTTTAATAATTAATGTTCACCTCACAGTATGTATTAAACCCCACACAACAGGTAAGGCTAATAGAGATTGGCCAATTTTCTTTACAGTCTGTTTGTGTAAGGTATCGGAGCATATCACCAATATAATAGATTGGTAAGTGTAAAAATATATGTTCCTAATATGAAAATAATTTAATTAATAATTGTAGCCTAAATAGAGAAAAAAAAAACTAAATCAGTGAAGTCCACTTAAATTCTTCATAATTATACAGTCCACTTAACAGTCAGTTTAAACTGGCGTGAATTTTCATCATAAATATACAGAAACCATATGTTCCTAATCCAAGGTCTTGGAGCTTTGTTGGTGAGCTGAGACGGTGGACAATGGAAGGGACATTGTTTGTGACCTCCTGTGTCTCTAAAGACCCACAAGACTCCAGGATACATCAACTTCGGTAAGTAGCTATTTGAGTTCTTGTGTTCTCCCTGAGTGTGGGTTTCAACGTTAATTAGAGATTTTGTTCTCGTTAAATCCCTCACATTCCCGGTGTTGGTTCAGTGATGTCTGTTGTCACTTCACTTATTTGATGGGAAACATTGTCTTGGTGTGGGCACTAAAAAATCAGGGTCTTAGAAATCTTGGGGAAAACTTGTCGTTGTTGACTCAGATAATAATAATAATAATAATAATAATAATAATTAATAAAAATAATAAAAAATAATAATCTTTATTTCAATAAGTACATGATACAACTCATACAGACCTAGCTGACATCGTGACATAATATAAAGAAAGCCCCCGGGTATGCAGAGCTTTTGGGCAATTAAGTTAATTTTCGACCCACACCAGTCAGCTAATACTTTGGTACTACTTGCTGCTAGGTGACAGAGACAGCAGGTGTTTAAGGAAACACGCCCAATGTTTCACTCATACGGGGAGCGAACCACGGACACTCAATGTTGAGCTGAGTGCGCTACCCAAACCCAGTTACAGTGCACCTCGGCAAAAGGCCTACGGGACAATGTTACCGTTTGGCTCTGCCGGGGGGTTTTAACAAGAGGGGGCTCCACCTGATCTCACTGGGAACAAGCTTTCCCCGTTCTTTTTTAGGAAGAAGCTTAGTTAACTCTTAATTACCCGCTCAGAAATGGGCAAAACATTACCAGATTTATGGCCACAGGTCTCATACGACACAAGGAGTCATAGCCTTTATTTAAAACAACGACAAACAATAATACGATTATCTTGTGAAAGATAAGTGTTTGAAGACTTTCAAATGAAAACTGATATTTACAAGGCCCTCACAAAATTTTTCTGTTCCAACTGAGAAATATTTTGTCTGGAGAAACGGATTATTTAAATATTACTTCGTCAGCAAGAAGACTGTGCGTGCAGGGAAAAACTAATGTGATATTCCCTCCTCTAAGTGTAGTTGTGTGAGTGTGATGTACAGCTGTGTGTGTGTGGGGTTTATTTGTTTGTGTGTGTGTGTGTGTGTGTGTGTGTGTGTGTGTGTGTGTGTGTGTGTGAAGTACAACCGTGTGTGTGTGTGTGTGTTGTGTGTGTGTGTGTGTGTGTGTGTGTGTGTATAAAATACAGCTGTGTATGTGTGTGGTTTGTGTGTGGTTTTGGGGGTGTGTTGTGTGTGGTGTGTGTGTGTGTATGAAATACAGCTGTGTATGTGTGTGTTTGTGTGTGTGTGTGTGTGTGTGTGTGTGTGTGTGTTTGTGTAGAAGTACAGCTGTGTACTTGGTTCCTGTAACCAGCTCTGCATGATTAAACTTATCATACACTTCAGAACCCGCGTTTAAAAAAATCAGGAAACTGGTAACTATCCATCATAGAGTTTTGCCCTACATCCCTCCGACTCCCACTATCTCCATTTTGGATTTAAAAAAACAAAGTTAAATCTATCTGCAGGGCTAATTTGATCAGAATATTGTAATAAATGGCTTTGAAAACCGACAAGTTGAAGCTGAGATACTTTTGCAACATATGGGTATCTTTTTTAAGGAAACATTTCGCCACACAGTGCCTTCATCAAATTTTATGTTTAAAGTAAAAGGACACAAATGCAACTAATGTGACATTTATTGTGGCAACGTTTAGCTCTCCAGGAGCTTTATCAAGCTATTACAAACAATACATGGACACAGAGGGTATATAAAGGCTCAGAGTGAGGTGCAATACTAGTGAGGTACCATTTCGATGTTCACTAGTGGTAGTAGTAGTAGCAGTGGTAGTGACAAAAGTAATACAATATGGTAGAGCAATTAATTTGTACACGAGTAAAAGGATATAAAAGCTATTACTTGGGTAACATAAAAATAGGTTGGACAAATATAGACTGGTGTACATCGAAATGGTACCTCACTAGTATTGCACCTCACTCTGAGCCTTTATACACCCTCTGTGTCCGTGTATTGTTTGTAATAGCTTGATAAAGCTCCTGGAGAGCGAAACGTTGCCACAATAAATGTCACATTAGTTGCACTTGTGTCCTTTTACTTTACATATTGTCGGTAATTCTACCAACTTTATTACAAGTTTTATATTCTCCGCAGGTCAAAAAAATCTGGGAGTATTTTCACATGGCTGCCAGTCAAAGTTCTGTGACCTGGGATTGACCACATGCTAGGAATACCCAGATCTCGTCTCTGCAGTATATACATTATTTTGAAGATGAGCTCAGTCACGTTTCCCCACAGGATTTACAACTTCACCATAACCAACCACCTGGAAGCAGACACACCTCTTCAATCGGCTCTCATGACAGCAAGGCTTCAAGAACGTAGTTGGCTGAAGACAGGCAGCGCCCTCTCCATCCTGTTGACGTAACGTGAATATAACAATAAACGTTACAAATAGGGACTCCAAAAAAAATCACACATATTGTATTATAATGAAACCAAGAAACAAGTGGTATTGAAACATTTGCCAAACTGAAGTGGAAGAATGTGTGGCAGTCGTCACGTGAGGTCACAGACCCTGAGCTGCTTGGGGATTAGCGTGGACGGTTACAAAGCATGGCTTGCTTCTACAGTGTTTTAAAAGCTGAGGTTGGAGAGTTGAAGGAGGAGGTCTTGCTTCTCCAGGAGGAGATTAGGAGGCTGAAGGTCCACCTCAATGGGCCTGGGAGAGAGTGTGAGGTGGTTGGAGATGTGGGGAATGAGGCTTCTAGCAGTGAGGTGCAGTCTGTCTCTCACTGTGAGGAGGCTGTAGGTGGGGTGGTAGCAACGGCTACCAGCAGTGAGGTGCAGCCCAGCACCTGCTACAAGTGGCGAGTTGTTCACAGTAAAGGGAGGCGCATCAGAGTAAGGAAATTAAAGGGTGCAGATTGAAGGTAGGAAATCGCTTCTCTGTTCTCCGGGAAAATGATTTCATGGCCAGTAAGGGAAAAGGGTACTACTCCCCCTCTAATGAAGGTAAGCGCATTCTTTGGTTGGTGACTCCAGGAAGTATGTTGATCTGCTTTTTGTAAAGGAATAAAAAAGATGGAGATAGAGTGTGTTTCCCGGGAGGGTTTGGGGGACTTTGTAACAGACTGGATAAAATCTTGTCAGTAGGGGAAAAAGGCCCTTATCTGTCTAGTGCTGGGGGAAATGATTTTGGGAAGGGTGGGAGAGAAGAGCTGCTAGAAAGTACAGGTGCTATAGATTTCATTAAGTCTAGGGGGGGATCCAATCATAGTGCATCTTTCCTAGAAGGGGAGTAGGGAAAAGAATGGGTTTTCTAGGGCAATTTTTTTGAAAATTTTCTGGCTAGACAGATACGCAAGGAACTTGCAAACCATTTATTTACAACTGGAACAACTTTTATGGCAAAGATATGTATGCAGGGGATGGGGTTCATCTCCGGGGGAGGGGTGGTACACTGCAGACTCGATTTGAGAAGGCCATTGGTGAAAAGCCCCAGATTTTTAAAAATGATGGAAGTAAAGGTTTTGGGGGGTGGGGAAACAAGCAGGGGTTTCAACACTAGGGGTTGGGGAAAAAGAAATTAAAAAAGGGATTCGCTGAAGTTTTAAATAAAAACAATAGAACAGGTCAGCAAAAAAAAGGGGGACACAGAGGCAGCAAGGGACTAGCTCCCTTAAGGTTTACTATACTAAAAGAGGAGTGTTAGAAAAAAGAAGAGAGCTAAAATTAATTGCAAATGCAGGAAACATGATATTATTGCTATAACAGGACCGCTCAATCTGAAAAAATAGAGGATGCCCTCGAATGTCACTACAAGGGCTATAAATTATTCCACACTGACAGGGGCAACAGGAAAGGGGTGGGGTAGCGAGTATTTCAGAGCAATTTAAATTGTTTTGTTAGACAAAAATTAAATTTGAAGCTCAGCACTGAAATTTTTGGGTTTCGCTTCTCGAGGGCCCCAAAAAAATAATTTTTGGGGGTATTTACAGGGCCCCCAAAATTTTATAGGGGGGAGTAAACTTTATGGGACGAAAAATTTGTAAAGGCTCTACTACGAAAAAAATTGTGCTAATGGGGGGATTTCAATATAGACAGTTGACTGGGGCAATTTGCAGGAAATTTAGAGTCGGGTGACCTTTTTTTTTGATCGATCCAGGGTTGTTTTTTTAAAAAGTTTGTGACAGAGCCAACTAGGGGAAAAACCTCCTTGACTTGGTTCTTGCCCGTGGGGAAAAACTAATTAATAATCTTGAGGTTAATGAGAGCTTGGGAGAGTGTCACAAAAAACTCAGTTTTAACATTCTGGAAATTCCCTAATAATGGCAATCAAGTCTCCGTCCCTTTCTTTTGCTTGGCTGATTTCATAGGACTGAAAAAATTTACTTAGGTGGGTGAACTGGAATGACCTGACTAGGGGTCAGGTAGGTGGGGATGGTTGCCGATATGATGCTTTCCAGGCATAGTTCTAGCTGCTCAGTCAAATTATGTTCCAAATAGGGAAATCAGATCAAACAAAAATGATCCTAAATGGATGAACAATAGATTAAATATCTGATTGGTCAAAAAAGAGGCAATATAGGCAAATCAAAAGAGGAGAGGGGGAATTAAGAAATCGATATATTCAGTTAAAGAGAGAAATAAAAAAGGAATTAGAAAAGCAAATAGAGATTATGAGGTTAAAGTTGCAAGAGAATCGAAGACTAACCCAAAAGGATTCTTTCAGGTATACAGAAGTAAGATCAGGGACAAGATAGGCCCACTCAAAAGTTCCTCGGGTCAGCTCACTGACAGTGATAAGGAAATGTGTAGAATTTTTAACACATACTTCCTCTCAGTTTTTACACAGGAGGATACCAGCGATATTCCAGTAATGATAAATTATGTAGAACAGGAAAGATAATAAACTGTGCACTATTAGGGTCACAAGTGACATGGTCCTTAGGCAAATAGATAAATTAAAACCTAACAAATCCCCAGGCCCTGATGAACTGTATGCAAGGGTTCTAAAGGAATGTAAAGAGGAGCTTAGCAACACCTTTGGCTAATCTTTTCAACATATCACTACAAACTGGCATGGTGCCAGATAAGTGGAAAATGGCAAATGTGATACCTATTTTCAAACAGGTGACAGGTCCTTAGCTTCGAACTATAGACCAATAAGCCTAACCTCCATAGTGGGAAAATTTATGGAATCAATAATTGCCGAGGCAGTTCGTAGCCACCTTGAAAAGCATAAAATTAATCAACGAATCTCAGCATGGTTTTACAAAGGGGGCGTTCCTGCCTTACAAATTTTATTAACTTTTTTCACTAAGGTATTTGAGGAGGTAGATCATGGTAATGAATATGATATTGTGTATATGGACTTCAGTAAGGCTTTTGACAGGGTCCCACATCAGAACTATTGAGGAAAATTAAAGCACATGGAATAGGAGAGAAATTTTTTCCTGGATAGAGGCTGGTTGACAAATAGGCAGCAGAGAGTTTGCATAAATGGGGAGAATCAGAGGGGGGAAGCGTCACGAGCGGTGTTCCACAGGGGTCAGTGTTGGGCCCCCTGCTGTTCACAATCTACATAAACGACATAGATGAGGGGATAAAGAGCGACATCGGCAAGTTTGCCGATGACACCAAAATAGGCCGTCGAATTCATTCTGACGAGGACATTCGAGCACTCCAGGAAGATTTGAATAGACTGATGCAGTGGTCGGAGAAGTGGCAGATGCAGTTTAATATAGACAAATGCAAAGTTCTAAATGTTGGACAGGACAATAACCATGCCACATATAAACTAAATAATGTAGATCTTAATATTACGGATTGCGAAAAAGATTTAGGAGTTCTGGTTAGCAGTAATCTGAAACCAAGACAACAGTGCATAAGTGTTCGCAATAAAGCTAATAGAATCCTTGGCTTCATATCAAGAAGCATAAATAATAGGAGTCCTCAGGTTGTTCTTCAACTCTATACATCCTTGGTTAGGCCTCATTTAGATTATGCTGCACAGTTTTGGTCACCGTATTACAGAATGGATATAAATTCTCTGGAAAATGTACAAAGGAGGATGACAAAGATGATCCCATGTATCAGAAACCTTCCCTATGAGGATAGACTAAGGGCCCTGAAACTGCACTCTCTAGAAAGACGTAGAATTAGGGGGATATGATTGAGGTTTATAAGTGGAAGACAGGAATAAATAAAGGGGATGTAAATAGTGTGCTGAAAATATCTAGCCTAGACAGGACTCGCAGCAATGGTTTTAAGTTGGAAAAATTCAGATTCAGGAGGGATATAGGAAAGTACTGGTTTGGTAATAGAGTTGTGGATGAGTGGAACAAACTCCCAAGTACCGTTATAGAGGCCAGAACGTTGTGTAGCTTTAAAAATAGTTGGATAAATACATGAGTAGATGTGGGTGGGTGTGAGTTGGACCTGAT
>NC_069442.1:17510001-17542501 GCF_026875155.1 Cherax quadricarinatus
ACTATCAAACATACAGGAAATTTACTAGTTTTTATTGGGGCAGAGTCTTGTCAATCTTTCCAGGGAACATAACACACACAGAAACACACTCGCATCTTAATGAATATTAATTAATCAAATTATACACTAAACGTTTAGTATTTGTGCAGAGAACCAGAAAAGTTGTTAGTTTAGTGTTATAGGAATAATTTAGCGTGATGGCGTCAGTAGAAAACGGCAGCTTGTAGTCTGACCTTCGTTTCGTTGTCAAGTCATTGCTGTGGCAGTAGAAAGAGCAGTTTCAGCTGCGAATATAAATTTATCTCTAACATTATAAGCAGAAGTTACTAGGCAAGGATGATCACTAGTGTACCAGTAATACTCGGCTGAGTGTCACACACATACACTCACCTGATTACAAATTAATAATAATCTTTTCTGATCATAATGCATTATCTGTTTGAGAGCTTCTGTAGTTACATGGTCAAATGTTTGGCTGTTGTTCTCTTACTCTAACTGAAAATAAATGTATGGTTTATAAACCTTGTAATAGATACCGACAAATTGGTTTAGAAAGATACATCATCAAACACTAGGACAAAGTTATTATAAAACGTTTCGGTCCTGGGACCTTGATCACGTCTCAGAACTGATCAAGGTTCCACGACCGAAGCGTTTTCTAATAAATATGTGGCAGTGTTTGGTCACATGTTTTTCTAAACACATGGTTTACGAAAATATAAATGTTGTTTATTTCACATGTCAGTTTTGCAAACCAGTACAGGACAGGAAGCACTAAACCCGTTTCAGCCTTAATGAAGCGCAGCAATACTGAAAGTTTTAAGCCTATCTTCCACTGCCTAGTGCAATGGACGTTGAGAAGGTGGACGGCTCAGTGCCCTTATAACTACTTTATACTAAAGATGGAAGCCACATTGCATATCCGATTGTCATCCTATCGGTCTAAGAGTAAATAAGAGCGACTTTCTATATCTAAATAGTCATGGTTTTATCAATAAGTTAGGTTAATATGCCCAATATTCACGTTGATTAATGTCTTAGTATTCATGAATAATTGGCTACCATATTGACAACCATCTTAAAATGCTAGAATTTGTTTAGGGTTACAATGTGACACCCGCTGGATTATTAATCTGGACACTTTAAAGGTTCAATATCAGCTAAGAACAAATATGTACCATAAAGTTACGGGTTCGTCCATTTTCCACAAGATTATTACGTGTACTTAGAAAAGAACACAATCGTGACTGAAAGATTGAAGACATGAATAATTCCTTCGTGACACAGGGACCGCATAGCACAACTTGGAACGGCGCCCGGCTGGTCGTGAAAGAAATGGACGTAACACGCTGCAGATCCTAGACGCTGCGGTAATCAGTACGCAAACTACTATCCAACAGAATCAAGGATATTTCGGCTTAGCCAAACCTGTAGCCCAACTCATCTTATATAAACAGGTTGCTGGAAGGACTGGTAGGTCTCCTGCAATTCACCCAACAATGTGACCTCACTGTACAATTATCATACATAGGGTAAATTACCTAGGATATCCCATAAAAGTCAGAGTGATTTATTCCCATTAGGGGTCCGTGTAATACCTTATTGTTTAAACCTTAAAAGTTAAAACAACTAGGTAACTCAACTGTGTGAAAATCTGTTACAATAAAAAGAGATACAATAGAAATAAAGTAAACTGAGTTATTTACAATAAAGAGAAGACCAGCTTACTGAGTTATTTACGTTAAAGAGAGGACCAGCTTACAATAATAGGTTCACGAATGCTAACTGTACACGGATTCATTCTCTTCCCTCTGTGTAGCATCATTCATCAGGTACCTTATAGCTCTCTTCCTGAACTGGCTCATGCTAGTACAACCTTAGTTTGTAGTACATACATACGTGTGTGTATGGAGTGTATAAGCTAAGCGTCTCAACAAAGATCATCTATGTAAAGAGTATCTTTTTTTACCTTTGTGTTTATAAGTATAAAAAGTTGCCCTGGGAGGGGAGGAGTGAGTAGAACAAGAATATAGAAACACAGGTGATGCAGGGAAGTGGAGGAAGCTGATGGTCGACACTAGGGGGAAGTAGTTGGAATGGGGGGAAGGGAAGAAATGTCGGGTGTCACTATGGAGAGGTGTTGGCCACACTCAGTAGAGACTTGACTCCCGTCCAGTCATCTTTTGTTGTTGTTCTCCCGGTGCATCGCCACAGCATAGTAGGTGAATTTCAAATAGGTTGAACTGCTTTCTCGTTTCCTCCATAACCGAGATAGCTAGAAAGTACTTAACTAAACTAAATCATTTATCATAACTATTTTTAATGCTAATAATACACAAATAACTGGCACATAGGAGAAAGAACCGAATGGCGATGTTTGGGTCCGACTCGGAGTTTTAACTAGTTACACACTAACTAGTTAATGGTCTAAGTCAGACCGAAACATCGTTAAAAGTTTCTTTCTCCTATGTGAAGTTTATTTGTGTATTGTTCTAGTCACGGTATTGTGCCTTTTAATTCCTTCATGTTAGCATTGATCAGTCTAACACGAGGCAAGGTGGAAATTAGAAATGGACAACATTTTGATCAGTGTTGGATCAATGGTTGGTGCATCAGACTCTGTCAATTGCGCCTGGGTCATTAAGGCTGCATCTCTCCTGTGCACCATCATACAAGAATAAATGAACCTCTAAAATATAAATTAACTAACTTCAGTGCATATACGCAGAGATATTTATACCACTCGATGTAAATGCCTTTATATTGGATCATTAGGCTGTTAGTCTAAAACCCGTCAGTTGCATACGGGTTGTGGAAAACTGCATTTATCTGAATGTAACTAATTATGTACATAACAGTAAATGATAACAAAGATAATTATTATTTATCAATGTTACATAGACAAGTAGGAATTTGGGATACCTAGGTCGCAAAAAATGTCCCCCTTCGATACCTACCACTGTCATAACCACAAGTTGCTCTGGACCTATTAATTAAATGAAATATACATACACCAGGAATACTGGTAAACATATAAATTTGTGGACTGTATATTAAAAATAATAAATGGTTATATATATACACAATTACATAACAGAAGGAAAATATATCTTAATATCACTCACCAATTTGATTGGAGATTAATGTGTATCATACTCAGAAAACCTCACTCTAACTAAATCTATGAAAATAATGCTGGCCAGAATTACACACAAATCTAGAGAGCTTATCTGAGGTTCCTGGAGCTGTCTTGTCCAGTCGTCTGATATCTCAAGTTATGCAGGAATGCACATCCACCAATTTCGCCTCCTATTTGAGAGGTGTCAACACAATTTTAACCTCTAGAGCACGAAAAATTCTTTCCATTACACCAACGTTTGTACAAAATTCAAAACCAAGATGGCGAGTCTCGTCTGCCCAGACGCAGGCTTTCCGTTTTCTATGACATAAATATTATTAAATACAGTATGCCCATCTATTTACATATAAACACTGAATTTCTGGAAAATATATACAGTATTTTCCACACTGCGGCTGGCCGGAGTTCGTTGCTAAACTACTCAAATTGCTCATTTGACAATGGTGGAGGACCTGGGTACATATAGGATCTGGCATCCACACGGCAACATATTACACAAGATTTAATCACCCTTTTTGCACTTTGCTGTCCTTGTGGAATCCAGAAAGTTTCCCTAATACAGTTTAAGGTATCTTGTACCCCACCATGCATTACATTTTTATGGGCATTTAGAACAATCAAATTTGTTAGATGATGAGTTTTGGGAAGTAAGATAGTGTGTTTAGCATAATCACCCAATTCAGCATTTTGTAACCTACCTCTGCACCTAATTACATTGTTCTCTAAATACAGCCCCAATTTCTCTATTATGGAACCTTTCACAGTTTTTCTTTCCATCATCAATTTAATCTCATTTCCATAGATTTCCTCCTGTACCCTCTTTATCCAATATTCAAGAGGATGTGAAAACTTAAATGAAATATTCATCTTGTTTAGAAATTTAAACACCAACTTAGTTACATTGATTAGTTTGGGTAAAGAAGAATACCTATTTATATCAATGGCTAAGGAAGGACAAACTATTGGAGCAGTTGTCACAGTAATTTCAACAGGAGCAATATACGCCTTTTGCACAGGCCAATTAGCTTTATTTACCAACCAACTGGGTCCTTTAAACCATGATACAGCATTTACAAATTTAGCATAAGGTAAACCTCGAGACAAGAAATCAGCTGGATTCTCCTCACCAGGTATATGATTAAATGTTAACATATGCTGACCCAAACTGTTATACTGCTCTTGCATCTGATTAATTTCAGCGACTCTGTATTGTACGTACACAATTTTACTGTTTCCATTATGAATCCATTGTAAGGATACCTCATTATCAGACCAAATTACAGTGTTGCTAACATTTATCTCCTGCAACTTATTTCTTATATAATTAGCTAATTTGACACCTACATAAATGGCTGTTAATTCCAAGTGAGGTAAAGTACGTGATTTAATTGGAGACACTTTAGCCTTAGACATAACAAGAGAAATAACACTATTACATTGAAGGTAAGCAACTGCTCCAAATGCCAATTTTGAAGCATCACAAAAAAATGTGGAGCATATTTTTCCCATCTGGATTGGCCACCTGGCATGGGAACTCCAACATTGGAATTTTTTCATAATCACCAATTAATTCATTCCACCTGTTAATGAATTCCTCAGGTAGAATTTCATCCCATGCACATTTAAGTTTCCATGCTTCCTGTATTAATAATTTCCCTCTAATAGTAAGGGGTGACACTAAACCTAGTGGATCAAAACATTTGGAAACTTCAGCAAGCAAAACTCTCTTAGTTAATTTATTGGGCATACTGTAATTATTAGGTTTTAACATTAACAAATCTCTCTCAGTATCCCTAGTTAATCCCAATACATTACTACATTTTGGCATTTCATCTCCAGGGTAATCTTTACTTATTTTGTCCTTTAATTTGGACGAATTACTATTCCATTCCCTCAGAGGCATATTTGCACTTTGCATTATTTCATTAGCCTCTCCATAAGTCATTAACAGTTCCTCTTCAGTTGACGTCACACTCAGGAAATTGTCCACATAAAATTGTTTGCTCATTAAATTACTCAATGGACTTCCCATACGTTTAAGGTGTGCATTTATCGTCGCTTGAAGTAGGAACGGACTTGGTGTAGCACCAAATAATACGCTCCTAAAGCGAAAGGTTTTCAGAGGGCTAAGTGGGTCACTAGGATTCTCAGGCCATAAGAAGCGGGTACAATCCCGGTCAGCCTCTTGTAAACCCACTCTTAGGAAAGCTTTACTTATGTCAGCCGTAAAGGCATAATGCTTCACTCTGAAATTTAATAAGATATCTCCTAATTTTTCCGTCAACGACGGACCTGTCATCAAACAGTCATTTAAACTAGGTACATTTTTGTTACTCCTGGCACTACAATTAAACACAATTCTCAGAGGAGTGGTCTTAGAATCCTTCTTCACTCCGTGATGTGGCAAATAGTGACCATAAATTTTGGTTTGCTCAGGAGGTACCTCTTCTATAAATTTATTAATTAATTGTTCAGCAATTATATCATTATAGGTAGTTAACAATTCTGGTGTCTTACTCAGTTCGCGGAGCTGAGCCTTTAACTGTACATATGCCATTCTGTAATTAGTGGGCAATTCTCGATGGTTCAGTCTCCACGGAAGTCGTACCCAGTATTGTTCAGATCCAAATTTTACATCTCAGGTATTGTTCTTGAGTAAAAGAATCGTCTGGACTTTCTTCATTTACATTTATTCCAATGCTGTGTAATTCCCACAATTTATGCACTGGCTCAACACCATCCACTAAGGAAGAATTATACTGGGGTACGATTTCATGAGTAAGACACACAGTTACTGTATTTGTAGTTTCCTCTAGTCATGAATTATTATTACGAGGAATCCTACCATACATTACATGGCCTCCTGCAGTCTTCAAAAGGGTGACACCACATTTCTTTACCATACTCTTTACAAAGGAGGCATAATAGTCACTACCTATCAAAATATTTATTGGGCCTACAGAATCATCACTTACACCAGAAGGTGCTAAATTTACATTAAGTGAAAGTCTTTCTGTAGCTTTACTAAGCCCTACTGTACATATTTTCTCTGGAAGTCCATCAACAATTACTGCATTAACCCGTTTTTTCTCATTGCCCAGCCTGACAGTTACATAAACAGTGTCATACAATTGAGACCTTTTATCCGAGAGAAAACCAGATAATTTTAAAGTTGTGGGATCTCCGATCTGTACTTTCATACCATCAAGACATTTACGTTTTATGAAAGTACGCTGGGATCCCTGGTCCAATAATGCAGTTACATTTTTTGATTTATGCCTTTTATCATAAATTTTTACCTGTAACACAGGTAAGGCTACTTCAGTAAAACCATCATTCTTAACATTAGCAGCAATTTTTACATTAGCTACTGTTGTGTCAGGATTGTCAACATTATCATTATTATCAACATTATCATATAGACCCTTACACGTGACTATATGGTGTCTTCCTTTGTGACATTGATAACAGTTGTTTAGTTTGGCATAGCAATCCTTTACATTGTGATTACCTAAACACCTGATATATCTGTCAAGTTCCGCCAATCTTTCAACTTTATCATTCCATGAATTGTATGCATTGCAATTCTTAGAAAAATGAGTACCCTTGCAGAAAAGACAATCTCTCTTTTCTCTGACTGGTTTCTTATTAACTGTGCTACTCTTAGGAGGGTACTTATTCTTCTTACCTTGTGGAGAATCATTATTTCTGATTCTTGCTACTTGATTTGCACCTATGCAACTATTTTCAGGAAATGAATTTTGATTATTACCATTGGGATAAATTTTCCCTTTGTGAAACTTGACAGATACCTCAGAGTTATTATGTGTTGCATCTTTAAAATGAGTTAGTTGGCTGGTCTGCAACTGAACAATTAATTCTTGTAGACCTAGTCTTATTTCCTCCAGACCAAAATAACCCTTGTGATATTTATTCGAGATCCATTCAAGTGTTTTACAGCTTAATTTATTCTGTACAATGGCACTCAATAACCAGTCTGATTCCTTCAGATTATATTTATTACTTAAAGTTTTGAGAGTGCTCTCCAGTTTAACTCTAAACTGCTGTAAACCTTTGTATGTATGATTTGGAGATTTTAAATTAATAATGATATTCACTAGATCCAACCTACTTTGTTCTATATTGCCGTAAGTGGCTTTCAACAAGTCAACCGCTTCCTTGTAAGAGTCATTTACATTGGGAAAGGCTTGTATGAGTATGTGAGCATCTCCTCTTACCTGTCCTTTGAGGTAAAATAATTTAGTTACACAGGCTAGGTCACTCCTGTCATGCACAACTGCTTTAAAAATTGACCAAAATTCCTCCCAATTTTCTCCAGGATTAAACACAGGCAAACACAATTCTGGGAGTTTTGGCAAAGACATTATTTGATGGAGCAGACTGACCAGCTGCCTGGTTTACACATTTTAATTTATTCAAGGCCTGACTTTCACAAGAAAGAATCTTTTCCTCTAATTCATAATACTGATTAATCATGAGATCTATTTCAGTCTCATCTACACAGTTTACTAATAAATCTCCTTCATATTTGTTGTAATATAATTTGCATGAATCATATCTATTCCCTAAAGCATCTAAATACAATTTTAAATCATCAGTATTCACAGTTTCTTGATTCATTAATTCCAAGCACTTATTATATGCCTTTGTTACATGAACTTTTTTAGCCTGTATTGATGCTTTATTTACTCTATATTCCATATGTTTGTCTTCTATATTAATTTCCTCATTTTCAGCCATGATGCAATGTATTAAATTCAACTTTATTAATAACACTGATTACAACTTACAACACTGATACAACTTACCTTTGAATAAATCCTAGCTACTTGAGCTTAGCAATTACATGTATAATATAAATTTTAAATGTACATTAATACAAACTTGGCTCATCAGAATTAATATTATACAAAATAAATCCTTGCCAGAATTTGGCATAGCAAAATTAATATACACATTAATAATTAGCTACACATGGCTTATCAATTACACATACACTGATATAAATCTTGGCAAAAATTGGCTTATCAAATTAATATTATACAAATATAAATCCTTGCCAGAATTTGGCATAGCAAAATTAATATTATACACAATATAATCTTTATCCACACTAGTCCTATCAATTACACATACACTGATATAAATCTTGGCCAGAATTGTCTTATCAAATTAGTATTATACAAATTAATATAAACTTAGCCAGACTTGAGCTTAGCTTATCAAAATTAATATTGTAATAATTATAATCCACTACACATTAAGTAAATTTGTGAACTTAACATTCACCTCCTTCTGTCATTTCACATATAATTATTAAGTAATTAACTAATTAATGACTTCACTAATTACCTCCGGTTCAAGAAGGACCAACGGGCAAATTAAATGTGGAAAATTGTATGTATCTGAATGTAGCTAATTATGTACATAACAGTAAATGATAACAAAGATAATTATTATTTATCAATGTTACATATCAAGTAGGAATTTGGGACACCTAGGTCGCAAAAAATGTCCCCCTTCGATGCCTACCACTGTCATAACCACAAGTTGCTCTGGACCTATTAATTAAATGAAATATACATACACCAGGAATACTGGTAAATATATAAATTTCTGGACTGTATATTAAAAATAATAAATGGTTATATATATACACAATTACATAACAGAAGGAAAATATATCTTAATATCACTCACCAATTTGACTGGAGATTAATGTGTATCATACTCAGAAAACCTCACTCTAACTAAATCTATGAAAATAACGCTGGCCAGAATTTCACACAAATCTAGAGAGCTTATCTGAGGTTCCTGGAGCTGTCTTGTCTAGTCGTCTAATATCTCAAGTTATGCAGGAATGCACATCCACCAATTTCGCCTCCTATTTGAGAGGTGTCAACACAATTTTAACCTCTAGAGCACGAAAAATTCTTCCCATTACACCAACGTTTGTACAAAATTCAAAACCAAGATGGCGAGTCTCGTCTGCCCAGACGCAGGCTTTCCGTTTTCTATGACATAAATATTATTAAATACAGTATGGCCATCTATTTATATATAAATACTGAATTTCTGGAAAATATATACAGTATTTACCACACGGGTCATTAATATATATATATGTATATATATATATATATATATATATATATATATATATATATATATATATATATATATATATATAAATATATATATATATATATATATATATATATATATATATATATATATATATATATATATATAATGGGGTCCACCTCTGGTGTAAATTGTGGGACCCATAGCCTCGGAGAAGTGGATAAAAAGGCTTCAAGGAAGAATATTTGGATTTCTTCCTGAAGCCATTTGAATATTCCACTTCCCCTACCACCCCATCTTTTGAACTTTTTTTTTTTTTTTTTTTACCAATAGGAATATTTTATTACATAATATGGCACAGAAGATTTAAGAGATACATTGTTGATATAAAGGTGGCATATACGGTACATGTTGTTACGTGTGTATCACCGATTATAAGGCGAAAATCTCATCCAGCTCCTCAGAGCTGGGGCGTGTGCCCAAAATGCAGCATGCATTACCCCTTTGAACAGCCGCACTGAGCCGCTGGAACAGAAAACTAGCTGCCCTGGGATCCCTAGTTACCCTGATGAGTCTTTTTCCCAACTCCTTAAGGAAATTAGATGCACTCTTTCCCATGAGCCAAGGGTCTCTGAGCCTATGGGAACAAACATATAATGATGGGCAAGTTCTCCATATTTTCTAGACTTTTGGGACTCCCTAAAGCTGGCAGCTGCCCCTCCTTCCTCCCTGGTGTATTGGAGATAGGTATCAGCCAAGGTAGATGCACATGTATAGTCCCACACCACCTGCTTCCCATCTGTCCAGGCTTGAAGGGTGATACCATCTGGACGCTTCTGGCTGCCATCAGATCTGCATAGTTGGGGTGGCTCCCTTACTGCTGGGCATCCAGCTGTTGTGAGGCTCCTCTTGATAATGTTATTAACCTCCTCATGTCTTGCAATCTTTCCCTCGGATTTACGGCACACAAGACCATGGTACCCGAATCGGTCTGCTGCTTCACTGCCACAAATACACCTGTGTTCGGCGAGAATAGGGGCGGCAAGTCGAAGGGCAACACCGATGCGGATGGTCTGTGGGTCGAGGCGTATGGAATAATTTCCATATATATATATATGTCGTGCCGAATAGGCAGAATTTGCGATCTTGGCTTAAATAGCAACGCTCATCTTGCCATATAGGTCAAGTGAAAATTTGTGTATGGAATAATTTCGCCAAAATCATTCTGAACCTAACGAAAAAAATATATTTCACTGTGTTTGTTTAGTATTAAATTATTGTAAACAAATCTAAAATATATTTAGTTGGGTTAGGCTAAAATAAATTGCTCTTGTTATAATAAGGTTAGGTAAGTTTTCTAAGATTCTTCTGGTGCAAAATTAAAAAAATTTTACATTAACATTAATGAAAAAAATATATCTTTGAACGTATAAGAGAAAAATTTACAAAGGACTTAATTTTAAATGAGTTCTTGCTAATTGACCAGTTTTACATATTCGGCACGACATATATATATATATATATATATATATATATATATATATATAATATAATATATATATAATATATATATATATATATATATGTCGTGCCGAATAGGCAGAACTTGCGATCTTGGCTTAAATAGCAACGCTCATCTTGCCATATAGGACAAGTGAAAATTTGTGTATGCAATAATTTCGCCAAAATCATTCTGAACCTAACGAAAAAATATATAATTCATTGTGTTTGTTTAGTACTAAATTACTGTAAACGTATTTAAAATATATTTAGTTGGGTTAAGCTAAAATAAATTGCTCTTGTTATAAAGTCGGTCGATGGATCTATAATTTCCTCACTAACAGAACACAGAGAGTAGTCGTCAACAGAGTAAAGTCCGAGGCAGCTACGGTGAAAAGCTCTGTTCCACAAGGCACAGTACTCGCTCCCATCTTGTTCCTCATCCTGTGGCTGACAAGGATGTCAGCCACAGCACCGCGTCTTCCTTTGCAGATGACACCCGAATCTGCATGACAGTGTCTTCCATTGCAGACACTGCAAGGCTCCAGGCGGACATCAACCAAATCTTTCAGTGGGCTGCAGACAACAATATGAAGTTGAACGATGAGAAATGTCAAGTACTCAGATATGGTAAACACGAGGAAATTAAATCTTCATCAGAGTACAAAACAAATTCTGGCCACAAAACAGAGCGAAACACCAACGTCAAAGACCTGGGAGTGATCATGTCGGAGGATCTCACCTTCAAGGACCATAACATTGTATCAATCGCATCTGCTAGAAAAATGACAGGATGGATAATGAGAACCTTCAAAACTAGGGAGGCCAAGCCCATGATGACACTCTTCAGGTCACTTGTTCTATCTAGGCTGGAATATTGCTGCACACTAACAGCACCTTTCAAGGCAGGTGAAATTGCTGACCTAGAAAATGTACAGAGAACCTTCACGGCGCGCATAACGGAGATAAAACACCTCAATTACTGGGAGCGCTTGAGGTTCCTAAACTTGTATTCCCTGGAACGCAGGCGGGAGAGATAAACGATTATATACACCTGGAAAATCCTAGAGGGACTAGTACCGAACTTGCACACGAAAATAACTCACTACGAAAGCAAAAGACTTGGCAGACGATGCAACATCCCCCCAATTAAAAGCAGGGGTGTCACTAACACGTTAAGAGACCATACAATAAGTGTCAGGGGCCCGAGACTGTTCAACTGCCTCCCAGCGTACATAAGGGGGATTACCAACAGACCCCTGGCAGTCTTCAAGCTGGCACTGGACAAGCACCTAAAGTCGGTTCCTGACCAGCCGGGCTGTGGCTCGTACGTTGGTTTGCGTTCAGCCAGCAGCAACAGCCTGGTTGATCAGGCTCTGATCCACCAGGAGGCCTGGTCACAGACCGGGCCGCGGGGGCGTTGACCCCCGGAACTCTCTCCAGGTAAACTCCAGGTAATAAAGTTAGGTAAGTTTTCTAAGATTCTTTTGGTGCAAAATTTATTTTTTTACATTAACATTAATGAAAAAAATATATCTTTAAACGTATAAGAGAAAATTTCAGAAAGGACTTAATTTTAAATGAGTTCTTGCTAATTGACTAGTTTTACATATTCGGCACGACATATATATATATATATATATATATATATATATATATATATATATATATATATATATATATATATATATATATATATATGTATATATATATATATATATATATATAAATATATATGTATATATATATACCACACACACACTGAGAGATACACACCCCTCTCAGTGTATACAATGAGAGACACATTCACTTTGCCTTGTACATACATTGAGAGCTACACACTCTTCTCCGTGTATATACACTGAGAGATAAACACACCTCCTGGACCATTTTCCCTAAGAAAAAAGAAGAGATGTAAACTAGAAAGAGAGAGAGAACTCTTTCTACAGGTGACAGCGAAGAATCACAGAACTGCTGATAGGGGCTAGTATATCTGAAATACGGAAGGAGGCACTGGCCAGAGAAATAGAAAATATCGAACTTAGGCTTAAGGAATCATACAGGAGCCAGAAACACAGGAATAACTAAAAGCCATAAATGAAATTTAAAAAACACAAAATACTTCTTTTCGTATGCCAAATCTAGAGCAAAAACCACATCCAGTATTGAACCCCTGCTTAAGCGAGATGGGACTTACACAGACGACAGCAAACAAACGAGTGAGATACTAAAGTCACAATATGATTCAATGTTAAGTGAGACGTTAGACTAAGGGTTGACAGTTCAAGAATTTCAAATAAAATTCTAACACCAGGAATTTGTAAAACCAATATATGATATGTCCATGCACTCTGTCCCAGGCCCAGACTCGAGGAACTGTGTTCACCAACAACGGCCTTAATTTATTCTATGGAGAGGGAGCATAGACACAGATATAGCCCCACTCCACAAAGGTGGTAGTAAAGTAATTGCATAGAATTACAGACCGATATCACTGATGTCTCACATCTTTGAAAGTGTTCTAAAAAGCAAGATCATCAACCACTTGGATACCCATCAATTGCGCATCCCAGGGTAGCATGGTTTTAAATTAGGTCGCTCCTACCTCTCACAACTACTGGACCACTATGACGTGGTCTTGGATGTTCTGGAGGACGAACAAAATGCAAATATAGTATACACAGGCTTTGCGAAAGCTTACGACAAGTGCAATCATGGTGTAATAGCACACAAAATACTTGATAAAGGAATAATGGGAAAAGTGGGTAGATGGATCTATAACTTCCTAACAAATAAAGTCAGAGACGGCTACACTGAAAAGCTCTGTTCCACAAGGTACAGTACTCGCTCCCGTCATTTTCCTCATCCTCATACGTGATAGACAAAGCTATAAGCCACAGCACCGTGTCCTTTGCTGATGATACCAAAATTTGCATGACAATGTCACTCACTGAAGACACTACAAATCTCCAAGCAGACATTAACCAGATCTTTAAATGCTCCTCAGAAAACAGTATGAAGTTCAACGAAGACAAATATCAATTACTCCACTCGGGAAAACTCGAGGAAATAAAAACTGGGTCGGAGTATAAAACAAATTCCAACCACAAAAACTAATGAGAGGGACCTGGGATAATATCAGAGAATCTCATTTTCAAAGATCAAAATAATGTACATGTATGTATTTACCACATCTGCTAGGAAAATGATAGGATGGATAATGAGAACCTTCAAAACTAGGGATGTCAAGCCAATGATGATCCTCTTCGAACTGCATGTTCTCTCTATAGGCTGAAATACTGCTGTACACTAACGGCCCCTTTCAAGGCAGGTGAAATTGTAAACCTGGAGAATATACAGAGAACTTTTACTGTACATATAAATGCAATAAAGCAACTAAATTGCTGGGAGCAGTTGAAATCCTTTGACCTATACTCCTTGGAACGCAGGTAAGAAAGGTACATGATAATATACACTTGGAAAATCCTAGAGGGACTAGTCCCAGATCTGCACACGGAAATCACTCCTTACGAAGGCAAAAGACTCAGCAAGCAGTGCAACATAACCCCAATGAAAAGCAGGGACGCCAAGAGTACGCTAAGAGACAAAACAACAAGTGTAAGGGGCCCCAAGACTGTTCAACTGCCTCCCAGCATACATAAGGGGGATTACCAATAGATCCCTTGCTGTCTTCAAGAGGGGTCTGGACAAACACCTAAAGCAAGTAACTGACCAGCCTGGCTGTGGTTCATACGTCAGTTTGCATGCGGCCAGCAGTAACAGCCTGGTTGATCAGGCGCTGATCTACCGCGAAGCCTGGCTATGGACCGGGCCGCGGGGGCGCTGACTTTCAGAATACCCTCCAGGTATACTCCAGGAATGTCTCCTAACAACAGTCTGTGTCACATAATAGGTTTTCATAAAGAAGATATTCAGGAAGTCGGTCTCTCCATCGTCAAGTCCCGTCAAGGAAGGTTCCTTGATGTTGGTGAGGGACTCTTGATTTAGGGAATTGGATCTGTGCTCCAGTTCCCCGAATTAAGCCTGAATGCCTTCCACATCCCCCCCCCAGGCGCTGTATAATCCTCCGGGTTTAGCGCTTCCCCCTTGATTACAATAATAATAATCCATCATGTTTATAATAATCCTCAGAGCCTTTTATTACCTTATCTAGAAGTAAATCTTTGAGAAAAAAGTTATCTTTCCTAGTCATATAGGTGAGCAAGTTACAATGTTTACTTGAGATTATCAAGAGTACCAACTTGTTTATCTCATTTTATTTGATTCTCATATTAATATGTATACAGTTTTTAATTTCAAAAATTGATGCTAAATATAATAAATCTTTCTCTATAAATTAATTTAAAGATAATAAAAAAACATTGCAGGTTGTTTAATGTATGCTGTCTCGACTGTGAGCTGTTCCAAATTGATTTGCTCTTAACACTATGTAAAATTTTATATACTATATGCCCTGGTAGCTCCGGGTGCCTGTGAGGTTGTGTGTTGTTTAATATCCACTCAATATCTGGTGGGAATAAAAACTAAGAGGAACATCCTGAAAATTTGATCTGATAATGGACTTAGACTGATCAAAAAGTTTTCTAAAGATTCCTTTTCTCGTGTTTTCCTTTCCTCTTGTTCTCCTGTTCTTGTATAGGACGAGGACGCCTCGGATACTTACTGTTACCGAAAAGCTGATACCTAGAGAAGAGCAAAAAATATGTTTTTGTTTAAGTAGAAAAAATAACACCGAGAGATGAAGTGCTTTTTGGTTTTTGTGAGTGAGAATTTTCGTGTCAAGTACATGACAGCTATCCCTCTAGTTGTCAAGTACAGGTCAACTATCCCTCTAGTTGTAAAGTACAGGTCAACTATCCCTCTAGTTGTCAAGTACGGGACAACTGGCCCTCTAGTTAAGTACAGGACAGCTGGCTCTCTAATTGTCGAGTACAAGACAACTGGTCGTCTAATTATGGTTAAGCAAATAGACAGCGTTCTTTTCTAGCATTATTTTCCACGTAGAACAACATAATCGGTATTAAAAGCATCTGGTATATACTGATGGCTGGACAAGTACCGAGAAAAACTCAACGTCGTACATACCATAAATGCAAGAGATAGTATGCATCCTTGTATGGTTGAGGAAGCTACGTTAACCAGCTCAGACGAAGGAAATCCTGACAAAAAAACATGAGGCTTGTGAAAGTTAGTGATACGGCGAATAAAATTGTTATACCACTGTAAACAGCAGAAATTATAACTTTCTCAGAATGATGATACACTTAGAATACTTCAAAATAAATAACAGTCTTTATGTTAACCCGCGGTCAAAGAGTTCCTGCTACTTTGACAATAAGAAAGCCTTGAGGTGAGGTCAGCCATTTATCCCGAGTAATCTATAGACGATCCTCAAGGTTCTGGCTACCACAAAGTCTCTCTAAGAAATCACTTATTCCACGTCCACCACCATCATTCTCAGAGATGGATTGGGCTAGTAATTAATTACTTCTTCATGTGTTTGATCGAATTCACTGTTTGTAAGTAATTTTATCCAACATTTTGTTAAAGAATGAGATACTTGTGTCTCATTCTTCAATTTGTCGGTCTTCTAAACCTTGTTAAAAGAGCGTATTATATCTGTGCTAGAGAGCATTGTCTGTTTTTCTTCAAACATCAGCCTAAGTCTCGAGATTAACAGAAGCTCCTTCTCTTCCTCAGGAGGACGATCAACGCAGATAAACATCGCGATGCCGGGAAAGACCAAGATGGTGGTGATGCTGGTGACTGCTCTTTGTTCATGGGCCATCCTCCTAGCCACGGCGGGTGACCCATCTGTCCTCTTCATAGAAAGCTCTCTTGGCTTGGGCAATTTCCTGATAGGGAAAGGGTTGACGCTCAGTGACCAGGACGTTTTTGTTACCCTAACAGGGAACGACGAATGTAAGTTAATGATTGTGTCTAATTTATTTTGTGGACCTGGTGGTAGGTGGTAGCCCACTGTGGTAGGGGACAGAATAATAATAATGATAATAAGCAATAATAACAACAATAATAATTATAATAAAACTAACAATAATGATAATAATAATATTTTTGGCAATAATAATAATAATAATAATTTTATAATTCTTAAGTGCTTGTTCTTCCAGGAGCATTTTTCTGAATCCTTAGAGACACTGGTAATCTATCGCAAATTTAATTTACTAATCTATTTTATTCTGTTAATGTTATTTTCTGCTGGGGATTTTATATCCTTAAGGCTATTTTACTAATATTATTAATTCACTTCATTACTACACGCAGATAGGCACCAAATGGTGCCTATCTGCGTAATTAATATTATCCTGGAAGATTATACTTAAACTAAGGATTATGACATATTTGCAGGCCAGTGTCGCAGTATCTGTAACTCTCACACTGACTGTCTTGCTGTGGCGGCAGCAAAAGAGCCGAACGGGACCATTCACTGCTTACTGTCTAGCAAAGGACCCATCGACTCCACCCTCATTAACAACACAGAGTCAACCTACTTCTTCTGGCAAGGTCAGTGTTTGCTGACCCATTCTAGTGAATAGGATATAATTACGTAATATTGTGCAAAGTTTATTTACTCATGATATTGCTACAAGGATTGCCATTCACACAGGGATAGCCAATCAACCAGGAACACAGAAGGGTACATATAAGGACAGAATGAGGTGCGAACATAATATAATCGTCGTAGGCTTCAAGTTTACAGGAACCTACAAACAAAGACGATCTCACACACTTCAACTCCAGTCAATATATTATGGCCAAAAGAGGCACCATCAGTGGATTTTTCCTAAAAGCATACCGAATTTGCATTCCAGAGTTTCTTGTACATACACCAGACTTTCACTTATCTACATTTCCCTTGCCTTTTCATCAAAGACTGCAAGATAAGAGCCCTTCAGATCATCAATTCTCCACGCACTAACACCACTCCAAACAGTTACAATCCTTCCCTACAACCATGTTGTACTGAACGTCTCTAAAGTACTCACGCAAGCTAGCACTAGAGTCATCATTGCAACCAGCACTCCACAAAAGATCTGACTAGGACGAAACTGAAGAACATTGAGCCAATCAACGCAGAGGTTTATAGTATACGTCTAAACACGTCTCAATGAATACATTAATGCATGTATGAATGATAACTTGAACAACGCCTGTGTACAACACCGGAATTTCGTCATCCCCAGATGAAATTCAACGACATCTGGCTAGTGATTAAAGAACCCAATTTCCGTAGACGTAAATGCCTTGAATCATCATTAATCAAAGTTTCTAACCCAACTTCATCATCTTTGAATTATTAGCAAGAATTCTCCTCAAAACTACTACTACTACTACTACCCATAACGATTATATTAATCTTTGCACCTCATTGTATACCTATATATACCCCTTTCCGTGTCCTTGAATTATTTGTAACGGCTTAACTAAGCTCCTGGAGAGCGAAACGTTGCCACAATATAATGTCGCATTAGTTGCACTTGTGTCCTTTTACCTAACCCTTTAATGCTGTATGGAAGCCTAATACACAACACTTGGCTTAGTTTACGTGTTTTTCAAGACACTTGAAAAATTTCTTACCAGTTTTCACAGTGAATTATGGTGCGTCACATCATTCCAACATATTGGTATTGACAAAGCAATCCATCCACACTGTGTCGCACTTTGAGAAAATGCGAAAATAAGTAGCTAGACTTCGCTCATTTACATACCGGCATTGTTCGCATCGCTATTGGGCCGTGTGGACAGGCTGCGCAGTAGCTCCTGATTCAACTGACTTCTGCGCAGTTTTCACAGACCACTACAAGTCACAAGATGGCGGACCGACAAGGCAGGAGAGTTAACACGGTCTGTGTTGCATTCACACAAGGCTCCCTCAGTGTTTCTACAATGCACACATTAATGCCAAGCATTATACGAGACGTCTACGGCATCCCCAATGAAGAATTATATGGCGTAGCTTTGAATGGGATGTCAAGGATATTATAAAATTCGTGAATGCCGGCTTCTACAACAAGATTGTGGAAACTTTTCAAGAAAGGAGAATGGTAGTGAATTTAGCTGTGGAAGTGTGTCTACATGACGTGTCGACGTATGTCACCTGGGTCAAGGTGAGAAATGTGCCTTTCGAGGCGGAGGAGTACGATCTGCGGGATGTTTTCGGCAGATACGGAACGGTGCAGGCAGCGACCAAGGGAGTGTGGAGAGAGGGCCCATACGAGGGGTTCCCGGAGGGCTCCTTCACCATCAAGATGACGCTCCGCCAGTCGATTCCCTCTTATGTACGTCTGGAGAAATATAGGACCCATGTGTCTGTTCATTACGCGGGCCAAAGGAAGACTTGCAGACTATGCAACTCTTTTGGGCATATGGCTGCCCAGTGCCCCCGTCGACTGGTTGGCCACTCCCGGGACCAGTCACCTGTGGGCCTACGGGCTGAGGCTTTCGTGACTGAGCCTTGTACCTCAGCTGGGCAAGTTCCCAACCTTTGGAATGATGAGATGCAACAGGAGGACACGCAGTCTACGATGTGTGCCACCCTGTCTGTGGATGCATCGACCGTGCCCACGCTTTACAGTGGATCCTGTGGGGCCTGAGGTTTTGCCACAGGATAAGTTGCTGGAAGACGTGTTGCAGGACCTTCTAGATGGAACAGAACATGGTCCTGTTGTTTTGACGGCGTGTCGTGAGTTAACGACTGAGGAATCCCCTAACATGGAAATGCAGGACAAAACCACGTTCGTACGGACGCATGAGGTGGTGGTGGAGGTTCACCAGGAGGCTTCGTCCAGCGAGGAGATGCATGTGCATGGCAGCTCCCGCAAACGTTCGGCGGCGTCGGATATGGACGACGTCTTGACACCAGGACAGCGCCCAGGGAGGAAATCGTGGGCGAAAGTGGCTGAGCCGCCTGTCACAGAAGGGATAGTTTCAAGGTCCCAGCATAAGGGTAGAGTGCGGGGGAGGGAAGGGGTCTCGAGAAGCCGAATGACAAAGACGGGCAGTCTAATGTGCGAGTGGGAACAGGAAAGACCCAAAAATATAGAGGTAAACCACCTTTTTTGTAAATTCAAGTGTGTTACTATCAATGCCAATGGCTTAAGGACTGAAGTTAAAAAAGTGTGGATGGACTGGTTTTTGCGTCGTTACGATGTGGATGTATGTTTCATGCAAGAACATAATTATAAATTTGGTAGAGAGTTACGGTTGAAAGGCTACCGAATGTATGTGAGTAATTCTTTAAAATTAAAGGGAGGGGTGGCTATAGCGGTGAAGGAGTCCAGCCCTTGGAGCATCTTGGGATGGGAGGAGGGGGGGAGATGGAAGGGTGGTAAGGGTGGATTGGTATTGGGGTGGGGTTGGTTTGTTTTATCGGAGTTTATATGCCAGCGGACAGTAACTCTAAAGTTAAAATAGACTTTGCGAGGGAGGCTTTAACGTCTCACATCCGGGGTTTACCTTTAATTTCGGTCTTAGGTGGGGATTGGAATTGCATTATCCGCCATGGGGATGTTGAGCCAAGGGGGGCGGGGTGCGTTCTTCCTGTCCTAAGAAATCTGCTGGGGTATGTAGGGGTTTATAATGTAGTGGGGAGGGGTGGGTGGGGGGTGGAACATACGTTTGTGCGCAGAGGTTACGCGGCCCGACTGGATAGGATTTATGCTACACAAGGAATTCGAGTTGGGCGCGTGCAGACCCTTGATCTGGGGTTTTCCGATCACCGTGCAGTGCTAGCGAACTTGGACTGGGATGGAATGATCAGGGTTTATTCAGGGTATTGGAAACTGAATGGGCGGCTCTTGGAGAGGGAAGGGGATGGGTCCGCTTTTCAGGATTGGTGGAAAAATATCTGGGAAACGCGGAGGGCAGATGAATGTTTGTTGGAATGGTGGGAAACACGTGCCAAACCCGGAATAGCACGTTATTATAAGCGGGGAAAGGAGGAAGCAAGGTGGAGGTTTGGGCTACAAAACTATTTGGAGGGGCAGCTTAATGATTACTATGTGGAGGGTGGAAGTAGTAGGTATGACGACATTGAACATCTTCGTAGTCGACTTGCAGAAATTCACAATGAACGTTTTAATGCGGTTCGAGTCAGAGCAGGTATGGAAGAAGTGCTCTGGGACGACAAACCTTCCGGTTGTGTCTTGCGCAAGTTCAGGGTCAGACAACAGGCGACGTCCCTCTTGCAATTGGAGGTATGCACGGGTTTGGGTGGTTACCTGCCGGGTCAAGTACTCCTCACCACGGACAGCATGAGTTTTTATGCTGATCTATGGTTTGGGGAAAAGCTACGGCGGGGAGTAGGGGGGGTCCATGCGGGTGGCCTGGTGGGGAGGGATTTCAGAAAAGTTGTAAGTGACAGGGATAGAACGGTACTAGAAGGTGGAATTCGAGTGGAGGAGGTAGAGGAGGCGATTTTTAGTATGAGCAAAGGAAAGGCACCAGGTATAGATGGCATTTTGAATGATTTTTATAGGGCGCATTGGGGGAGTATAAAGCATTGTTTGGTTGATGTATTGAATTGCATGCTCACGGAGGGGAGGTTAGGTACGTCGCAAAGTACGGGGGTAGTTGTGTTGGTGCCCAAAAAGGGAGGGGGGAGGGGTCTGAGTGCACATAGAGCTATATCTCTTATGTGCTCGGACTAAAAAATCTTTGCAAAAGTTTTAGGAAATAGAATGAAGAAGGTTATGGGGTCGGTTATTCACGAGGGACAGCTAGGCATAACAGGTAGGAGCATGAGGGACGGGCATGTACGTATTAGGGAATTTTTGGAGGAATGTCAAGGGGGGGGTGTCCTCGGGCTTGACTGGCAAAATGCTTACGACTGTGTTGATAGAGATTTATTGAGGCTTATTTTATTGAAGCAGGGTTTTGGAGAGGAGATTGTAAGATGGGTTGATACCTTGTATGTCTCGGCTATGATACGCGTACAGGTAAACGGTAAATTGGGGCAGCCGGTCCGTATGGAACGGGGCTTGAGGGAAGGGTGCCCCCTCTCCCAGCTGCTTTTTGCTTGTATGCAAAACCCCTTTTATGAGCTGGTGGTTTGAGGCGTGGGACGCGGAGCAGTGACCATGCAGCGCGTGTGGTCGGGTACGTAGATGATACCACGATTTTGTTAAAAGGGGAGGAGGATTTGCGGATCGTGAGATGGATGGTTGAGTTTTTTGGAACAGAGTCTGGCATGTGCGTCAATAAAGCAAAATCGAAATTATTGGAGGTGGGTACATGGGTGGGGGGGGGGCGAAAGGTATGGGTGGTCAGTCGTGGTGCAACTTAGAATATGTGGTATCGAGTACATGGCAGATGAGAGGGAGGGCCGAAGGGTGAACTCAGAACTGGTGGTTAATGAGGCTTTAGATCGACTTCGAGGGCTAAGAGCTGGGGATGTATCTTTGCAGCAGAGGACAGTAGTGGTTAATACACTTGTTTATAGTAAAGTATGGGGTGTGGCTGAGGTGTACCCTTTAAGAGATGTGGATATTCAGGAACTGCAGAGAAGGGTCTTACGTTATGTTTGGGGTTTCGGGAGGGCTTGGTTAAGCCGGGAGGTTGTCATGACCCATGTTCGCCGTGGGGGTTTAGGTCTCCTGGCTTTGGGGCCACGGGTGAAGGGCCTCTATGTTAAGCAGCGGTTCCTCAGGGCGGGGGGTGAGAAGGCATCCGGGTGGGTCGGGTAATGATCGACAACGCGTAAATGGTGGAGCGGAGGGGATTAATCGAGTGTGAGGACATGCTACGTTTGTTATTAAGTTGAGAAATGCGCAACGGATTCGGGTGAGGCAAATGGTCAGCATACGTTGTCGTAGAAATTGTACAGGGATTGTCAGGTTTTTTCCGCTGTATAATTGGGGGGAAATAACGGGACGGATTTGTAAACTTAATTGGCACCAAGGGTTCGTGAACTGGTGTACAGGTTTGTCATGGGGATTTTAGCATCAAATCGGTCTTAAATAGGATGGGATTTGGTAAGGGAGGCGGATTGCTTACGTTGCGGTCTTGAAGAAACAGCTTTTCATGCTGTCTACTTCTGTGATACCTTGGACAAAGTTCGTTCGTGGTTGGGGCGGGTTTTCGATTTTCTTAGTGGGGGAACTATCTCAACCTTACGAGCCTTAACATTAGACGTTAGCGGAGTATCAAGTGAGGTACGAAGAGCAATAATGTACGTGGTGGCTGATTTTCTTTATATATCGTGGGGTATGCGGGAAACCGGGGGAACAATTAGGATCAGGGCAATTTGCGGAAGGTATCTACAGAACGTATTGCAGAAATAAACTCATATATGGTAGAAGTTGGGATAATAGTTTTCCTGCAAACTATCGGGTTTTGGGGAGTGATGTGTATGTATTATGAATGGTTCCGTGCGTCTGTGTGTGTATGGTTGTGGCGTTGGGTGGAACTGAGATCTAGGATTAATCCTAACATGGTCATGCATCTTGATAATACATATAAAAAGCAATATTTCAGTATATGTTCCAGCCTCTGCAAGGCTGAACCGGTTCCCGACTATGACCGGGGCTTGGTGAAGTATGTTGGGTCTTTCCTGGGATTCTTGTTAGGTTTTGTTTAGTTATTTGTAAGCGGAAGCCTCGCTGATATCACCGCTAAAAGTACACGTTATACTGCCCTTTAAGGGGATAAAAAAAAATTACATACCGGTGATCACGAGAGGTGTTTCACGATCTCTAACACTACCACACATGAGTCATTTTTATATTAAAAACCTTGAAAATACACAAATAATCCACACATAGGAGGAAGAAACTTATGACGACGTTTCTCTCCGACTTGGGCTATTAACTAGTCATAGTCAATGGTTCCAAGTCTGACGAAACATCGTCATCAATATTCTTTCTCTATGTAGGGTTTATTTGTGTATTGTTCCAGTCACAGTAATGTGACTTTTCATTCTTTTTGAACAAAATGTTTTCAGTAGGAAAAATCAGGTAAGGTAAGGTTCGTCAGGACAAGTGTTTCCTGACGCGGGTCTTAGATGATGATCTGCAGATGGAGCTTATGGTCATCTGACCAAAGCCTTCCACTGGCTTTATATATATTATATCTATATAATATATATATATATATTATTATATATAATGTGATGGTAGATTGCTTGTGTCTTTTGTTCTGTCTCATAAATATGCAAGATTACAGGTACGTCTTGCTACTTCTACTTACACTTAGGTCACACTATACACACATGTAAAGCATATTATACCCCACCCTTCTGGGTTTTCTGTCATTTTTTCTTTCTAGTTCTTGTTCTTGTTTTTTCCTCTTATCTCCATGGGGAAGTCGAACAGTATTTCTTCCTCCTAACCATGCGTGTTTAAGAGGCAACTAAAATGCCAGGGGCAAGGGCTAGTAACCCCTTCTCCTGTATATATTACTAAATGTAAAGGTGAAACTTTCGTTTTTCCTTTTGGGGGCCACCCTGCCTCGGGGGATACGGCCGGTGTGTTGAAAGAAGAAAGATATATATATATATATATATAATAATATAATATATATATATTTATATATAATATATATATATATATTATATATAATATATATATACATAATATATATGTATATAATATATATGTATAATTAATGTGTATATATACATGTGTATTATATATATGTATATAATTTTTAATATGTCGTGCCGAATAGGCAAAACTGGTCAATAGCAAGAATCATTTAAAATTAAGTCCTTTCTAAAACTTTCTCTTATACGTTTAAAGAATATTTTTTTTCATTAATTTTTAATGTAAAAATTTACAATTTTGCACCAGAAGAATTTTTAGAAAACTTACCTACCCCTTATTATAACGAGAACAATTTATTTAGCCTAACCCAACTAAATATATTTTAGATTTGTTTACAATAATTTAATATAAACAAAACAGTGAAATATATTTTTTTCGTTAGGTTCAGAATGATTTTGGCGAAATTATTGCAAACACCAATTTTCGCTTGTCCTATTGGCAAGATGAGCGTTGCTAATTTAAGCCAAGATCGCAAGTTCTGCCTATTCGGCACGACATATATATATATATATATATATATATATATATATATATATATATATATATATATATATATATATATATATATATATATATATATTATATATATATATATATATATATATATATATATATATATATATATATATTATATATATATATATATATATATATATATATATTATATATATATATTATTGTACCCACGGAACAAGTGGTATTGCTCAATAAGAACACTGCACTAGCTCGCTAACTGAACAAATATTTTCTAAACTTCAATATCCTCATCACTTCATTAGAGACTGCAGACGCTGGGCATATAACATCTTTAACACATCCAGAGAAGACACTGCCGAGAAGAGATACATAGTCCTCCCCACCAACTCCATTGCTAAACACGTTTCCAACATCTTTTCCAATACCTCATTCCAAGTATCTACCTCCATATCCACCACCATCAAGGACATTACCAGTAATAGACAGGCCAAGCATCAATCCTCTGCAGGGGTATACATAATCCCTTGTAATGACTGCAGCAAATTATACGTGGGCGAAACATCCAGAGACCTCCAAACACGTATTTCAGAACACCAGTACACAGACAGCTCGGACGATTTAAGGAATTCCTGTGTTCAACACCGAAATTCACACAACCATTTAATCAACTACAGAAATGCAAGACTTATCGCCATAGAAGAAAAAACTCAATATCACAGAATCCTGAAATAATCTCTAATATGTATATCCAACAACTTCAACCAAAACAACGGTTTCTATTACATAGCTGAACCCCTCGCCAAGAAATTTCTTCATCGCTATCCAACATAAGAATGGAGAAACACTGCAGAAAGTCTACTCATACATTTGTCGAATCTCTTTTTAAAGCTACCCAAGGTCCTAGCCTCTGTCACCCTACTCGGAAGATTGTCATATGCAGGTGACGGTTTTTCTAATTTAAATTTAGTAATGTATACAGGAGAAGGGTTACTAGCCCCTTGCTCCCGGCATTTTAGTCGCCTCTTACATCACGCGTTATTATTATTGTTGTTATTTTTCTTCTTCTTCTTCTTCTTCTTCTTCTTCTTCTTCTTCTACATTTTCCAGGTGAGTTAAGCTGTCCTCGTTTTCAACAATATTTCTCAGAGGTGTTTACTTTAGCCGTCCTAAATATATTAACGATAAAATAGGAAAAATAAATAAGGTTTCTTTTAGAGTTCATTATTGGAAACATTTCAAAGATTACTTCAGTACTTCAGAAAATATTCAAAACATTTCACAAGACTTAAAGGGAAAAAAATGCAAATTGCTTGCTAATGCTAGTAAAGACAACGAACATGGCCAATATATCCCACATAATTAAACTTTAAATACAAAGTTTGCCTTTAGAAATTCCTCCTGAACTGAGAAACTTTCTGAACATTTTGCCAAAAGTTTTGTAGCTCACTGTTTATGAAACTCATGTTATAAGTAATGTGAAAAGTTGTTTGTGTTTGTGTATGTGTGTGTACTCACCTAATTGTACTCACCTAATTGTGGTTGCAGGGGTCGAGACTCAGCTCCTGGCCCCACCTCTTCACTGATCGCTACTGGATCCTCTCTCTCTCTGCTTCCTGAGCTTTGTCATACCTCTTCTTAAAACTATGTATGGTTCCTGCCTCCACTACTTCACTTGCTAGGCTATTCCACTTCCTGACGACTCTATGACTGAAGAAATACTTCCTAACGTCCCAGTGACTCGTCTGAGTCTTCAGCTTCCAGTTGTGACCCCCTTGTCCCTGTGTCCCCTCTCTGGAACATCCTATCTCTGTCCACCTTGTCTATTCCCCGCAGTATCTTATATGTCGTTATCATGTCTCCCCTGACCCTTCTGTCCTCCAGTGTCGTCAGTCCGATTTCCCTTAACCTTTCCTCGTACGACATTCCCTTGAGCTCTGGGACTAGCCTTGTTGCAAACCTTTGTACTTTCTCTAACTTCTTGACGTGCTTGACCAGGTGTGGGTTCCAGACTGGTGCTGCATACTCCAGTATGGGCCTAACATACACAGTGAACAGTGTCTTGAACGATTCCTTATTAAGGTATCGGAACGCTATTCTCAGGTTTGCCAGGCGCCCGTATGCTGCAGCAGTTATTTGGTTGATGTGTGCCTCCGGTGATGTGCTCGGTGTCATGGTCACCCCAAGGTCTTTCTCCCTGAGTGAGGTCTGTAGTCTTTGTCCACCTAGCCTATACTCTGTCTGCGGTCTTCTTTGCCCCTCCGCAATCTTCATGACTTTGCATTTGGCTGGATTGAATTCGAGAAACCAGTTACTGGACCACATGTCCAGCCTGTCCAGGTCTCTTTGCAGTCCTGCCTCATCCTCGTCCGATTTAATTCTTCTCATCAACTTCATGTCATCTGCGAACAGGGACATTTCAGAGTCTATTCCTTCCATCATGTCGTTCACATATATCAAAAATGGCACTGGTCCTAGAACTGACCCCTGTGGGACCCCGCTCGTAACAGGCGCCCACTGTGATACCTCTTCACGTACCATGACTCGTTGCTGCCTCCCTGTCAGGTATTCCCTTATCCATTGCAGTGCCCTTCCTTTTACATGCGCCTGATCCTCCAGCTTCTGCACTAATCTCCTGTGGGGAACTGTGTCAAAGGCCTTCCTGCAGTCTAGGAAAACGCAATCTACCCACCCCTCTCTCTCGTGTCTTACTTTTGTTACCTTGTCATAAAACTCCACAAGGTTTGTGATACAAGATTTGCCTTCCATGAACCCATGCTGGTTTTCATTTATAATCTTGTTCCTTTCCAGGTGTTCGACCACTCTCCTCCTGATAATCTTCTCCATGACTTTGCACACAATGCATGTCAGAGACATGTGTGTGTGCATTATTAATACAACCACGAAAGATTCAATACCACTTGTTTCGTGGTTGTATTAATATACAGATTGCTCGTCAAGGCTGGTATTCCAACGGGAGTATATTGAAAATTAGCTCTGAGCTTACCACGGCCACGTATGTTCTCGCATCATGAAACAAACCCAGTCTCGCTGGGTGCATAATGTGTGAAGGAATGTATGGTCCAGTGGATAGAGCGTTGTGAACTTTGGCTTCCAACGAGGCGGGCCAAAGTGGCACGGGATCAATCCCCGGCCGTGTCGAAGTTTGTTAATGCTTATATATATAAATATATTATATATATATATATATATATATATATATATATATATATATATATATATATATATATATATATATATATAAAATTTATTATATATATATATTCTTTTTTTGCTTTCAGCATCAGTACCTGGGCTCTCGTACAAGCTGAGGGCGGACAACTTCCTGTATTATGTCTCAAAAGTTGCACTTGACTTTAATACAGCTAAAGCAATGTGTGCAAAGATCCCAGGTCACCGCCTCCTCATGCCCAAGCTTGCTGCTCACTACAACACATCTCTGGCAATCTATAATGAAACTAGTAAGTATCGTCAATCTTAATATATACGTAGATTCCCCTGACACATCATTTCTAGTCTGCATGATAAACATTCATTTATTAATCATCTACAGTTTAATGAGTATATTAAGGAATTTATTCTCCACTCACTGTTCATTTTTTTTCGGCAGGTCTGCCATTTTGGCTGGATCTTCACAGGGAGTCAAAACAAGCAATGAGGATGTGGGGTGATGGCACGCCATTCAACATGACTGCCACCTCGAACTTTACTATAACATTTTCAGAGCTTATTATTTATCAATCAGTCTACAGGATGTTTCCTTACAACACACTTGGTGTCTTCTTTACAGCTCTGCCAAATTATGTCGTTTGTCATGCTAACCCACTTGGTCTGAACTGGTAGAGGGAGTTTTATGCCTCAGTCTGGAGTTAGAGATTGACAGGATCAGCCCTGGTGGAAGTGGTATGGTGATACTTATACACTGAATGTACAAGGCTCGTATCCACTGACTATAACATTTATTCTTAAGAGTTTGTCTTCAGTGTATCGTCTTTTGAGCTTACAAGATCAGCCTTGAAAGGTTAAATGGCACAACTCACCCAAAACCGCTAGGGTTTCTTGAGGTTAAAGACCAACCACATCTCACTCAAAACCCCTCTGGTTACTTGAGGCTACAAATCAACCACTACTCACCCAAACTCCACAGATTTTTGGATAATCAGTATTTATTATTATTATTATTATTAAAGATTCGCCAGTACTCTCCCGGCCCGGGCCTTTTCCAAGTGGTGGCCCGGCCTTGGCTCCCTGTCTAGGGAGTGTCTGAGACCTAAGTCTGCCATGGGAGGAGGCACAAGTACCTCCTCATCTTTGGGATCAACTGTCCCTAGGCCTAGCTTCTCGTAGGGAGAAGCTAGGCCTCTCTGGTCTGCCACCTCCGCCCCAAGGGGACTAATGGGAATGACAGTCTTGTGAGCTGCAAGCTCCGCCTCAGGCACCTACCCTACCCTAGAAGGGCTGGGCATGGTGTCGATGGGGATAATCAGTGTCACTATTAATTAAAAGTAAGCCTTCATTAAGATAAATATGAAAGGATGTGAGAAATTATGCGAGCATAATAATAATATACCTAACAAGTTGCTAAGATACATGTGCAACAGTTAGGTATTAAAAGTACCTAACTATTGCCCAAAAATTTATGTATATTAGTATACATAAGGTTCACTTTCCTGTTGCATATATACTGTGTAATTGTATTTCAGTCACTGATATCTGTCCTGAAATGTTGCAGTCTGCCCTGAAGTCCCCAAGGAATTGAAAATAAACAGTGTTACTTGTTTTTCTTGTGTTCTCTCTTCGTGGTGTTGTCTTAATGTAAAGTGTGCAGGTATACTGAAGTGATATTGCAAAACAGTGTTCTTATGGAACACAGTGTTGTTGGCAGGAAAGTGAAGTTTTTATTATTAGTAAATGAAAGTGATACACTTTAATATTATGATTATAGAATGCGTGGCACCTCAGTTCTTGTCTGCGTTGATACCTCAGTTCTTGTCTGCGTTGATACTTCAGTTCTTGTCTGCGTTGATACCTCAGTTCTTGTCTGCGTTGATACCTCAGTTCTTGTCTGCGTTGATACCTCAGTTCTTGTCTGCGTTGATACCTCAGTTCTTGTCTGCGTTGATACCTCAGTTCTTGTCTGCGTTGATACCTCAGTTCTTGTCTGCGTTGATACCTCAGTTCTTGTCTGCGTTGATACCTCAGTTCTTGTCTGCGTTGATACCTCAGTTCTTGTCTGCGTTGATACCTCAGTTCTTGTTTGCTTTGACTGCTTTGATACTACAGTCCTAAACTACTTCGATATTATAGTTCTAACCTGCTTTGGTATCACGGTTCTAGACTGCTTTGGTATCACAATTCTACACTGCTTTGGTATCAGAGTTCTAGACTATTTTGATACAACAGTTCGACACTGTTTGGGTATCGCAGTTCCTGTCTGTTTTTGGTAGTGTAAGACATGTAGTTTAGTCTCCTATAGGCCTAGTTTACCTTCCTATACACCCAGGCCTTACCAAAAAGTATTCCTCTCATGAAGTAGATAGATTATTATTTCACAGTTTTAGACTGTGTAGGTTTGTACTTGTTCTTCAGGTATTATTCACGTATCCTACTAACACTGACTGGTTCAATATTTCTCTTGTTATCTTATGATCTAATGATTTTGCAAAGATCTGTGCATATTGACAGATTGTAAGATAATCTTCTAGTCATTGCCCATCAAGGGATGGGGGAGGTTCCTTGATCTAGGGAATTTGCTCTGTGCTCTAATTCCCTGAATTAACCATGAATACCTTCCATCCCCCCTCCCACAGGTGCTGTATAAACCTTATGGTTTAGTGCTCCCCATAATAATAATAATAATAATAATTCTTGTCAGCGACTAGCGATGTATTGTCATGATCAGCGCATAAATCATTAGCTTTTGGGATTTGTGATTGATTAGCTTTTGTCTGATTATAAAGGAACTTTGTCTGCTATATATCAGTACTAGAATATGTTTTGTTTGATGTATTATGGATAGCGATGGTTTAGATATTTACCAAGTACTGTGTATGTGAGTTGCTGGCACCTGTGTTTTAGTTTAAGCAGTTCTTTGAAAATAGTGCGCTAGGAACGATGCAGCGGATGGGGCAGCCAAGACCTCCATCTCTATCAGTATGCGGAAGCTGGACAGGGAGTTGCGAGTGAGCGTCCACCGCCTGCACCTCGGATACCCCACCGCCAAATGCCTCATCGAACGAGCGAGAGAAGAGCTGTGCAGCCACTGTAACCAGATGGTCCCGATGCCCTTCCTGCACTACTTGCTGTGGATTGTCCAGAAACGACGCCCATTCGCCGCAGGCATTTCCCAATGTTTCCAGGGGGTCGGGCCCAGGAGGACAAGGCAGCACAGTTGGTGCACCTTGCCGTCCGTGACCCTGCCGTCCGTGACTCTGCTCCCAGTCCTTGCAGCTCACCCGCCACCCTGATGAAGACACTGTGAAGAGCCCCCGACTGGGCCCTCTGCTACCTTTCCCCTCCATTCTTTAATATCTCATTCTTCCTTCACTCCTGTATCATCCCATCCTCCTGTTTCCCTCCTCTATTAAAAAAAAACAATATGGGCCTATGTTTGTTTCTCACATGGTAGAACAGCCTGCAGCCGACATGCACTCAGCCGATACCACAACAACCGACTCAAGATCATAACACCAGCTCGGATAGCAAGTGTTTGATGACTCAAGAGGACGCGTGCTTACCAAGATGTTACCAGAGCAAAGGGAAGAAGAAAGAAGACACTTCCCACCCCGGGGAGCCATCGCAGGATAGAAGAAGATAAATGTCTCCCTCCAGCCGGAAGGACCACAACAAGACGTCTACACAGAACAGAAGAAAGATGAGCGACACCCCCACCCGGGGGGCCGACGCTGGGTCACCACCTAGAAAAGACCGTGACTGGAACAATACACAGATAACTTGCACATAGGAGAAAGAAGCCTATGACGACGTTTCAGTCCGAAACATCGTCCTAAGCTTCTCTCTCTTATGTGCGGGTTATTTGTGTATTAATTCTAGTAATGATGTTATGCAAGTAATGTTTTTTTCAGTGAGTTCTTATAAACAACTTTTGCCATGCAGGAAAACGTTACTCATCCTGATGTTGCACTCTGAACATGCAAATATATATATATATAAAAATCCCATGTAAATGATGCCCTTTGATGTTGCTGTTGTACTTTCTTAAGATGATTTATAACCCTGCAGTAGTCTGCTGATGAGGACCTCAGTGTGAGAATGAAGTATTCAAAAGTTATGATATTTCTTCTTTTACTGTTTAATCAGGTGTTTGTTCATTTGTTTGGAAAATATATCTCTCCAACTCTCACTACTGTTAATAAACCTCTCGTTTTATGCGTATTTCTTTTCTATATTTCTTACATTTACACAGTTGAATGTAGAGAGTAAGTGTTGACAAAGTTGTTTGGAAAAAACAAATGGTACAAAAGATGGTAATATTCCACACACATATTCGATGCTGAAAATAGGCAAAAAATGTAATTGGTTCGCAAGAAGATCCCCTCCTCCTACCTCTTGTTCCGCGATCGATCCCCGGCCCTTCGGTTGTTAGCCGAGATCACTTCTACTTGAGCGACGAGTCAAATGTATTTACTACTTTTTTGGATATCAAAGCCAATCTAGT
>NC_069442.1:17547501-17555001 GCF_026875155.1 Cherax quadricarinatus
AGCCTTATCTAAATACTGTTCACTTATATGTTTCACTGTAAACACCTGGTCCACACACTCCCTACCTTCACTACGACTGGCCGAGGATTCGAACCCATGTCGTTTTGACACTGAATTGTGGTGAGCGATAATCACATGACGCCTTAGCCTACGGGGCCACACAATAGTACAAGACCCAAGCATTCAGTCAAGCTAGGTGTGTTACTCTTGGTCCGAGGCCTTACGGTGGTGTGGGTGACTCTAAGTTAATTTCATTCTTATCCCCGTTTGGTGCACCAGCCTCCACAAGCAGCATATATATTATTGTGACCACGAACAAGTGGTACTGAATCAATAACAAAACTGCGACTGTAGGCTGAGGCGTCATGTGATTGTCGCTCACCACAAGGCAGGGTCAAAAAGACATGGGTTCGAATCCTCGGCCATCCGCAGTGTTGATATTGATATATGTATGCGCGAGAGGGAAGAAGTGCGATTGGTGGAATGATAATGTTAAGAGAGTAGTGAGGGAGAAAAAGTTAGCATATGAGTAGTTTTTACAAAGTAGAAGTGATGCAAAGAGGGAAGAGTATATGGAGAGAAAAAGAAAGGTTAAGAGAGTGGTGAAACAATGTATAAAGAGAGCAAACGAGAGAGTGGGTGAGATGTTATCAACAAATTTTGTTGAAAATAAGAAAAAGTTTTGAAGTGAGATTAATAAGTCGAGGAAGCCTAGAGAATACATGGGTTTGACAGCTAAAAATAGGAGAGGAGAGTTATTAAATGGAGAGTTAGAGGTATTGGGAAGATGGAGGGAATATTTTGAGGAAATGTTAAATGTTGAAGAAGATAGGGAAGCTGTGATTTCGTGTATAGGGCAAGGAGGAATAACATCTTGTAGGAGTGAGGAAGAGACAGTTGTGAGTGTGGGGGAAGTTCGTGAGGCAGTAGGTAAAATGAAAGGGGGTAAGGCAGAGAGAATTGATGGGACAAAATAGAAATGTTAGAAAGCAGGTTGGGATATAGTTTTGGAGTGGTTTGTGCTATTATTTAATAAATGTATGGAAGAGGGTAAGGTACCTAGGGACTGGCAGAAAGCTTGCATAGTTCCTTTGTATAAAGGCAAAGGGGACAAAAGAGAATGCAAAAATTGAAGGGGGATAAATCTTTGAGTATTCCTGGTAAAGTGTTTGGTAGAGTTATTATTGAAAGAATTAAGAGTAAGACGGAGAGTAGGATAGCAGATGAACAAGAAGGCTTTAGGAAAGGTAGGGAGCGTGTAGACCAAGTGTTTACAGTGAAACATATAGGTGAACAGTATTTAGATAAAGCTAAAGAGGTTTTTATGGCATTTATGGATTTGGAATAGTAGTATGACAGAGTGGATAGGGGGGTAATGTGGCAGATGTTGCATGTGTATAGTATGGAAGATAGGTTACTGAAATCAGTGAAGAGTTTTTACGAGATAGTGAGGCTCAGGTTAGAGTATGTAGGAAAGAGGGATATTATTTCCTAGTAAAAGTAGGTTTTAGACAAGGATGTGTGATGTCACCGTGGATGTTCAATATATTTATAGATGGGGTTGTAAGAAAAGTGAATGCGAGGGTCTTGGCAAGAGGTGTGGAGTTGCCACAGTTGCCTTTTGCTGATGACACTGTGCTCTTGGGAGATTCTGAAGAAGTTGCAGAGGTTGGTGGATGAATTTGGTAGGGTGTGTAAAAGAAGAAAATTAAAAGTGAATACAGGAAAGAGTAAAGTTATGAGGATAAAAAGATCAGGTGACGAAAGATTGGATATCAGATTGGAGGGAGAGATTGTGGAGGAGGTGAATGTACTCAAATATTTGAGAGAGGACATGTCAGCAGGTGGGTCGATGAAAGATGAGGTGAATCACAGAACTGATGAGGGGAAAAGGGTGAGCGGTGCACTGAGGAGTCTGTGGAGACAAAAAACTTTGTCCTTGGAAGCAAAGAGGGGAATGTATGAGAGTATAGTTTTACCAACGCTCTTAGATGGGTGTGAAGCATGGGTGATGAATGATGCAGTGAGGAGAAGACTGGAGGCAGTGGAGATGTCATATCTGAGGGCAATGTGTGGTGTGAATATAATGTAGAGAATTCGTAGTTAGGAAGTTGTTGTCCAGAGGGCTGAGGAAGGGTTGTTGAGATGGTTCGGACATGTAGAGAGAATGGAACGAAACAGAATGACTTTGAGAGTGTATAAATCTGTATTGGAGGGAAGGGCGGGCAGGGGTCGGCCTAGGAAAGGTTGGAGGGAGGGGGTAAAGGAGGTTTTGTGTGCGAGGGGCTTGGACTTCCAGCAAGCATGCGTTAGCATATTTGAGAGGAGTGAATGAAGACAAATGGTTTTTAATACTTGACGTGTTGTTGGAGTGTGAGCAAAGTAACATTTATGAAGGGGTTCAGGGAAACTGGCAGGTCGGACTTGAGTCCTGGAGATGGGAAGTACAGTGCCTGCACTCTGAAGGAGGGGTGTTAATATTGCAGTTTAAAAACTGTAGTGTGAAACACCTCTCTGGCAAGACAGTGATGGAGTGAATGATGATGAAAGTTTTTCTTTTTTTCGGGCCACCCTGCAGAACTACCACCTGGTGGTGACCTGTACTTAATAGTGGTGACCTGTACTTAACCAGTGGTGACCTGTACTTAACGGTGGTGACCTGTACTTAACTCAGTGGTGACCTGTACTTAACTCACTAGTGATCTGTACTTAACTCAGTGGTGACCTGTACTTAACTCAATGGTGACCTGTACTTAATTCACTGGTGACCTGTATTTAACTCAGTGGTGACATGTACTTAACTCTTTGAAGACGTGCCTTGTGTGCTCTCTATGAATCTGAACAAGATGTCCTCTCTTGAGCAACTCTATCAGCAGTTAAAGGAAGAAATGAGGGTGGCTAAGCTTGAGATGCAGCTACTGACTGAGGAAAACAAGAAGATTCATAGTAATCTTCCTGTTGAGAATCCTCAAGCCAAGAAAGGAATTTGGACAGTGGATGGAAAGCATGGGACAGTGTTAAGAATGAAGAGGACAGATGGAGAGGTAGAATCAGCGAAGATCCAGGAAACCGTTGTGGAAACATCGAACCCATTCTCCATGCTACCTGATGAGTGTGAGTCAATTACTGGAAACATCACGACGAACGACACTAAGGAAGGTAAAAACATTGTTGTTGTCTAGGATAGCCAGATTAGGTACATGGATAGGCAGAGGAGACAGAGTGTTGAGAAATAGTTCACCAGCTAAGGTTAAAGATTAAATATAGGGGGAACTTAGCTTGGTAAGACAGCTCATCGCTTGCACAGCCGCCCCTGCAGGCGAGGTCTTGAGAAGTCATAACCACTTCTCAATGGGATGAAATAGAATATATTATGTATGATTATAAATTACCCCTAGGGGGTGTTATGTCAGCATATATCAGACACTGATTGCTGACAACACTTACTTGTGTGGCCTCAAAGGTCCACTTATCACCGTGGTGTATAAGCAACTAACTTGCAACTTTATACTCAACTGTGCAGTCAATAGTAATACATCACGAGGTAGTACACTTACCTGGGTATATGTATCTGACCCGTAGTTATGTCCGGATATCCAATATCATGAGTGAAGAATAGTGTTCTTAGAAGAATGTTGCACTACACTCTGTTGGATTGTAACACTCGTTGTTACAGTGTTCATCAATAATTGTTCACACCATTAAGTCAGTAAAGAAGCTGATCACACTTCTTTGTAAGTGTTTATTGAGATTCTTTTGTGCAAAATGCGCGGAACAGTGTTCTTTGTTGGTTATCCCGGCACGTCAATGTCTCAGTAGAGTCAAAAGTAATCTGACCTCACAGTTTCCTACGCCGCTGCAATGCCCCTAGAACAAAGGAAAAGCTGACCTAGTACTTTTTGCTTCCCTGCCAAACTTCCTTCATGAAGCAAAGCAGAATGCTTGATTCTTGCTGTCTTAAGCATAGACAACAATGTACACTAGTTTTACCATGGTAATAAAGTGGGAGCAGGATTTTCCTTAATTGTCCTGCTAAGGTAAGAGATGGACTGTCTCTTATTAAACTACACTTTGCAACACCGGACTCTTGCAAGGAGAGGCGGTCGCTTGACCACGTCACATACTCGTATTGCATCTGGGATCAATTACTTGCTGTAGCAGTAAACAAGGTGTTTGCCCCTTCTGAGAGGGCTGGGCCCCTCAAGGGCTGAAAGGGGCTGAAAGGGGCTGAAGGGGGTTGGTACCTCCCTCCTGGAGAAAATTTCTCCACACAGAGGGTTTGCTTTCCTGGGGCTGGGATGGAGGACATTGTTAGCCGGCTTGACAACATCATGAATGGTAATGGGAGCAATCCTATTCTCTGCCTCAGTGCTGGAGGCAATGATGTAGGCAAGTGTAGAAGTGAGGATTTAGTTAGAAGGTACAAGACAGCAATAGACATAATTAGGAAGAAGGGGGGCGCCCTGTTATATGTGGCATTTTGCCAAGAATGGGGGTTGGAAATGAATGGTTGTCTAGAGCAATTGGTATTAATTGTTCGTTGGACAACACTGTAAAGATAATGCAGTACCATTCATCGACAACTGGGACCACTTCCATGGCCGTAATGACATGTATGCCAGGGATGGGGTTCACTTATCCAGGGCAGGTGTGGGTTTTCTTGCTAGTTCAGTTGAGAGTGTTGTTATGACTTTAAACTAGGACTAGTTAGAGGTATGGGTTTAGAAATGAAAAATAATGAGTGTCGAATTATGAATTTAGGCACTGAAATCATAAATCTTAACAATAAAAAGGACAGTAATAGGTATAGTGGTATAACAAAAATGAGCAGGAAGGGTAAAGAGAAAGGAGGGTCCTTAAATATATATTACACAAATAGTCGTAGTGCTAGGAATAAGATGGATGAGTCGAGATTAGTTGTTAGTGCAGGTAACATTGATGTATTTGCCATAACTGAGACGTGGTTCAATACGAAATATCGGGACATGCCTGCAGAATGTCACATACAGGGTTTTAAATTGTTCCAAGTAGACAGAAGTATTGTGAAGGGGGGGTGGGGTGGAACATAAACGGGTATAAAATCTGAAATAACACATACAGAGTCTCTCTAGATAGAATTTTCAGAGGGTCATGAAAAATTGATTTTAGGTGTGATATACCGTCCACCAAACTTAGATAGGGACCAAGGGAGACCACTATGGGAGGAATCTGTTAAGATCACACTACAGGATAATGTAGTAATTATAGGGCCTTCAACTTTAGTCAGATTAACTGGAATTTTTTGACTAACGATTTCTTAGAAGTAGTTCAGGATTGTTTTTTGAAGCAGTTTGTGACAGAACCTACCTGGGGAAATAGCCTACTTGACTTGGTTCTGGCAAACAAGGAAACCCTTGTTAATAATTTAGAAATTACAGAGGAACTCAGTGCAAGGGACCACAGATGAATGGAAGTATGATAACAGGGATAACTCAGTAACGGTTCCAGATTTTCGCTTAGCAGATTACAATGGGCTTAGAGAACACTTGTCATCTGTGCACTGTGGTAACGAAGAGAGCTATCAATATGAGAGTTTTCTGAACACTATACATGCTGCCCAAAGGACATTTATCCCGAATAAAGAATTTTGATCGAATAGAAATGTCCCAAAATGGATGAATAATAGGTTCCAATACCTTTAACATGAGCAGCCACTATCTTTAACAGAGACTGTTAAAGAAAGTGGCTGCTCATGGCATTGGGGAAAAAGTGCTGTCATGGATCCAGTCATGGCTCGCTAATGGGAAGCAGAGAGTGCGCATGAATGGGGTTAAATCTGAGTGGGGATCAGCAACAAGTGGCGTTCCGCAGGGATTACTTTTAGGCTCATAGTTGTTTATAATATATATAAATGACCTTGACAAGGGAATTACTAGTGACATAAGCAAATTTGAAGATGACGCGAAGAGAGGTGGGATAATCGATTCAGACGTTGATGTCTCGGAATTTCAGGAGGATTTAGATAAATTCAGTTCGTGATCAGAAAAGTGGCAAATGCAGTTCAATGTAGATAAATGTAAAGTTCTAAAGCTCGGAAATGCTCATAACCCTAGTACCTACCAGCTTAATAATGTTGAACTTAGCCGTAAAGAATACGAAAAGATTTGGGGGTTATGGTAAGCAGCAACCTTAAACCAAGACAGCAGTGCCTAAGCGTGCGTAATAAGGCAAATAGATTGCTGGGATTTATATCAAGAAGTGTAAGCAACTGAAGTCCAGCTGTTATATTAGAGCTTTATACGTCATTAGTAAGGCCTCACCTAGATTATGCAGCTCAGTTCTGGTCTCCATTTTACAGAATAGATATAAAATCGTTAGAAAACGTTCAGCGACGAATGACAAAATTAATTCATTGCATTAGAAATCTTCCGTACGAAGAAAGATTGAAGACTCTTAAAGTACATTCACTTGTAAGACGAAGAATGAGAGGAGACATGACCGAAGTGTATAAGTGGAAGATGGGTATTAACAAAGGGGATATAAATAAGGTGTTGAGGATATCTCTCCAAGAGAGAACCCGTAATAATGGATTCAAATTAAACAAGTTTAGATTTAAAAAAAAGATATAGGAAAGCACTGGTTTGGAAATACGGTAGTTGATGAGTGGAACAGTCTACCTAGTTGGGTTATTGAGGCTAAGACCTTGGGCAGTTTCAAATTTAGGTTGGATAAATACTTGAGTGAGAGGGTGTTAGCTTATTCCTTGGGTAGAACTGAAAATTGAGCTGGGCAAATATTTTGTTAGTGGGATGGATTGTGAAGGACCTGCCTAGTATGGGCCAACAGGCCTGCTGCAGTGTTCCTCCTTTCTTATGTTCTTTTGAAAAAATACTGAAATTACAATCACTTTCGTGACTTCTCACATTATCAAGTCAGGAAAGCACTTGCAGTTTCACCATTTTTTCACAGTGGTTGTTCTGCATATTGTGATATCACCTATTTGCATGTATATATATATATATATATATATATATATATATATATATATATATATATATATATATATATATATATATTCGAATCCTGCAGTCAGCAGGATTCGAAAATACTACTGGGGATTGTCAAGATTCCCAGGCAACGCTCTAGTCCACTCGGCCACACAAATCCCACATAGACTGGGCAGCCTGATTCACAAACCATGTTTCTTTTCTAGCCCGGGCACGTCAGTCAGCCTCAAGCATTGATATAAAAAATCGCTTGAGAGATCAGAACATACAGGAGGAGATTGAAATAGCTTGAATCCATGCTTGAGGCTGACTGACGTGCCCGGGCTGGGAAAGAAACATGGCTTGTGAGCCAGGCTGCCCAGTCTATGTGGCATTTGTGTGGCCGAGTGGACTAGAGCGTTGCCTGGGAATCTTAACCGTTCTCAGTTGTAGTTTTGAATCCTGCTGACTGCCATCTTTCTTTGCATATATATATATATATATATATATATATAATATATATATATATATATAT
>NC_069442.1:17560001-17637501 GCF_026875155.1 Cherax quadricarinatus
CCTCTGTGTAGCATCATTCATTAGGTACCTTTTAACTCTCTTCGTGAACTGGCTCATGCTAGGACAGACTTTGTTTTTAGTACATTCGTATGTATAGAGTGTATAGATGAAGTGTCTCAACAATGATAATGTATGTAAAATATGTCTTTTTTCATCTCTGTTTTAGAAGTATGAAGAGTTGCCGTGGGAGGGGAGGTGTGAGTAGAACAATGATGTAGTAATAGGTGGTGCAGGGGAGTGGAGAAAGTTCATGGTGTACACCAGGAGGAAGTAGATGGAATGGGGGGGGGGGAGGGAAGAAATGTCGGGTGTGACAATGTTGAGGTGTTGGCCACACTCAGTAGAGGCTTGACTCCCGTCCAGTCATCTGTTCCCGTTGTTCTCCCGGTGCATTGCCACAGCATAATAGGTGAGTCTCGGACAGGCTGAACTGGTTTCTCCCAAGGGACATTTCCTCATTTATTCCACAACCGAGATAGCTAGAAAATATTTAACTAAGCTAATTTATTTATCATAAAAAAATTAATGTTAATAATGCACAAATTACTCGCACAAAGGAAAAAAACCGTATGACAACGTTTGGGTCCAACGAGGAGCTTTAACTAGTTACAAATTAACTAGTAAACGGTCCAAGCCCACCTCTGTGTTCTTGCTCTCCCTCTGTGGGCACCTAGCTCCTTTGTGGGCACCTAGCTCCTCTGTGGGCACCTAGCTCCTTTGCAGTGCTCCCCTTCCTACTTCCTTCCTTCCTTCCTTCCTTCCTCCCCTTCCCCTTCTACTACTACTACTACTACTACTACTATTAAGACACTTGTGCGGCGTCTGGGTGTCTGTTGTGGAGGTTTCGCCATCCAGTGGCTGGCTGGATGGCGAAACGTCTACGATAGAGATGCCCGGGTGTTGCGCATGTGTCTTAATTTCATCTTGTCGGTATTATATACCATTCTTGTACTACTACTACTACTACTACTACTACCACCACCACCTCTTCCTCCCTATATATAGCCGTCCTGCTCCACTTCTGGTTAGTGTGACTTTGTAAATGGTCCAAGTCGGACCGAAACGTCGTCGTAAGCTTCTCTCTTTTATATGCGGGTTACTTGTGTATCGTTCTAGTCACGGTATTGTGCCTTTTTGTTATTTATTTGTGTATTGTTCTAGTCACGGTATTGTGCCTTTTTTTTGTTATTTATTTGTGTATTGTTCTAGTCGCGGTATTGTGCCTTTTTTTTTGTTATATATTTGTGTATTGTTCTAGTCGCGGTATTGTGCCTTTTTATTCCTTAATGTTAGCGCGGATCAGTCTAACACGAGGCAAGATGGACAATAGAACTAAACATTCTGATCAGTCTTGGATCAGTGGTTGGTGCATCAGGCGTAAAGTCTGACAATTGCGCCTGGGTCATAAAGGCTGCATCTCACCTGTGCACCATCATACAAGAATAACTGAACCTCTAAAATATGGATTAATTAACTTCAGTGCATATACACTGAGAGATATATGCCACTCGACGTACATACCTTTATACCGGATCATTAGGTTATTAGTCTTAAAACCTATCGATTGCATAAGGGTCATTAAGCCTGTGTACCACCAATCAAGACTAATTTATTCTCATATATATATATATATATATATATATATATATATATATAATATATATATATATATATATATATAACAAGTCGGCCGTCTCCCACCGAGGCAGGGTGACCCAAAAAGAAAGAAAATCCCCCAAAACAAAAAAATACTTTCATCATCATTCAACACTTTCATCTCACTCACACAAAATCACTGTTTTTGCAGAGGTGCTCAGAACACAACAGTTTAGAAGCATATACGTATAAAGATACACAACATATCCCTCCAAACTGCCAATATCCCAAACCCCTCCTTTAAAGTGCAGGCATTGTACTTCCCATTTCCAGAACTCAAGTCCGGCTATATAAAAATAACCGGTTTCCCTGAATCCCTTCACTAAATATTACCCTGCTCACACTCCAACAGCTCGTCAGGTTCCAAAAACCATTCGTCTCCATTCACACCTATCTAACAAGCTCATGTACGCTTGCTGGAAGTCCAAGCCCCTCGCCCACAAAAACTCCTCTAGCCCCTCTCTCCAACCATCCCGAGGACGACCCATACCCCGCCTTCCTTCCCCTATAGAGTTATACGCTTTCCATGATTCTAAAACCACCTCAACAACCTCTCTTTAGCCCTCTGACTAATACTTTTAATAACTCCACAACTTCTCTTAATTTCCACACTCCGAATTTTCTGCATAATATTTACACCACACATTGCCCTTAGACAGGACATCTCCACTGCCTCCAACCGCCTCCTCGCTGCTGCATTTGCAACCCAAGCTTTACACCCATATAAGAGTGTTGATACTGCTATGCTTTCATACATTCCCTTCTTTGCTTCCATAGATAACGTTCTTTGTCTCCACGTATACCTCAACACACCACTCACCTTTTTTTCTTCATCAATTCTATGATTAACCTCATCCTTCATAAATCCATCCGCTGACACGTCAACTCCCAAATATCTAAAAACATTCACTTCTTCCATATTCCTCTTCTCCAATATGATTTCCAGTTTTTCTTTATCTAAATCACTTGATACCCTCATCACCTTACTCTTTTCTATGTTTACATTCAACTTTCTATCTTTATACACACTCCCAAACTCGTCCACTAACTTTGCAGTTTTTCTTTAGAATCTCCCATAAGCACAGTATCATCAGCAAAAAGTAACTGTGTCAGTTCCAATTTTGTGTTTGATTCCCCATTATTTAATCACACTCCTCTTCCGAACACCCTAGCATTTACTTCTTTTACAACCCCATCTATAAATATGTTAAACAACCATGGTGACCTTACATATCCCTGTCTAAGACCTACTTTTACCGGGAAGTAGTCTATCTCTCTTCTACACACCATAACCTGAGCCTCACTATCCTCATTAAAACTCTTTACAGCATTTAGTAACTTACCACCTATTCCATATACTTGCAACATCTGCCACATTACTCCGCTATCCACTCTTTCATAAGCCTTTTCTAAATCAATAAATGCAATAAAAACTTCCTTACCTTTATCTAAATACTGTTCACATATATGCTTCAATGTAAACACTTGATCTACACATCCCCTACCCACTCTAAAACCTCTTTGCTCATCCGCAATCCTACATTCTGTCTTACCTCTAATTCTTTCAATAATAACCCTACCATACACTTTTCCAGGTTTACTCAGCAAACTAATTCCACTATAATTTTTACAATCTCTTTTGTTCCCCTTCCCTTTATATAAAGGGACTATACATGCTCTCCGCCAATCCCTAGGTACCTTCCCCTCTTTCTTACATTTATTAAACAAAAATGCCAACTACTCCAACACTGTATCCCCCCTGCTTTTAACATTTATGTCATGATCCCGTCAGTTCCAGCTGCTTTACCCCCTTTCGTTCTACGTAATGCCTCACGCACCTCCCCCACACTTACATCCTGCTCTTCTTCACTCCTGAAGGATTGTATACCTCCCTGGCCAGTGCAAGAAATTACCGCCTCCCTTTCTTCGTCGACATTTAAAAGTTCCTCAAAATATTCTCGCCATCTACCCAATACCTCCATCTTCCCATCTACTGACTCCCCTACTCTGTTTTTAACTGATAAATCCATTCATTCCCTAGGCTTTCTTAAACTTGTTAAACTCACTCCAAATTTTTTCCTTATTTTCATTAAAATTTCTTGACAGTCCCTCTCCCACTGCTTTCCTTTTGTACTCTCTTCACCTTCCCTTTACTCTCCATATACTCTACTCTTCTTATAACACTTCTGCTTTGTAAAAACCTCTCATAAGCTACATTTTTCTCTTTTATCATACCCTTTACTTCATCATTCCACCAATCGCTCTTCCTTCCTCCTGCACCCACCTTCCTATAACCACAAACTTCTTCCCCACATTCTAATACTGCATTTTTAAAACTATTCCAACCTCTTCAACCACTCCACTACTCATACTTGCACCAGCCCACCTTTCTGCCAATAGTTGCTTGTATCTCACCCGAACTTCCTCCTCCCTTAGTTTATGCACTTTCACCTCCCTCTTACTTGTTGTTGACATTTTCCTCTTGTCCCATCTACCTCTTACTCTAACTGTAGCTACAACTAATTAATGATCCGATATATCAGTTGCCCCTCTGTAAACGTGTACATCCTGGAGCCTACCCATCAATTTTTTATCCGCTAATACATAACCTAACAAACAACTTTCAATACGTGCTACAACATACCTTGTATATTTATTTATCCTCTTTTTCAAAAAATATGTATTGCTTATTACCAAACCTCTTTCTACAAATAGCTCAATTAAAGCCTCCCCATTTACATTTACCCCTGGAACTCCAAATTTACCTACCACTCCCTCCACAACATGTTTACCCACTTTAACATTGAAATCCCCAACCACAAGTACTCTCACACTTGCTTCAAAACTCCCCAAGCATTCACTCAACATTTCCCAAAATCTCTCTCTCTCCTCTACACTTCTCTCTTCTCCAGGTGCATATACACTTACTATAACCCACTTTTCATATCCAACCTTTATTTTACTCCACATAATCCTTGAATTAATACATTTATACTCCCTCTTTTCTTGCCATAGCTTATCCTTCAACATTATTGCTATTCCTTCTTTAGCTCTAACTCTATTTGAAACTCCTGACCTATTCCCATTTATTCCTCTCCACTGAAACTCACTCACCCCCTTCAGCTTTGTTTCACTTAGAGCCAGGACATCCAGCTTCTTCTCATTCATAACATTCACAATCATCTCTTTCTTATCATTTGCACAACATCCACGCACATTCAGACTTCCCACTTTGACAATTTTCTTCATCTTGTTCTTTTTAGTAATTATTACAAGAAAAGGGGTTACTAGCCCATTGTTCCCGGCATTTTAGTTGACTTTTACAACACGCATGGCTTACTGAGGAAAGATTCTTATTCCACTTCCCCATGGATATAAAAGGAAAAGTAATAAGACCAAGAACTATTAAGATAAAATCAAAGAAAACTCAGATGAGTGTGTATAAATAAACGTGTCCATGTATGTGTAGTGTGACCTAAGTGTAAGTAGAAGTAGCAAGACGTACCTGTAATCTTGCATATTTATGAGACAGACAAAAGATACCAGCAATCCTACCATCATGTAAAACAATCACAGGCTTTCGTTTTACACTCACTTGGCAGGACGGTAGTAATCCCCTGGGTGGTTGCTGTCTACCAACCTACTACCTATATATATGTATGTGTGTGTGTGTGTGTGTGTGTGTGTGTGTGTGTGTGTGTGTGTGTGTGTGTGTGTGTGTGTGTGTGTGTGTGTGTGTCGTGCAGAATAGGTAAAATTAGTCAATTTTCTCTTATACATTTAAAGATATTTTTTCATTTATGTTAACGTAAAAATTAATAATGTTGTACCAAAAGAACTAAAGAAACCTTATTATAACAAGCGCAATTTAGTTTAGGTTAATCCAACTAAATATATTTTAGATAAGTTTACAATAATTTAATAATAAACAGACACAATGAAATATATTGTTTTTTTTCCTTAGGTTCAGAATGTTTTTTGCGAAATTATTGCATACACAAATTTTCGTTTGCCTTATTCGGCAAGAACAGCGTTGCTATTTAAGCCAAAATTTAAATTTTTACCTATTCGGCACGACATATATATATATATTTATATATATATACATTATATATATATATATATATATATATATATATATATATATATATATATATATATATATATATATATATATATATATACTATATATATATATATATATATATATATATATATATATATATATATATATATATATATATATTATATATTATATATGTATATATATTATATATATATATACATATATATATATATATATATATATATATATATATATATATATATATATATATATATATATATATATATATATATATATATATATATGTATATATATATATATATATATATATATATATATATATATATATATTATATATATATATATATATATATATATATATATATATATATATATATATACATATATATATGTATATATATCTATATATATATATATGCACTCACACTGAGAGACATATTGTATGTCTTTCGTTGCATGTATAATGTGATGGACCATTGGATGGCAAGTTTATTAGGTTTCAAGCCTATCAGCTACAAGAGAGTCATGAAGCAGCGTTTATACACCGAGAAATACACAGATCTCTTAGTGTATACACTGAGAGATACACCCAATTCTTAGTGTATACAATGAGAGATACACACACTTCATAGTGTATACAGTGAGAGATAAACACACTTCTCAGCGTATACAATGAGAGATACATACACATCGCCGTGTATATACAGTGAAAGATACACACAGTTCTCAGTCCATATACACTGAGAGATACACACACCTCCTGTATCATTTTCCATCTGTGATTTTCTAATGATCCAAAATGAACCTCAGACTTGGGAGAAGTAATGAGAAACTTGTCTATGAGCCAAGTTGTGTTTCTCTGGCTCCACCTGTTGTCCTGGGTGTTGCAGCAGCTCTCCTGGGTGTTGCAGCAGCTCTCCTGGGTGTTGCAGCAGCTCTCCTGTGTGTTGTAGCAGTTGTCCTGGGTGTTGCAGCAGCTCTCCTGGGTGTTGTAGCAGTTGTTCTGGGTGTTGCAGCAACTCTCCTGCGTGTTGTAGCAGTTGTCCTGGGTGTTGCAGCAGCTCTCCTGGGTGTTGTAGCAGTTGTCCTGGGTGTTGCAGCAACTCTCCTGCGTGTTGCAGCAGCTGTCCTGGGTGTTGCAGCAGTTGTCCAGGGTGTTGCAGCAGCTGTCCTGGATGTTGCAACAGCTTTCCTGGGTGTTGCAACAGCTTTCCTGGGTGTTGCAGCAGTTGTCATAGGGGTTACAGCAGCTCTTCTTGGTGTTGCAGCAGTTGTCCTGGGTGTTGCAGCAGCTCTCCTGGGTGTTGCAGCAGGTTTCCTGGGTTTTGCATCAGTTGTCCTGGGTGTTGCAGCAACTCTCCTGCGTGTTGCAGCAGTTGTCTAGGGTGTTGGAGCAGCTGTCCTGGGCGTTGCAACAGCTTTCCTGGGTGTTGCAGCAGTTGTCATAGGGGTTACATCAGCTCTTCCTGGTGTTGCAGCAGCTTTCCTGGGTGTTGCAGCAGCTCTCCTGGGTGTTGCAGAAGCTTTCCTGGGCGTTGCAGCAGCAGCTCTCTTTTATGTTTCCAGCAGCCGTTCTGGATGCTGCAGCAGTTCTTCTGGGTGTTGCAACAGCTGTCCTGGATGTTGCAACACTTGTCCTGGGTATTGCAGCAATTCTTCTGGGTGTTGCAGCAGCTGTCCTGGATGTTGCAGAAGTTGTACTGACTGTTGCAACAGCTGTGCGGGGTGTTGCGGAAGTTCTTCTGGGTGTTGCAGCAGCTGTCCTGGATGTTGCAGTAGTTGTCCTGGGTGTTGCAGCAGTTCTTCTGGGTGTTGCAGCAGCTGTCCTGGATGTTGCAGAAGTTGTACTGGGTGTTGCAACAGTTCTTCTAGGTGTTGAAGCAGCTCTCCTGGGTGTTGGAGCAGCTCTCCTGGTTGTTGCAACAGTTGTCCTGGGTGTTGCAACAGCTGTGCGGGGTGTTGCGGAAGTTCTTCTGGGTGTTGCAGCAGCTGTCCTGGATGTTGCAGTAGTTGTCCTGGGTGTTGCAGCAGTTCTTCTGGGTGTTGCAGCAGCTGTCCTGGATGTTGGAGCAGCTGTCCTGGTTGTTGCAACAGCTGTCCTGGGTGTTGCAGCAGTTGTCCTGGGTGTTGCAGCAGTTGTCCTGGGTGTTGCAGCAGTTCTTCTGGGTGTTGCAACAGCTGTCCTGGATGTTGCAGCACTTGTCCCGGGTGTTGCAACAGTTCTTCTGGGTGTTGCAGCAGCTGTCCTGGATATTGGAGCAGCTGTCCTGGTTGTCACAACAGCTGTCCTGGGTGTTGCAACAGCTGTCCTGGGTGTTACAGCAGCTGTCCTGGGTGTTGCAGCAGCTGTCCTGGGTGTTGCAACATCTGTCTTGGGTGTTGCAGCAGCTCTCGTGGGTGTTGCAGCAGTTGTCCTGGGTGTTACAACAGCTCTCCTGGGTGCTGCAACAGCTGTATTTGATGTTGCAACAGTTGTCCTGGGTGTTGCAAGAGTTCTTCTGGGTGTTGCACCAGCTCTCCTGGGTGTTGGAACAGCTGTTCTGGTTGTTGCAACAGCTGTCCTGGGTGTTGCAGCAGCTGTCCTGGATGTTGCAGAATCTGTCCTAGGTGTTGCAGCAACTCTCGAGGTGTTGCAGCAGTTGTCCTGGGTGTTACAACAGCTCTCCTGGGTGTTGCAGCAACTCTCGAGGTGTTACAGCAGTTGTCCTGGGTGTTACAACAGCTCTCCTGGGTGGTGCAGCAACTCTCGAGGTGTTACAGCAGTTGTCCTGGGTGTTACAACAGCTGTCCTGGGTGGTGCAGCAACTCTCGAGGTGTTACAGCAGTTGTCCTGGGTGTTACAACAGCTCTCCTGGGTGGTGCAGCAACTCTCGAGGTGTTGCAGCAGTTGTCCTGGGTGTTACAACAGCTCTCCTGGGTGGTGCAGCAACTCTCCTGGGTATTGTGGCAGCTGTCATCGGGTATATTCATCTGTAACTGTTGAGGAGGAGTTAGAAGACAGTTAATAATTTGAGCATCATGTTGGAATATCTTATTATTATCTTAATGGTATAAAACCGACAAGATGATGAACAAGTCACATGTGAATCACATGGGTATCTTTATTCTGACGATGTTTCGCCCACCAGTGCTTATTTGTCAGTTCCCTACAAACATTATGTACGGAAGACAGTGGAAGATGTATTGCTCAGTTCCTCAGCTTTGATGAATCTGAAACAGAGGCACTAAAATGGACTCTCTATTTACTTGAGTCAGGAGAGGTGCAGCAGTTGAAACCATCGTCACAGGTGGGCGGTACTCACTATTAGGAATAGGCTGTGCCCAAGATTTGGTCAAGAGGTGAACAGATCATAGGCAGAATGACCATGAGTGAGACGTTCGTTGAATTCGAGAACGGGAGAATGATGTCTCCCAAATGCGACAGTGATGATAAGAAAAAGACCAGAAACCTAAAAACAGTTGACAGAGTATAATTTATCAATCAACTCAGACCACCGCTGTAGCAGCTTCTAAGATGCTGAAACCTTTTGTCAATTATTGTATCCTCAATGAACGAAATAGTTTCTCTTGTCACCATTCGAGGGAACTGTTCTTAAAAACACATGAATAAATACTTATAACATTTTGTTATGGAAACATGTCGGTTCTGGGACCTTGTTCCCTCACAGTAAAAAGGTCCCAGGACCAAAATATTTCGTAAAAAATATGTCCTAAAAGTTTGATCATATGTCCTAACCATAACTTATGGCGGTGGTGTAGACTCTTTAATCGTCGTATTAGTGAAGTATTCTGTACTCGGGTGTTATTCACCGTACATCAGCAAGTCAGTCACTCCATTGTCAGGGTATAATAATAAATTTGTCTTTCTAGTACCAGGTGAGCTGTTATCAATGTTTGCTTTACATTGTCGTAGTAGCAACTTGCTTAAGTTGCTTTATTTCGTTATGTATTAATGCGTATATATTATCTTCATTATATATTGATAGATAAAAGACTATTGAGTAGATTTCATGATATAAATGTTTATAGAGGGGCCACAGATATATCAGATCACTTTTTAGTTGTAGCTACAGTGAGAGTAAAACGTAGATGGGATACAAGGAGAATAGAAGCATCAGGTAAGAGAGAGGTGAAGATTTATAAACTAAAAGAGGAGGCAGTTAGGGTAAGATATAAACAACTATTGGAGGATAGATGGGCTAATGAGAGCATAGGCAACGGGGTAAAAGATGTATGGGGTAGGTTAACAATGTAGTGTTAGAGTGTTCAGCAGAAGTTTGTGGTTACAGGAAAGTGGGTGCGGGAGGGAAGAGGAGCGATTGGTGGAATGATGATGTAAAGAGAGTAGTAAGGGAGAAAAAGTTAGCATATGAGAAGTTTTTACAAAGTAGAAGTGATGCAAGGAGGGAAGAGTATATGGAGAAAAAGAGAGAAGTTAAGAGAGTGGTGAAGCAATGTAAAAAGAGAGCAAATGAGAGAGTGGGTGAGATATTATCAACAAATTTTCTTGAAAATAAGAAAAAGTTTTGGAGTGAGATTAACAAGTTAAGGAAGCCTAGAGAACAAATGGATTTGTCAGTTAAAAATAGAAGAGGAGAGTTATTCAATAGAGAGTTAGAGGCATTGGGATGATGGAGGGAATATTTTGAGGAATTATTAAATGTTGATGAAGATAGGGAAGCTGTGATTTCGTGTATAGGGCAAGGAGGAATAACATCTTGTAGGAGTGAGGAAGAGCCAGTTGTGAGTGTGGGGGAAGTTCGTGAGGCAGTAGGTAAAATGAAAGGGGGTAAGGCAGCTGAGATTAATAGGATAAAGATAGAAATGTTAAAAACAGGAGGGGATATAGTTTTGGAGTGGTTGGTGCTAATATTTAATAAATGTATGGAAGAGGATAAGGTACCTAGGGATTGGCAGACAGCGTGCATAGTTCCTTTGTATAAAGGCAAAGGCGACAAAAGAGAGTACAAAAACTGTAAGGGAATAAGTCTGTTGAGTATTTCTGGTAAAGTGTACAGTAGAGTTATTATTGAAAGAATTAAGAGTACGACAGAGAATAGGATAGCAGATGAACAAGGAGGTTTTAGGAAAAGTAGGGGGTGTGTGGACCAGGTGTTTACAGTGAAACATATAAGTGAACAATATTAAAATAAGGCCAAAGAGGTTTTTGTGGCATTTATGGATTTGGAAAAGGCATATGACAGGGTGGATAGGGGAGCAATGTGGCAGACGTTGCAGGTGTATGGTATAGGAGGTAGGTTACTGAAAGCAGTGAAGAGTTTTTACGAGGATAGCGAGGCTCAAGTTAGAGTATGTAGTTAAGAGGGAGATTATTTCCCAGTAAAAGTAGGCTTTAGACAAGGATGTGTAATGTCACCGTGCTTGTTCAATATATTTATAGATGGGGTTGTAAGAGAAGTAAATGCGAGGGTTTTGGCAAGAGGCGTGGAGTTAAAAGATAAAGAATCAAACATAAAGTGGGAGTTGTTACAGTTGCTTTTTGCTGATGACACTCTGCTCTTGGGAGATTCTGAAGAGAAGTTACAGAGGTTGGTGGATGAATTTGGTAGGGTATGTAAAAGAAGAAAATTAAAAGTGAATTCAGGAAAGAGTAAGGTTATGAGGATAACAAAAAGATTAGGTGATGAAAGATTGGATATCAGACTGGAGGGAGAGAGTATGGAGGAGGTGAATGTATTCAGATATTTGGGAGTGGACGTGTCAGCTGTTCGGTCTATGAAAGATGAGGTGAATCACAGAATTGATGAGGGGAAAAGGGTGAGTGGTGCACTTAGGAGTCTGTGGAGACGAAGAACTTTGTCCTTGGAAGCAAAGAAGGGAATGTATGAGAGTATAGTTTTACCAACGCTCTTATATGGGTGTGAAGCATGGGTGATGAATGTTGCAGCGAGGAGAAGGCTGGAGGCAGTGGAGATGTCATGTCTGAGGGCAATGTGTGGTGTGAATATAATGCAGAGAATTCGTAGTTTGGAAGTTAGGAGGAGGTGCGGGATTACCAAAACTGTTGTCCAGAGGGCTGAGGAAGGGTTGTTGAGGTGGTTCAGACATGCAGAGAGAAGGGAACGAAACAGAATGACTTCAGAAGTGTATCAATCTGTAGTGGAGGGAAGGCGGGGTAGGAGTCGGCCTAGGAAAGGTTGGAGGGAGGAGGTAAAGGAGGTTTTGTGGGCAAGGAGCTTGGACTTCCAGCAAGCATGCGTGAGCGTATTTGATAGGAGTGAATGGAGACAAATGATTTTTAATACTTGACGTGCTGTTGGAGTATGAGCAAAGTAACATTTATGAAGGGATTCAGGGAAACCAGCAGGCCAGACTTGAGTCCTGGAGATGGGAAGTACAGTGCCTGCACTCTGAAGGAGGGGTGTTAATGTTGCAGTTTAAAAACTGTAGTGTAAAGCACCCTTCTGGCAAGACAGTGATGGAGTGAATGATGATGAAAGTTTTTCTTTTTCGAGTCACCCTGCCTTGGTGGGAATCGGCCAGTGTGTTAAATTTGTGTAAAAAATTATGTTTATGCCCTGGTAGCTCCGGGTTCCTGTGTGGTTCGGCGATGTTTATTAACTGTTTAGCATCCGTTGGTAATAAATGTTAACTGGGACATCTTGAAGATCGGAACGTAGTGTAAAGTTTCCCCTTTAAGGTATGTTCTCGTGTTCTCGTGCAGGACGAGGACGGCTCGGGTACATAACTGCTCCCGAAAAGTTAATACCAAGAGAAGGTACAATACAGAGGAACAAAAATTTATGGTTTGGGTTATGTAAAAAAAAAAAAAAACATGAGATGAAGTGATCTTTTGTTTTCGTCAGTGAGGACTTATATGTCAAGTACAGGACAGCTATCTCTGTAGTTATCAAGTACAGGACATTGGCCTTCTAGTTGTCAAGTACAGGACAGCTATCCCTCTAGTTATCAAGTACAGGACATTGACCCTCTAGTTGTCAAGTACAGGACAGCTGTCCCTCTAGTTATCAAGTACATGACATTGGCCCTCTAGTTGTCAAGTACAGGACAGCTATCCCACTAGTTATCAAGTACAGGACATTGGCCCTCTAGTTGTCAAGTACAGGACAGCTATCCCTCTAGTTATCAAGTACAGGACATTGGCCCTCTAGTTATCAAGCAGAGGACATTGGTCCTCTAGTTGTCAAGTACAGGACAGCTATCCCTCTAGTTATCAAGTACAGGACATTGGCCCTCTAGTTATCAAGCACAGGACATTGGTCCTCTAGTTGTCAAGTACAGGACACCTATCCCTCTAGTTATCAAGTACAGGACATTGGCCCTCTAGTTCTCAAGTACAGGACAGCTATCCCTCTAGTTATCAAGTACAGGACATTGGCCCTCTAGTTGTCAAGTACAGGACAGCTATCCCTCTAGTTATCAAGTACAGGACATTGGTCCTCTAGTTGTCAAGTACAGGACAGCTATCCCTCTAGTTATCAAGTACATGGCATTGGTCCTCTAGTTATCAAGTACAGGACAGCTATCCCTCTAGTTATCAAGTACAGGACATTGGTCCTCTAGTTGTCAAGTACAGGACATTGGTCCTCTAGTTGTCAAGTACAGGACAGCTATCCCTCTAGTTATCAAGTACAGGACATTGGTCCTCTAGTTGTCAAGTACAGGACAGCTATCCCTCTAGTTATCAAGTACAGGACATTGGTCCTCTACTTGTCAAGTACAGGACAGCTATCCCTCTAGTTATCAAGTACAGGACATTGGCCCTCTAGTTATCAAGCACAGGACATTGGTCCTCTAGTTGTCAAGTACAGGACAGCTATCCCTCTAGTTATCAAGTACAGGACATTGGCCCTCTAGTTATCAAGCACAAGACATTGGTCCTCTAGTTGTCAAGTGCAGGACAGCTATCCCTCTAGTTATCAAGTACAGGACATTGGCCCTATAGTTATCAAGTACAGGACATTGGCCCTCTAGTTGTCAAGTACAGGACAGCTATCCATCTAGTTATCAAGCACAGGACATTGGTCCTCTAGTTGTCAAGTACAGGACAGCTATCCCTCTAGTTATCAAGTACAGGACATTGGCCCTCTAGTTGTCAAGTCCAGGACAGCTATCCCTCTAGTTATCAAGTACAGGACATTGGCCCTCTAGTTGTCAAGTACAGGACAGCTATCCCTCTAGTTATCAAGTACAGGACATTGGCCCTATAGTTATCAAGTACAGGACATTGGCCCTCTAGTTGTCAAGTACAGGACAGCTATCCCTTAGTTATCAAGTACAGGACATTGGTCCTCTAGTTGTCAAGTACAGGACAGCTATCCCTCGAGTTATCAAGTACAGGACATTGGCCCTCTAGTTGTCAAGTACAGGACAGCTATCCCTTAGTTATCAAGTACAGGACATTGGTCCTCTAGTTGTCAAGTACAGGACAGCTATCCCTCGAGTTATCAAGTACAGGATATTGGCCCTCTAGTTGTCAAGTACAGGACAGCTATCTCTCTAGTTATCAAGTACAGGACATTGGCCATCTAGTTGTCAAGTACAGGACAGCTATCCCTCTAGTTATCAAGCACAGGACATTGGCCCTCTAGTTGTCAAGTACAGGACAGCTATCTCTCTAGTTATCAAGTACAGGACATTGGCCCTCTAGTTGTTAAGTACAGGACAGCTATCCCTCTAGTTATCAAGTACAGGATATTGGCCCTCTAGTTGTCAAGTACAGGACAGCTATTCCTCTAGTTATCAAGTACAGGACATTGGCCCTCTAGTTGTCAAGTACAGGACAGCTATCTCTCTAGTTATCAATCACAGAACATTGGCCCTCTAGTTGTCAAGTACAGGACAGCTATCTCTCTAGTTATCAAGCACAGGACATTGACCCTCTAGTTGTCGAGTACAGGACGGCTATCCCTCTAGTTATCAAGTACAGGACATTGGTCCTCAAGTTGTCAAGTACAGGACAGCTGTCCCTCTAGTTATCAAGTAAAGGACAGCTGTCCTCTAGTTGTCAAGTACAGGACAGCTATCCCTCTATTTATCAAGTACAGGACATTGGTCCTCTAGTTGTCAAGTACAGGACAGCTATCCCTCTATTTATCAAGTACAGGACATTGGTCCTCTAGTTGTCAAGTACAGGACAGCTATCCCTCTATTTATCAAGTACAGGACATTGGTCCTCTAGTTGTCAAGTACAGGACAGCTATCCCTCTATTTATCAACTTAAGGAAAGCTGTCTCTTTAGTTGTCAAATACAGGACAGTTGGCCCTCCAGTTGTCAAGTACAGGACTGTTGGCCTTCAAGGTGTCAAGTACAGGACAGCTATCTCTCTAGTTATCAAGCACAGGACAGTTGTCCTTCTAGTTGTCAAGTACTCTACAGCTTGTCCTCTAGTTATGGTTAAGCAGATAGACAGCGTTCTTTTGTAGCATTTTCCACACAGAACAATATAGTCGGTACTAAAAGCAGCCTGTGTATACTGATGGCTCTTCAAATACCGAGAAAAAATCAACGTCATATATACCATATATGCAAGAGATAGTATGCATCCTTGTATGGTTGAGGAAGCTACGTTAACCAGCTGAGACAAAGGAACTCCTGACAAATTACATAATGTTTAAGACTTATGAAAGTTAGTGGTACGGCGAATGAAATCATTATACCACTGTAAAAATTAATATTTTCTGAATATGACCATGCACTTAGATTGCTTCCGAGGAAGTAAGTCAGAGAGATCCCGCTACTTTGACAGTAAGAAAGCCTTGAGATGAGGTCAACCATTTATCCCGAGTAATCTATAGACGATCCTCAAGGTTCTGGCTACCACAAAGTCTCTCTAAGAAATCACTTATTCCACGTCCACCAACCATCATTCTCAGAGATGGATTGGTCTAGTAATTAATTACTTCTTCATGTGTTTGATCGAATTCACTGTTTGTAAGTAATTTTATACAACATTTTGTTAAAGAATGAGATACTTGTGTCTGATTCTTCAACTTGTCGGTCTTCTAAACTTTGTTAAAAGAGCGTATTATATCTGTGCTAGAGAGCAGTGCCTTTGTTTATTCAGACATCATCCTAAGTTTCAAGATTAACAAAAGCCCCTTCTCTTCCTCAGGAGGAAGATCGACGTAGGTAAACATCGCGATCTCGGGAAAGACCAAGATGGTGGTGATGCTGGTGACTGCTCTATGTTCATGGGCCATCCTCCTAGCCACGGCGGGCGACCCATCTGTCCTCTTCATAGAAAGCTCTCTTGGCTTGGGCAATTTCCTGATAGGGAAAGGGTTGACGCTCAGTGACCAGGACGTTTATGTTACCGTAACAGGGAACGACGAATGTAAGTTGATGATTGTCTCTAATCTGTTTTTAGCTTATCTGGATCTGGTGGTAGGTGATAGCCCCTTGTCGTAGGGGACAGAATAACAATAATAATAATAATAATAATAATAATAATAATTTGGATTATATAATTCTTGAGCGTCTGTTCTTCCAAGGAATTCACGCAGCGAACTATGTTTATTCAAAAATAAATTAAAATAGTACTAAATCTTATATTCTTGAGTGACAGTACGATAACAGTTGAGCACAAACAAGAAGCGCGTCTGTCTCACGCTCAGTAGACGGCGGATCAAGTCTCCACCACGTCTTGCACTGAATGAACCACATGGGTTTAGCGCTTAACATGAATTAATCAGTCATCTAAAAAGAGATATATGCTTTCAACTGAGACTTAAAAAAATCACGAGCAGTTTTCTGATTCCTAAGAGAGACTGGTAATCTATAGTGCAGTCTGGGAGTAACTTAAGAAACAGCCCGAGATTTAGTCAGTCTTACGACCCCGTTTATTCCCATGGCTCGTAGAAGGTTTTCTGTTGACTTCAGAAAGTTTGCATTGCCAAACAGGGCAAATTTAATTTACTAAATTATTTTTTTAATGTTATTTTCTATTCACAATTTGACGTCTTTAGGGGCTACTTAACGAATACTATGAATTCACATCATTACTACATGCAGATAGGCACCGCTACTTCGAATGACATTAGGAACGTAATTTTTTTTTTTGCATTGTGTAGCTGACATTATCCTGGAAGCTCACTAAACTAAGGACTGTAATATCTTTGCAGGCCAGTGTCGCGCTGTCTGCAACTCTCACACTGTCTGTCTTGCTGTGGCCGCCGTAAAAAATTCGAACGGAACCTTTCAGTGCCGACTCTCTCTCAATGGACCTATCAATTCCACCCTCATTAACAACGCAGAGTCAACCTACTTCTTCTGGCAAGGTCAGTGTTTGCTGACCCATTCTAGTGAATAGGATATCATCATATTATATGGTGCGGTTTATTTACTTTTGAAGTTGCTAGTCACACATTACCAGTGGATAGTGTCACAACATTCATAACACGTAGTCAAAAATATTAGCTACATTTTTCTACAAGTTTTATTTTCTTGAGATACAGCTTTTTCTCTTGTTTTTTTACACATTAAAAAGCAAAGGTTTTCCATTAAGCTGTTGGAATAAAATAAGACACCTTGAAATATTGTATGGTAACGAGAAGAAAAAAAAAGGTAAAATACCGGGACAGTAACATTACACAAATAATAGGGACATAAATCAAAGGAAATATTCATATTATTTTCAGAACTGCTTTTTATGAATAAGATTCAATTATATTCCCGTCAACCATGGACTTGCATGATACAACGCTCACAATTTTTTGAAAATCAATTGGATGGTTAAAATCTCTCACATGAATAAACATAGCATTAGAATCTTGTCCAGTTCTAATGCTATATTTATTTTTTTTTAATCTTTGCTCGAGATTTTTACCAGTTTGACTGTAATAAACTTTATCGCAAATTTTACAAGGAATCTTATAGACACATCCATCAGCATTCTGGGGGGAATGTGTCAGGTGTTGCTTTGTTGTGGGATGTGATGGTGAGGTGTAGTCTTGACCCTTTATATGCCTTCCTTATATGCATTGTTTTTATAGTTCCGTGATAATGTGAGAAGTCACGAAAGCGCTTGGAATTTCACTATTCTTTCACAGTGGTTTGTTTTGCATATATATATATATAATATAATATATATATATATATATATATATATATATATATATATATATATATATATATATATATATATATAATATAACAACACTTCACTAGCCAAGGACTCGAACAAATGCTGTTTTGGCCTGCCTCATGGTGGGCGAAAACACATGATGCCCTAATCCACTGGACCATACGATCCTTAAGAGTAGCGCATCAAGCAGAACTGGATTTTGTACTCGCTACCCAAGGACACACGATGGTGTGGATTACTCTAGGCTAATTTCATTCTAGTCCTTGTTTATATATATATATATATATATATATATATATATATATATATATATATATATATATATATATATATAATATATTATATATATATTATATAATATATATATATAATATATATATGCAATAAGATCACAATAAACAGGTGATTTCAGAATATGCAAAACAACCACTCTGAAAGAATAGAGAAATTCCAAGCGCTTTCGTGACTACTCACATTATCAAGGAACTATGAAAGTAAAGCACCCAAAGGGAAGCTATATAAGGGGTCTGGCCAACACACCTCACTATCAGATCCCACAACGGTTTAAACACCAGACGCGCGCCGACCCAACTGGACAGGTCCTTTGCACAACTCACCAACAAACTATTCTACCCAAGAAAATTTAAAAATTATTATTTGTCCAGTGTATTATTAAATTCTTCCCAAATTCTATTAATTATAAATGGATCTAATTTATAATAAACCAAAGGAAATATTCATATTATTGTCAAAACTGCTTTTTATGAAACAAGATTCAATTATATTCCTGTCGACCATGGACTTGCTTGATACTACTTTCTCAACTTTTTGAAAATCAATTGGATGGTTTTAAAAACTCTTACATGAATAAATAGAGCATTGGAATCTTGTCCAGTTCTAATGCTATATTTATGTTGTTTTAATCTTAGTTCGAGATTTTTACCAGTTTGACCGTAATAAACTTTATCGCAAATTTTACAAGGAATCTTATAGACACATCCATCAGCATTTTGGGGGGAATTCTTTATCAAAAGTTTTTTTTTACTGTATCAAGATTTTGAATACAACTTTAATATTAAAAGTCTTAAGAAGAGAAGGCATATCAACCAAGTTTTCATGGTAAGGGAGAACCAACATATTTTTAGTTGAATAAGGCTGGTTGTCCCTTTTTGGATTGTAAAAAGTATTTCTAGCAACTTTAAAAAAATTTATCAATTACATTTCTTGGGTATTTTAAATCATTACCTATTTCATAAATTTTGGATATTTCCTCATCTATGAACTCAGGACTACAAATTCGTAAAGCTCTCAAAAACATTGATGAGAAAACAGACAGTTTGACTCTATCTTGATGCGAGGAATAATAGTGGACATAAGAACAGTTATTTGTAGGTTTTCTGTAAATTTTAAATTTGAATTCATTATTACCCTTAATAATTAAAACATCTAGAAAAGGCAATGAGTTATTTTCTTCAAACTCAACAGTAAAGTTTATAGAATGGGCTAAGTTATTTAATTTTCCAAGGAAATGGTGTATATGTACATTTTTGGGCATAAGACACAAAATATCATCAACATATATGAACTATTTAGCTCTATTAGGGAGGATTGTGTTAAAGTTGTATTCAAAAATCTTGATAGAGTAAAAAAAACTTTTGATAAAGAATTCCCCCCAAAATGCTGATGGATGTGTCTATAAGATTCCTTGAAAAATTTGCGATAAAGTTTATTACGGTCAAACTGGTAAAAATCTCGAACTAAGATTAAAACAACATAAATATAGCATTAGAACTGGACAAGATTCCAATGCTCTATTTATTCATGTAAGAGATTTTAACCATCCAATTGATTTTCAAAAAGTTGAGAAAGTAGTATCAAGCAAGTCCATGGTCGAACAGGAATATAATTGAATCTTGGGTTTTATAAAAAGCAGTTTTGACAATAATATGAATATTTCCTTTGGTTTATATAAATTAGATCCATTTATAATTAATAGAATTTGGGAAGAATTTAATAATACACTGGACAAATAATAATTTTAAATTTTCTTGGTAGAATAGTTTTGTTGGTGAGTTGTGCAAAGGACCTGTCCAGTTGGGCCGGGCGCGCGTCAGGTGTTTAACAGTTGTGGGATCTGATAGTGAGGTGTTGTGCCAGACCCTTATATAGCTTTCTTGGATGCTTTACTTTCATAGTTCCTTGATAATGTGAGTAGTCACGAAAGCGCTTGGAATTTCTCTATTCTTTCAGAGTGGTTGTTTTTGCATATACATATATATATATATATAATATATATATATATATATATTATATATATATATATATATATATATATATATATATATATATATATAATATATATATATATATATTATATATGCAATAGGTAGTAGGTTGGTAGACAGCAACCACCCAGGGAAGTACTACCGTCCTGCCAGAGGACTGTGAAACAAAAACCTGTTTTGCATGATGGTAGGATTGCTGGTGTCCTTTTTTTCTGTCTCATGAACAATGCAAGATTTCAGGTACATCTTGCTACTTCTACTTACACTTAGGTCACACTACACATACATGTACAAGCGTATATATACATACCCCTCTGGGTTTTCTTTTATTTTCTTTCTAGTTCTTGTTCTTGTTTATTTCCTCTTATCTCCATGGGGAAGTGGAACAGAATTCTTCCTCCGTACGCCATGCGTGTTGTAAGAGGCAACTAAAATGCCGGGAGCAAGGGGCTAGTAACCCCTTCTCCTGTATATATTACTAAATGTAAAAGGAGAAACTTTTGTTTTTCCTTTTGGGCCACCCCGCCTCGGTGGGATACGGCTGATGTGATTGAAAGAAAGATATATAAAATATATATATATATAAAATATATATATATATATATATATATATATATATATATATATATATATAAATATATAATATATATATATAAAATGCAATAGGTAGTAGGTTGGTAGACAGCAACCACCCAGGGAAGTACTACCGTCCTGCCAGAGGACTGTGAAACAAAAACCTGTTTTGCATGATGGTAGGATTGCTGGTTTCTTTTTCTGTCTCATAAACACGCTAGATAACAGGGATATCTTGCTACTCCTACTTACACTTTGGTCACACTTCACAGACACGCACATGCATATATATATATATATACATACATCTAGGTTTTTCTCCTTTTTCTAAATATCTCTTGTTCTTTTTTATTTCTTCTATTGTCCATGGGGAAGTGGAAAAGAATCTTTCCTCCGTAAGCCATGCGTGTCGTATGAGGCGACTAAAATGCCGGGAGCAATGGGCTAGTAACCCCTTCTCCTGTATACATTTACTAAAAAAGAGAAGAAGAAAAAAATTTATAAAACTGGGATGCTTAAATGTGCGTGGATGTAGTGCGGATGACAAGAAACAGATGATTGCTGATGTTATGAATGAAAAGAAGTTGGATGTCCTGGCTCTAAGCGAAACAAAGCTGAAGGGGGTAGGAGAGTTTCAGTGGGGGGAAATAAATGGGATTAAATCTGGAGTATCTGAGAGAGTTAGAGCAAAGGAAGGGGTAGCGGTAATGTTAAATGATCAGTTATGGAAGGAGAAAAGAGAATATGAATGTGTAAATTCAAGAATTATGTGGATTAAAGTAAAGGTTGGATGCGAGAAGTGGGTCATAATAAGCGTGTATGCACCTGGAGAAGAGAGGAATGCAGAGGAGAGAGAGAGATTTTGGGAGATGTTAATGAATGTATAGGAGCCTTTGAACCAAGTGAGAGAGTAATTGTGGTAGGGGACCTGAATGCTAAAGTAGGAGAAACTTTTAGAGAGGGTGTGGTAGGTAAGTTTGGGGTGCCAGGTGTAAATGAAATGGGAGCCCTTTGATTGAACTTTGTATAGAAAGGGGTTTAGTTATAGGTAATACATATTTTAAGAAAAAGAGGATAAATAAGTATACAAGATATGATGTAGGGCGAAATGACAGTAGTTTGTTGGGTTATGTATTGGTAGACAAAAGACAGCTGAGTAGACTTCAGGGTGTACATGTTTATAGAGGGGCCACAGATATATCAGATCACTTTCTAGTTGTACTACACTGAGAGTAAAAGGTAGATGGGATACAAGGAGAATAGAAGCATCAGGGAAGAGAGAGGTGAAGGTTTATAAACTAAAAGAGGAGGCAGTTAGGGTAAGATATAAACAGCTATTGGAGGATAGATGGGCTAATGAGAGCATAGCAATGGGGTCGAAGAGGTATGGGGTTGGATTAAAAATGTAGTGTTAGAGTGTCAGCAGAAGTTTATGGTTACAGGAAAGTGGGTGCAGGAGGGAAGAGGAGCGATTGGTGGAATGATGATGTAAAGAGAGTAGTAAGGGAGAAAAAGTTAGCATATGAGAAGTTTTTTTCAAAGTAAAGTGATGCAAGGAGGGAAGAGTATAGGAGAAAAAGAGAGAGGTTAAGAGAGGGGTGAAGCAATGAAAAAAGAGAAGCAAATGAGAGAGTGGGTGAGATGTTATTAAAAAATTTTTGTTGAAAATAAGAAAAATTTTGGATGAGATTAACAAGTTAAGAAAGCCTAGAGAACAAATGGATTTGTCAGTTAAAAATAGGAGAGGAGAGTTATTAAATGGAGAGTTAGAGGTATTGGGAAGAGGAGGGAATATTTTGAGGAATTGTTAAATGTTGATGAAGATAGGGAAGCTGTGATTTCGGTATAGGGCAAGGAGGAATAACATCTTGTAGGAGTGAGGAAGAGCCAGTTGTGAGTGTGGGGGAAGTTCGTGAGGCAGTAGGTAAAATGAAAGGGGTAAGGCAGCCGGGATTGATGGGATAAAGATAGAAATGTTAAAAGCAGGTGGGGATATAGTTTTTTGGACTGGTTGGTGCAATTATTTAATAAATGTAATGGAAGAGGTAAGGTACCACGGGATTGGCAGAGAGCATGCATAGTTCCTTTGTATAAAGGCAAAGGGGATAAAAGAGAGTGCAAAAATTATAGGGGGATAAGTCTGTTGAGTGTACCTGGTAAAGTGTATGGTAAGTTATAATTGAAAGAATTAAGAGTAAGACGGAGAAATAGGATAGCAGATGAACAAGGAGGCTTTAGGAAAGGTAGGGGTGTGTGGACCAGGTGTTTACAGTGAAACATATAAGTGAACAGTATTTAGATAAGGCTAAAGAGGTCTTTGTGGCATTTATGGATTTGGAAAAGGCGTACGACAGGGTGGATAGGGGGGCAATGTGGCAGATGTTGCAAGTGTATGGTGTAGGAGGTAGGTTACTGAAAGCAGTGAAGAGTTTTTACGAGGATAGTGAGGCCCAAATTAGAGTATGTAGGAAAGAGGGAAATTTTTTTCCCAGTAAAAGTAGGCCTTAGACAAGGATAGTTGTGATGTCACCGTGGTTGTTTAATATATTTATAGATGGGGTTGTAAGAGAAGTAAATGCGAGGGTCTTGGCAAGAGGCGTGGAGTTAAAAGATAAAGATTCACACACCAAAGTGGGAGTTGTCACAGCTGCTCTTTGCTGATGACACTGTGCTCTTGGAGATTCTGAAGAGAAGTTGCAGAGATTGGTGGATGAATTTGGTAGGGTGTGCAAAAGAAGAAAATTAAAGGTGAATACAGGAAAGAGTAAGGTTATGAGGATAACAAAAGATTAGGTGATGAAAGATTGAATATCAGATTGGAGGGAGAGAGTATGGAGGAGGTGAACGTATTCAGATATTTGGGAGTGGACGTGTCAGCGGATGGGTCTATGAAAGATGAGGTGAATCATAGAATTGATGAGGGAAAAAGAGTGAGTGGTGCACTTAGGAGTCTGTGGAGACAAAGAACTTTGTCCTTGGAGGCAAAGAGGGGAATGTATGAGAGTATAGTTTTACCAACGCTCTTATATGGGTGTGAAGCGTGGGTGATGAATGTTGCAGCGAGGAGAAGGCTGGAGGCAGTGGAGATGTCATGTCTGAGGGCAATGTGTGGTGTGAATATAATGCAGAGAATTCGTAGTTTGGAAGTTAGGAGGAGTGTGCGGGATTACCAAACTGTTGTCCAGAGGGCTGAGGAAGGGTTGTTGAGGTGGTTCGGACATGTAGAGAGAATGGAGCGAAACAGAATGACATCAAGAGTGTATCAGTCTGTAGTGGAAAGGAAGGCGGGGTAGGGTCGGCCTAGGAAAGGTTGGAGGAGGGGGTAAAGAGGTTTTTGTGTGCGAGGGGCTTGGACTTCCAGCAGGCATGCATGAGCGTGTTTGATAGGAGTGAATGGAGACAAATGGTTTTTAATACTTGACGTGCTGTTGGAGTGTGAGCAAAGTAACATTTATGAAGGGATTCAGGGAAACCGGCAGGCCGGACTTGAGTCCTGTAGATGGGAAGTACAGTGCCTGCACTCTGAAGGAGGGGTGTTAATGTTGCAGTTTGAAAACTGTAGTGTAAAGCACCCTTCTGGCAAGACAGTGATGGAGTGAGTGATGTTGAAAGTTTTTCTTTTTCGGGCCACCCTGCCTTGGTGGGAATCGGCCAGTGTGATAATAAAAAAAATAATAATAAAATATATATATATATATATATATATATATAATATATATATATATATATATATATATATAATATATATATATATATATATATATATATATATATATGTATGTATGTATATATATACATAATTTTGTTTTCAGTATCAGTCTCGGGATTCTCGTACACGTTGAGGGCGGACAACTTCCTGTATTACGTCTCAAAAGTTGCAATGGACTTTAATACAGCTAAAGCATTTTGCGCGAAGATCCCAGGTCACCGTCTCCTCATGCCCAAGCTTGCTGCTCTCTACAACACATCTCTGGCAATCTTTAATGAAACTAGTAAGTATCGTCAATCTTAATATATACGTAGATTCCCCTGACACATCATTTCTAGTCTGCATGATAAAAATTCATTTATTAATCGTCTACAGTTTAGTGAGTATATTATATGTAATTTATTCACCACTTACTGTTCATTTTCTCCTCAGATCGACCATTTTGGCTGGATCTTCACAGGGAGTCCAAACAAGCAATGAGGATGTGGGGTGATGGCACGCCATTCAACATGACTGCCACCTCGAACTTGACTGCAAAAATTTTGAGATGTTTTATCAGGGGGCAGTCTACAGGATGTTTCTTTACAACTTTCTTACTGACTTTGTAACAACTATGTCAAATTATGTTGTTTGTCATGCTAACCCACTTGGTCTGAACTGGTAGAGGAAATTTTATGCCTCAGTCTGGAGTTAGAGATTGACAGGATCAGTCCTGGTGGAAGTGGTATGGTGATACTTATACACTGAATCTACAAGACTCGTATCCACTGACGATAATATTTATTCTTAAGTGTTTGTCTTCAGTGCATGCATTTTCTGAGTTTACAAGATCAACCTTGAAAGGCTGAATGACACAATTCACCCAAAACCCCCAAGGCTTCTTGAGCTTACAAACCAACCACGACTCACCGAAACTCCACAGATTTTTGGATAATCAATATCATTGCTAATCAAAATTAAATCTTCATTAAGATAAATATGAAAGTATGTGAGAAATTATGCGAGCATAATAATGGTATACTATACTAACAGGTTGCTAAGATACATGTGCAACAGTCAGATATCTTTAAAGATACCTTACTATTGGCAAGAGAATTTATGTACATTAAAATACATAAGATTCATTTTCCTGTTGCATGTATACTCTGTAATTCTATTTCAGACACTGATATCTGTCTTGAAATGTTGCAACGAGGCTTAAGTCCCCAAGGAATTGAAAATAAACACAGTATTGTTTGTCTTTCTTGTGTTCTCTCTTCGTGGTGTTCTCGTAATGTAGAGTGCACAATCATACTATAGTGATAATGTAAAGCAGTGTTCACGTGGAACACAGTGTTCTCAGCAGGAAGGCAGCACCACGGTCTTGTGGAACACAGTGTTCTCAGCAGGAAGGCAGCACCACGGTCTTGTGGAACACAGTGTTCTCAGCAGGAAGGCAGCACCACGGTCTTGTGGAACACAGTGTTCTCAGTAGGAAGGCAGCACCACGGTCTTGTGGAACACAGTGTTCTCAGCAGGAAGGCAGCACCACGGTCTTGTGGAACACAGTGTTCTCAGCAGGAAGGCAGCACCACGGTCTTGTGGAACACAGTGTTCTCAGCAGGAAGGCAGCACCACGGTCTTGTGGAACACAGTGTTCTCAGCAGGAAGGCAGCACCACGGTCTTGTGGAACACAGTGTTCTCAGCAGGAAGGCAGCACTGCGTTCTTGTGGAACACAGTGTTCTCAGCAGGTAGGCAGCACCACGGTCTTGTGGAACACAGTGTTCTCAGCAGGAAGGCAGCACTGCGTTCTTGTGGAACACTGTGTTCTCAACAGGAAGGCAGCACAGTATGCAGTGGTAGTCACAGTCTGGACGGACAGTGAGTGTGTGTCACAGTATGCAGTGGTAGTCACAGTCTGGACGGGCAGTGAGTATGTGTCACAGTATGCAGTGGTAGTCACAGTCTGAACGGACAGTGAGTGTGTGTCACAGTATGCAGTGGTAGTCACAGTCTGGACGGGCAGTGAGTATGTGTCACAGTATGCAGTGGTAGTCACAGTCTGAACGGACAGTGAGTGTGTGTCACAGTATGCAGTGGTAGTCACAGTCTGGACGGGCAGTGAGTATGTGTCACAGTATGCAGTTGTAGTCACAGTCTGGACGGAGAGTGAGTGTGTGTCACAGTATGCAGTTGTAGTCACAGTGTAGATGGACAGTGAGTATGTGTCACAGTATGCAGTGGTAGTCACAGTCTGGACGGACAGTGAGTATGTGTCACAGTATGCAGTTGTAGTCACAGTCTGGACGGAGAGTGAGTGTGTGTCACAGTATGCAGTTGTAGTCACAGTGTAGATGGACAGTGAGTATGTGTCACAGTATGCAGTGGTAGTCACAGTCTGGACGGACAGTGAGTGTGTGTCACAGTATGCAGTTGTAGTCACAGTGTAGATGGACAGTGAGTATGTGTCACAGTATGCAGTGGTAGTCACAGTTTGGATGGACAGTGAGTGTGTGTCACAGTATGCAGTGGTAGTCACAGTCTGGACGGACAGTGAGTGTCACAGTATGCAGTGGTAGCCACAGTCAGGACGGAAAGTGAGTGTGTCACAGTATGCAGTGGTAGTCACAGTCTGGACGGACAGTGAGTGTGTGCCACAGTATGCAGTTGTAGTCACAGTCTGGACGGACAGTGAGTGTGTGTCACAGTATGCAGTTGTAGTCACAGTCTGGACGGACAGTGAGTTTGTCACAGTATGCAGTGGTAGACACAGTCTGGACGGACAGTGAGTTTTTGTCACAGTATGCAGTTGTAGTCACAGTCTGGACGGACAGTGAGTGCGTCACAGTATGCAGTGGTAGCCACAGTCTGGACGGACAGTGAGTGTGTGCCACAGTATGCAGTTGTAGTCACAGTCTGGACGGACAGTGAGTGTGTGCCACAGTATGCAGTTGTAGTCACAGTCTGGACGGACAGTGAGTGTGTGCCACAGTATGCAGTTGTAGTCACAGTCTGGACGGACAGTGAGTGTGTGTCACAGTATGCAGTTGTAGTCACAGTCTGGACGGACAGTGAGTTTGTCACAGTATGCAGTGGTAGACACAGTCTGGACGGACAGTGAGTTTTTGTCACAGTATGCAGTTGTAGTCACAGTCTGGACGGACAGTGAGTGCGTCACAGTATGCAGTGGTAGCCACAGTCTGGACGGACAGTGAGTGTGTATCACAGTATGCAATGGTAGTCACAGTCTGGACGGACAGTGAGTGTGTGTCACAGTATGCAGTGGTAGCCACAGTCTGGACGGACAGTGAGTGTGTATCACAGTATGCAATGGTAGTCACAGTCTGGACGGACAGTGAGTGTGTGTCACAGTATGCAATGGTAGTCACAGTCTGGACGGACAGTGAGTGTGTGTCACAGTATGCAGTGGTAGTCACAGTCTGGACGGAAAGTGAGTGTGTGTCACAGTATGCAATGGTAGTCACAGTGTGGACGGACAGTGAGTGTGTATCACAGTATGCAGTGGTAGTCACAGTCTGGACGGACAGTGAGTGTGTGTCACAGTATGCAGTGGTAGTCAAAGTCTGGACGGACAGTGAGTGTGTGTCACAGTATGCAATGGTAGTCACAGTCTGGACGGACAGTGAGTGTGTGTCACAGTATGCAGTGGTAGTCACAGTCTGGACGGACAGTGAGTGTGTGTCTCAGTATGCAGTGGTAGTCACAGTCTGGACGGAAAGTGAGTGTGTGTCACACTATGCAGTGGTAGTCACAGTCTGGACGGAAAGTGAGTGTGTGTCACAGTATGCAGTGGTAGTCACAATCTGGACGGAAAGTGAGTGTGTGTCACAGTATGCAGTGGTAGTCACAGTCTGGACGGAAAGTGAGTGTGTGTCACAGTATGCAGTGGTAGTCACAGTCTGGACGGAAAGTGAGTGTGTGTCACTGTCTGGCACAAGACAGTACCGTTGACCTAAGAAAAATATGCTTTTAGTGCAGTTTATTAATCACTGTTGAAGCACTGCAAATAGTTCTGAAGCACTGGAAGCACCGCAGAAGCACTGGAAGCACCGTTGAAGCACTGGAAGCACTGTTGAAGCACTGGAAGCACCGTTGAAGCACTGGAAGCACCGTTGAAGCACTGGAAGCACCGTTGAAGCACTGGAAGCACCGTTGAAGCACTGGAAGCACCGTTGAAGCACTGGAAGCACCGTTGAAGCACTGGAAGCAGTTTTGAAGAAGCTCGTACATATTAAACCAGCTATTGATAGCTGACTCATATTCTTTTCAATTATTCAGTGAAAGAAAAACTTCAAAATAAAGGATCATTACTTATCCTAGATACTGCACTCTGAGCTTGTAAACATTACTCATCCTAGATACTGCACTCTGAGCTTGTAAACATTACTCATCCTAGATACTGCACTCTGAGCTTGTAAACATTACTCATCCTAGATACTGCACTCTGAGCTTGTAAACATTACTCATCCTAGATATTGCACTCTGAGCTTGTAAACATTACTCATCCTAGATACTGCACTCTGAGCGTGTAGACATTACTCATCCTCGATACTGCACTCTGAGCGTGTAAACATTACTCATCCTAGATACTGCACTCTGAGCTTGTAAACATTACTCATCCTAGATACTGCACTCTGAGCTTGTAAACATTACTCATCCTAGATACTGCACTCTGAGCTTGTAAACATTACTCATCCTAGATACTGCACTCTGAGCGTGTAAACATTACTCATCCTAGATACTGCACTCTGAGCTTGTAAACATTACTCATCCTAGATACTGCACTCTGAGCTTGTAAACATTACTCATCCTAGATACTGCACTCTGAGCGTGTAGACATTACTCATCCTAGATACTGCACTCTGAGCTTGTAAACATTACTCATCCTAGATACTGCACTCTGAGCGTGTAGACATTACTCATCCTAGATACTGCACTCTGAGCGTGTAGACATTACTCATCCTAGATACTGCACTCTGAGCGTGTAAACATTACTCATCCTAGATACTGCACTCTGAGCTTGTAAACATTACTCATCCTAGATACTGCACTCTGAGCTTGTAAACATTACTCATCCTAGATACTGCACTCTGAGCTTGTAAACATTACTCATCCTAGATACTGCACTCTGAGCTTGTAAACATTACTCATCCTAGATACTGCACTCTGAGCTTGTAAACATTACTCATCCTAGATACTGCACTCTGAGCTTGTAAACATTACTCATCCTAGATACTGCACTCTGAGCGTGTAGACATTACTCATCCTAGATACTGCACTCTGAGCTTGTAAACATTACTCATCCTAGATACTGCACTCTGAGCGTGTAGACATTACTCATCCTAGATACTGCACTCTGAGCGTGTAGACATTACTCATCCTAGATACTGCACTCTGAGCGTGTAAACATTACTCATCCTAGATACTGCACTCAGAGCTTGTAAACATTACTCATCCTAGATACTGCACTCTGAGCTTGTAAACATTACTCATCCTAGATACTGCACTCTGAGCGTGTAAACATTACTCATCCTAGATACTGCACTCTGAGCGTGTAAACATTACTCATCCTAGATACTGCACTCAGAGCTTGTAAACATTACTCATCCTAGATACTGCACTCTGAGCGTGTAAACATTACTCATCCTAGATACTGCACTCTGAGCGTGTAAACAGAATGACATGTAAACCCTGACATCTAATTTTCATGGCAAACTTTGCCTCGAGAACGCGAGAGCTCTATGACATAAAAGGCGCAGGAGCATAAAAGACATGTAAGCAGTTGTTACGTTAGTAAACAACTGCTGAAAAGTATCCCAAACTCTACCCTTGACCCTGGCCTTGAGCATATAAGTCGCAGGCTGATTTTCAAAAAAAGCGCGCCTAATATGCAGACAAATAGAGTTGATTCACGACCAGGATAATATATTCATCAGGGACAATGTCCTTACACATGTCACAGCATAATGACCCTTCAGTGATTCCCGAAAGAGTGTCTTCGTAGGTTTGAATGATACTGTAGTTGGCTGTAGTCTTCGGCCGAAGTTCTGTAACGGCTCGGTGCGTTCTCGGGTCATCTGAGGTGCGGTTTACAGCACTTTGCCTGGGCAGCCCTTTGGCTGGGCAGCCCTATGGCTAGGGCAGCCTTGTGGCTAGGGCAGCCCTGTGGCAAGGGCAGCCCTGTGGCTAGGGCAGCCTTGTGGCTAGGGAAGCCCTGTGGCTAGGGCAGCCCTGTGGCTAGGGAAACCCTGTGGCTAGGGCAACCCTGTGGCTAGGGAAGCCCTGTGGCTAGGGCAGCCCTGTGGCTAGGGCAGCCCTGTGGCTAGGGCAGCCCTGTGGCTAGGGCAGCCCTGTGGAAGCTCTGTGGTTTAGGTAGCCCTTTGACTAGGGCAGCCCTGTGATGGTGTGCAGCCCTAGCGTAATAAAACTGTACCAGGCAACATACACCGTGTCTTGAAGTTGATGAGGATGGTGGTGAAGTTGATGAGGTTAGTGCTGAAGTTGATGAGGATGGTGGTGAAGCTGATGAGGTTAGTGCTGAAGTTGTTGAGGATGGTGAAGTTGATGAGGATGGTGGTGAAGTTGATGAGGTTAGTGCTGAAGTTGATGAGGATGGTGGTGAAGCTGATGAGGTTAGTGCTGAAGTTGATGAGGATGGTGGTGAAGTTGATGAGGATGGTGGTGAAGTTGATGAGGTTAGTGCTGAAGTTGAGATGGTGAAGTTGATGAGTGGGGGTGAAGTTGATGAGGTTAGTGCTAAAGTTGATGAGGATGGTGGTGAAGTTGATGAGGATGGTGGTGAAGTTGATGAGGTTAGTGCTGAAGTTGATGAGGATGGTGGTGAAGTTGATGAGGTTAGTGCTGAAGTTGATGAGGATGGTGGTGAAGTTGATGAGGATGGTGGTGAAGTTGATGAGGTTAGTGCTGAAGTTGATGAGGATGGTGGTGAAGTTGATGAGGTTAGTGCTGAAGTTGATGAGGATGGTGGAAGTTGATGAGGATGGTGGTGAAGTTGATGAGGTTAGTGCTGAAGTTGATGAAGATGGTGGTGAAGCTGATGAGGTTAGTGCTGAAGTTGATGAGGATGGTGGTGAAGTTGATGAGGATGGTGGTGAAGTTGATGAGGTTAGTGCTGAAGTTGATGAAGATGGGTGAAGTGTGAGGTTGTTGAAGTTGATGAGGATGGTGGTGAAGTTGATGAGGTTTAGGGGCTGAAGTTGATGAGGATGTGGTGAAGTTGATGAGGATGGTGGTGAAGTTGATGAGGTTAGTGCTGAAGTTGATGAGGATGGTGGTGAAGTTGATGAGGATGGTGGTGAAGTTGATGAGGTTAGTGCTGAAGTTGTGATGAAGATGGTGGTGAAGTTGATGAGGTTAGTGCTGAAGTTGATGAGGATGGTGGTGAAGTTGATGAGGATGGTGGTGAAGTTGATGAGGTTAGTGCTGAAGTTGATGAGGATGGTGGTGAAGTTGATGAGGTTAGTGCTGAAGTTGTTGAGGATGGTGGAAGTTGATGAGGATGGTGGTGAAGTTGATGAGGTTAGTGCTGAAGTTGATGAGGATGGTGGTGAAGTTGATGAGGTTAGTGCTGAAGTTGATGAGGATGGTGGTGAAGTTGATGAGGATTGGTGAAGTGATGAGTAGTGCTGAAGTTGATGAGGATGGTGGTGAAGTTGATGAGGTTAGTGCTGAAGTTGATGAGGATGGTGGTGAAGTTGATGAGGATGGTGGTGAAGTTGATGAGGTTAGTGCTGAAGTTGATGAGGATGGTGGTGAAGTTGATGAGGATTGGTGAAGTTGTGATAGTGCTGAAGTTGATGAGGATGGTGCTGAAGTTGATGAGGTTAGTGCTGAAGTTGATGAGGATGGTGGTGAAGTTGATGAGGTTAATGCTGAAGTTGATGAGGTTAATGCTGAAGTTGATGAGGATGTTGGTGAAGTTGATGAGGTTAGTGCTGAACTTTCTGTTGCTTCTCGTCTGTTGTTTCCTCATTTTCACATTTTTTTTTTCAGTTGACCCGTACTGGAACTGTTTTCCCCGCGATTTTGGTTGCAATAGAAGTTTTCCGCGTCTCTGGTAACCTTATACAGCCTCGCGCTGTATAAGGATACCAGGCAAATTCTGCCAGTTGAAAAATGCGCATACTGAACTATTGCTCACGTTTCTATCTTTACTCATTTTTTCTTTGAAAAATATATGTGGCATGCGCACACTGAATGACGAATACATTACGTTAGAAAATAATGTATCATGTGTTAGCTTTGGTTATTGTTTACTGTGTTAATATCACAGGTTAATTGAGCATTACATATGTAAACTGCATTTTCTATGAAGTTCTTTATCCATGAAGTTAGTTGTGGAGGCTCAATCCTCCGTCTCATATCTTTTATTAATGAAAGATTCATTGTATTTTTAATTTTAATTAAATGCCTTTGACTTTGTGTGTTATATTCCTATTGTGTTAACAAGGTTATTTATTGTATACTTACTATCAAACACAAAAAAAGATCTAAGACAAAGTGAAGCTATGTTTATTTTCCTCTGCAAATTAAGGGTTCGTTGTGAATTGTTCCGACCCGTAGTAGTTTAGCGCGTGTTACTTTTTGGTATAATAATGACGTTAATTGTTCAAGCTACGGTAGTGTGACTGACTCATTTACCAAAAATTCACCCTTTTAGTATGAATGTATTATATATATATATATATATATATATATATATATATTATATATATATATATTATATATTTTTATATATATATATATATTATATATATATATATATAATATATATAAAATATATATATATATATATATATATATATATATATATAATATATATATATAGTATATATAATTATATATATATATATATATAATATATATATATATATATATATATATATATATATATATATATAAAATTTTTATTTTTATATATTAAATATATACCTGAAGTTTACTTGGAGAGGGTTTCGGGGGTCAACGCCCCCGCGGCCCGGTCTGAGACCAGGCCTCATGGTGGATCAGGGTCTGATCAACCAGGCTGTTACTGCTGGCCACACGCAAGCTGATGTACGAACCACAGCCCGGTTGGTCAGGTACTGACTTTAGGTGCCTGTCCAGTGCCTTCTTGAAGACAGTCAGGAGTCTATTGGTAATCCCCCTTATGTATGCTGGGAGGCAATTGAACAGTCTTGGGCCCCGGACACTTCTTGTGTTGTCTCTCAGTGTACTCGTGGCGCCCCTGCTTTTCATCGGGGGAATATTGCATCTCTCGCCGAGTCTTATGCTTTCATATCTCTCCAGGACCTTCCAAGTGTATATTATCATGTATCTTTCTCGCCTGCATTCGAGAGAATACAGATCAAGGACCTTTAACCGTTCCCAGTAGTTTAGGTGCCTCATCGCACTTATGTGTGCCGTGAAAGTTCTTTGTACACTCTCCAGGTCTGCAATGTCGCCAGCCTTGAAGGGGGCCATTAGTGTACAGCAGTATTCCAGCCTAGAGAGCACAAGCGATTTGAAGAGAATCATCATGGGCTTGGCGTCCCTAGTTTTGAAGGTTCTCATTATCCATCCTATCATTTTCCTAGCAGATGAGGTAGATACATTGTTGTGGTCTTTGAAGCCGAGATTCTCTGACATTATCACTCCCAGGTCCGTCACATTGCTTTTCCGCACTATTGTATGGTTAGAATTTGTGGTATACCCTGACACATCTTTAATTTCTTCAAGTTTTCCATATCTGAGTAGTTAAAATTTCTCCTTGTTGAACTTCATATTGTTTTGAGTGGCCCATTCGAAGATTTGGTTGATGTCCACTTGGAGTCTTGCAGTGTCTTCGATGGGTGTCATCCGCAAAGGAAGACACGGAGCTATGGCTTACATCTCTGTCTATGTCGGAAATGAGGATATGAGGAATAGAATTGGAGCGAGTACTGTGCCTTGTGGAACAGAGCTTTTTACCGTGGCTGCCTTTGACTTCACTCTGTTTACTATTACTCTTTGTGTTCTATTTGTCAGGAAGTTGTAGATCCATCTACCAACTTTTCCCGTTATTCCTTTATCACGCATTTTGTGTGCTATTACACCATGGTCACACTTGTCGAAAGCTTTTGCAAAGTCTGTGTATACTACATCTGTATTTTGTTTATCCTCTACAGCATCCTGGACCTTGTCATAGTGGTGCAGTAACTGGGACAGGCAGGAGCGACCTGCTCTAAACCCGTGTTGCCCTGGGTTGTGTAACTGATGGGTATCTAGGTGGTTGGCTATCTTGCTTCTTAGAACCCTCTCAAAGATCTTTATATGGGATATTAGTGCTATCGGCCTGTAGTTCTTTGCAAATTGCTTTACTGCCACCTTTGTGGAGTGGGGCTATGTCTGTTGTTTTTAGTGTGTGTGGGATGACCCCTGTGTCTATGCTCCCTCTCCATAAAATGCTGAAGGCACGCGATAGGGACTTCTTGCAGTTCTTGATGAACACGGAGTTCCACGAGTCTGGGCCTGGGGCAGAGTGCATGGGCATGTCTTTAATTGCATCTTGAAAATCTTGTAGAGTTATAATAATATCCGAGAGTTTTGGGATGACCAAATTTTGGGTTTCGTTCATAAAGAATTCATTTGGATTGTCGACCCTTAGTATGGGCAGTGGATTGCTGAACACTGAGTCATATTGGGACTTTAGTATCTCACTCAGTTCTTGGCTATCATGTGTGTATATCCCATCCCGCCTAAACAGGGGCCCAATACTGGATGTTGTTTTTCCCTTAGATTTGGCATAAGAGAAGAAGTATTCTTTTTTTTTTCAATTTCCTTTATGGCTTTTAGCTCTTCCTGTGATTCTTGTCTCGTATAAGATTCCTTCAGCTCAAGTTCGATATTTGCAATTTCATTGACTAGTGCTTTCCTTCGTATTTCAGATATATTGACCCCACTCAGCAGCTCTGCGATTTTTCGCCTTCGTCTGTATAGGAAACGTTTCTCTCTTTCTAGTTTACCTCTTCTCTCTCGTTTTCTTAATGGAATGTGTCTTGAGCAGATCTCAAGAACCACAGAATTAATTTTTTTTTCAAGGCAGATGTTCGGGTCCATGTTGTTTAGGAAATCTTCCCAGCCTGTTTCTTTTAGGACATGGTTTACTTGTTCCCATTATATGTTTTTCTTATTGAAATTGAATTTCGTGAAGAGACCTTCATGACTGCTTACATTTTGCTGGTCAGGAGCCTTGTGCATACATGTCTGTACCTCAGTTATATTACGTATCAAATCATTATTGTTAGTGAAGATGAGGTCCAGCGTATTTTCTAGTCTTGTAGGCTCCACTATTTGCTGGTTTAAGGTGAATTTGTTGCAGAGATTTAATAGTTCGTGTGTGTGTGTGAATTTTCATCATAGCTGCCTCCCGGGGTGATCTCTGCTAAAACATTGTTTGCTATACTCTTCCATTTTAGGTGTCTCAGGTTGAAATCTCCTAGTAGTAAGATGTTTGGGGCAGGAGTTGGGAGATTTTCCAGACAGTGATCAATTTTCTCAAGCTGCTCCTGGAACTGCTGGGAGGTTGCATCTGGAGGCTTGTATACTACCACAATGACAGGGTTTTGGTTTTCGATCTTTACCGCCAAAACTTCAACTACATCATTTGAGGTGTTTAGTAGTTCTGTGCAAATGAGCCACTCTGTGACATACAGGCCAACATTCCCCTTGTTGCCTGTTTAGTCTGTCGCATCAGAATAGGTTATAACCTGGGATCCATATTTCGTTGTCATAATGATCCTTTATGTGGGTCTCTGTGATTGCTGCAAACATTGCATTTAACTCCGTGAGCAGTCCTTTGATGTAAGGAATTTTGTTGTTTTTTGACGGCTTTAGACCCTGTATGTTTACAATGACAAATGTCGTATTGGTGGAATTTAGGGGGGTTTTATTTGCTGGCCTTAATATCTGTTCTTCTGGGGTAGAGGTCAATGTCCGTGCCTCTGCTCCAGAAGTGTTTTCAGGTGGTGTAGGACTATTGTCATTTCTTGCCAGTCTTTTTTTGCCTTCTGGCCCTAAAAAACCTCTGTCCCTGGAGAGGTTGTGGCTCCTCTCTTTCATTTCCCATAATCTGGCTGGTCTGTCTTCTAGTCCGCTTTAGATGATATGCCTGGCAGTATGCATTGTAGCATTTTCTTTCATGGACTGATGAGTGACACGTTTCTGGGTGAAATAAGTTGCAAGAAGGGAAGTTGCTCTCTCCTGTTGTCATGTGGGTGCGGCATTTTTTGGGATGGTCAAAGGTGCATGTCCCACCTGTTTTACCAGATATACCGTGCCTGCAGATACCCAAGGCATAGTATTTACATAGATTGTACTTCTGTTTGCTAGGATTTATTACAGCTGCGTTCACTGCTGGTGCATTTATTTTTCCTGTTTCCTCAATATATTTTACCCCTGTATGGACATCAGTGCTTCCACCAGGTTTTGCTGGTAGTGTGTCGACACTATTTCCTGAGGCCTCATTCTATTTTGATCCTTCTCCAGAAGTATCTCTATTTTGAACCTCTGTGGGCTGAATAAGGTTGTCTTCAGTGTCCTCCAGGACAACACTAATACCCTCACGAGCTCTATCTTCTAATATATCACTAGGACCCTCTGGAGCACTTTCCTCCAGGACAACACTAGCACCCTCAGCACTGTCCTCCAGGACAGCACTAGCCCCCTCTGGAGCACTGTCCAAGACAGCCCCGTCCCTACCACCCATCTTTTTTTCCAGCTGTCATACCATGCTGACATATCTTTCAAAAGGATGTTTTATTGGTATTCTTGTCTTTTAATATAAATGTCATTTCCTCATACAGGTGTATCTCGTTTGAGCAAACCCAAAAACATCTATCCGAGTTTATGTCAAGTGTGGTCACTAGTTATATATATATATAACATATACATATATATAACATATATAACATATATATAACATATACATAACATATACATAACATATACATAACATATATATATATATATATATATATATATATATATATTATATATATATATATATATATATATATATATATATATATATATAATGTATATATATAATATATATAATATAATATATATAATATATAATATATATAATATACATAATAATATATATATATAATATATATATATATATATATAATATATATATATATATATATATATATATATATATATATATATATATATATATATATATATATATATATATATATAATGTATATATATAATAATAATATATATGTAATATAATATAAATATAATATATATAATATATATAATATATATATATAAAAATATATATATAATATATTATTATATATATATATATATATATATATATAATATATATATATATAATATATATATATATATATATAATATATATATATGCAAAACAACCACTCTGAAAGAATAGAGAAATTCCAAGCGCTTTCGTGACTATTCACATTATCAAGGAACTATGAAAGTAAAGCATCCAAGGAAGGTATATAAGGGGTCTGGCTAACACCTCACTATCAGATCCCACAACAGTTAAACACCTGACTCGCGCCGGCCCAACTGTTTTGACAACAATATGAATATTTCCTTTGGTTTATATAAATTAGATCCATTTATAATTAATAGAATTTGGGAAGAATTTAATAATACACTGGACAAATAATAATTTTTAAATTTTTCTTGGGTAGAATAGTTTGTTGGAGGTTGTGCAAAGGACCTGTCCAGTTGGGCCGGCGCGCGTCAGGTGTTTAACCGTTGTGGGATCTGATAGTGAGGTGTTGGCCAGACCCCCTTATATACCTTCCTTGGATGCTTTACTTTCATAGTTCCTTGATAATGTGAGTAGTCACGAAAGCGCTTGGATTTCTCTCTTCTTTCAAGAGTCTTTTGTGTTTTGCATATTCTAAAATCACCTGTTTACTTGTGATCTTATTGCATAATATATATATATATATATATATATATATATATATATATATATATATTATATATATATATATATAACATATGTATGTATGTATGTATATGTTACCATTAGAAGCAACACACTTCTAGAGAAAGGAAATAAGCATACTGAAGGTAAAAATCTACAGGTATGTCCCCGGTGCTGTTTGAATATATACATCTGTGTGGGCATTCATTTAAAACTTAATTTGAATAATGGCTGACATGGTTACATATTGGCGAATACACTAGGAATTTACATGCATAAAAACTGCAAAGAAAGTAATTCTTAGACTAAATTTGGGAACTCCTCAAGTTCCTCAGACGCTGAAGAGGATCCTAGAAGGGGATCGAGATATACAGACTAATTGATCTTCTCAGTTTCTGTCTCCATGTGATCTTTATTAAATAAAAATGGATATGTAATGGGCAAAACTTGCTATATACGATTGCATTGGTGAAGGTTTAACATTTAACAAAATTAGTCAAGAATACTAAAGAAGTGTTTGACAAACTTTTAAACAGATATGAACGTGGGGTTTACCTGGAGTTTACCTGGAGAGAGTTTCGGGGGTCAACGCCCCCGCGGCTCGGTCTGAGACTAGGCCTCGTGGTGAATCAGGGTCTAATCAACTAGGCTGTTACTGCTGGTCGCACGCAAACTGACGTACTAACCACAGCCCGGTTGGTCAGGTGATGATTTTAGGTGCCTGTCCAGTGCCTTCTTGAAGACAGCCAGGGGTTTACTGGTAATCCCCCTTATGTATCCTGGGAGGCAGTTGAACAGTCATGGTCCCTGGACACTTACTGTGTTGTCTCTCAGTGTACTCGTGGCGCTCCTGCTCCTCACTGGGGGAATGTTACATTTTCTGACGTAGGAAAAGTATGTGAAAATTCTAAATCTAATTAATTCATAGTATGAACTGCATATGCTTTTGTTTATATCATGAAAATAAATGACAAATGGGGCGCTTTTGTGCTCATTACAATTCACACTCGTTATAATTAACCGATACCCCTAACAATGTAATAGGTCATTAGCTTGCCCATTAGTTATTAAAATTTTTGATGTGAGAATCCTGTTTGGAGAAAAATCCTGCAGTTGTATACCATAATAAACTAGAGTTATGATGCAAGAGTGGTTCACTTAATTACCCAAAATTAAAAGCAAAACAGAATATGTTTTTACTATTCTCTTGAGAACATTTTAATGCGCAAAAACACTGACATCATAATGTCTATGATTTATATTTATCGTATTTTCCGGCATATAAGGCGCACGGGCATATAAGACGATGCTACCAAGCAGTTATAACGTAATGTTAGTAAACAACTGCCTAACCTTGACCTTGAGCATATAAGGCGCAGGCTGATTTTCCAAGTCATTTTGTGTGGAAAAAAGCGAGCCTTTTATTCTTGAAAATACGGTAATTTAAATAATCTATGATTAGTCATCATTAACAGGAGTAAAAAAAATAGTGTTTTCAGGTGGTGGAATATATTCATCAGGAAAGAGGACATTTTGTAACAGGAAATATATAACCCTAATTTTTAAATGTGTGGATCGGTAAGCCTGTGGAAGGTCTCGGTCAGATAACCAAAGTTCCAGTGGCGGGTCGTCATGTGACAAAGACCCGCGTCAGGAAACACTTGTCCCCTTTTCCTGACAAATCTTACCTAACCTAGAACATTTTGTGTTGACATGGGTTTTAAGCTTCCACTGGCTTACTGGGTGTCAGTGAATAAGCCACTTGTGGCTTACCAGTGTTCAATCGTAAAGAGAAGAACATCCTCTGGCGCACAAGGAAGTAGATTTTTTTCGATAAAATGTAAATAATAATATTTTTGTCTCCTGGAATTACAGTTATGTCATTTATTTTAATTATATTTCTGAATGAGGATACGCTGCCTCAAGGTGTTTTAAATATTTTTTTTTACTGAAATAACTTATTAATTTGACATTTCTAATACAAGCGTCATAAATATGAACACTTTCACTGACAGACATTACTTGCAGTGAAAATTTAGTAAGTTACTACACCAAACTGATAGACAACACTACACGCAGTGAAAATTAGCAAGTTACTACACCAGACTGATAGACAACACTACACGCAGTGAAAATTTAGCAAGTTACTACACCAAACTGACAGACAACACTACACGCAGTGAAAAAATCAGTAAGTTACTATACCAGACTGACAGACAACACTACACGCAGTGAAAATTTAGTAAGTTACTACACCAGACTGACATTCCTACTCAACTGTGTGTGAACAGACTGGGCTCAGGCTAATGGTCTGGCTGGTTAAGAAACTAGGACACTATTAGTGGTAAGAGGGATCGAGCCTCCACTACTACTACTACTTACTTCAATTGACTGGTCCACGCGGTTTTAGCGCTCAGTGAAATACCAAATTTTCCGGTATATAAGGCGCACGACAGAAGTAAATCAGCAATTCAAGGGTTGATTTCTCTCTTACTTACGCTAAAGCGTAACCCAAAGATTATCCCAGACTCTGACTTTGAGCATATAAGGCGCAAAGTGATTTTCCAAGACTTTTGTGGGGAAAAAGAGAGCGCCTTATATGCCGGGAAATGTGGTACATTACCATTGTGTCACATGCTACCAGGTGAATGAGACACGTTAGCAACACTTGGGTATCTCGGCTGGGTATCGTGGCAGTAACGATACCCAAATGTTGTAAATGTGTCTTATTCATCACTTGTTGGGGTTATATACCATGAATACCATGATACAGACTACCAATCTAACCCGAGAGGGTTAGCGTGACACACGACGTAAAACGTTCTAGTTTCAGGAATGTCGTTAAAAACAGGAGTACTCTGAAGCCTGAAAACACATGGACTGAGATCATTTTCAGTCAAATTAACCACTTGTGAGGTTGGAGTTGACAGGAAAGGTGTCAGGTCGCCCCAAGTCTTAGTACCGTTGTCAACTTGTCTATGGAGATCCACCCATAACTGCTGATCTGCGAAAGGAATTATTAGTAAGTGGGCAGTTTTAGAATTAAAGGTTTAATCTATAGGAAATGGGACAAGGGTCTACTGATACGTGCTTGTCTTTGCTAAATGGCGACTCGTCACTCATTAAGCATCTACTGACTCCTCACTGGTTAAGCATCTACTGATTCGTCTCTGGCTAAGCATCTGCTGGATTATCATAGCTGAGTTTCACACCTCGTTAAATATCGTTTCAATACACAGAAGTGTTCTGGGGAATTCTGAGCTTCCTAGATTACCAATGTGCCGAAATTGGTTCCAAGTAATATATTCGTTTCAATCCCTTAAACTTCAGTACCAAGTTCCCCAGCCCATAAACTTAGAAATAACTTCGTTCACAAACTCCACTTAAACAATAACTAATCTTCAGTACAAGCATGTGGGAAGCAAAATAACTTTTCATTATTATTTTACAACTCTCTTTCTCACAAGCAACTCATTTTTAAGGAACACTGTTCGTTTGTAACTTGGGGACCTATGCTGGGAGACTAACGACAATATGCATGAACGAACGTTGACTTACTGATTTCGTGTAAGATGTTCAGGGCTGTTTCGTAGTGCTCAACGAGCTTGGGCATGAGAAGGCGGTGGCCTGGAATCGTCTCACATAGCCTTTTAGCTGTCGGGAAGTTATAAGCTTTGTCTGAGACGTAATAAAGGAAGTTGTCCTGCCTTAACCCGTAAGCATATCCAACGAGTGAATCTAAAAATGCACACATCGATTATTAGGTTAGTTATTTATTAGGTTACTTTTATTATAAATACAGATAGACATAATCAAACGTGCACACACACCCACACTGTTATGCAAGATTCTGCATTAATGAGAAGTTTATAAAATAAGATGTTTACAGTGAAATAAAATGTGCTTCATAATTATATAAATAATGCTATCATGTATGGGCGCTTTTGCGGCGTGACTATTGTAGCAGTGTGACTATTGTGATAGTGTCTCGGGAGAGTAGTGTGGCCTAGGGACTGTGTGGCCTTGGGAGAGAGCTGTGTGGCCTAGGGACTGTGTGGCCTTGGGAGAGAGCTGTGTGGCCTAGGGACTGTGTGGCCTTGGGAGAGAGCTGTGTGGCCTAGGGACTGTGTGGCCTTGGGAGAGAGCTGTGTGGCCTAGGGACTGTGTGGCCTTGGGAAAGAGCTGTGTGGCCTAGGGACTGTGTGGCCTTGGGAGAGAGCTGTGTGGCCTAGGGACTGTGTGGCCTTGGGAGAGAGCTGTGTGGCCTCGAGAGAGAGCTGTGTGGCCTTGGGATAGAACTGTGTGGCCTCGAGAGAGAGCTGTATGGCCTTGGGAGAGAGCTGTTTGGCCTCGAGAGAGAGCTGTGTGGCCTTGGGAGAGAACTGTGTGGCCTCGAGAGAGAGCTGTGTGGCCTTGGGAGAGAACTGTGTGGCCTTGGGAGAGAGCTGTGTGGCCTTGGGAGAGAGCTGTGTGGCCTTGGGAGAGAACTGTGTGGCCTCGAGAGAGAGCTGTATGGCCTTGGGAGAGAGCTGTTTGGCCTCGAGAGAGCTGTGTGGCGTCACTGTCACTAGCCTACCAATGGCTCGGGAAGATGTACTCAACCGAGGCTGCAGATAAGTAGCGTGTTTTTTTTTTTTTTTTTTTTTTTTTTGGTTAATATTTAGGCCATAGGTGAAATATTTGTGCTCGTAAGTTGTCCCTAGCATTGGGCAAGGCCCTGGTATTTATGTGGAGTCTGTGTAAGTCGTGGAGAGTGAGTGAATAATTGCATTTTTTACCGGCAGGCTGGAAGCCGGCTGGGAAATATGGCGATCTACAAGCGGCGTTAATTAATATTTTATTCCCCTGTGACCTAGTTATGACCCTCGTGGATTTACCACTTAGTTTTGATTGCAAATATAATAATGCGGCCTAACTTTGAGCAACCTGTATAGGTCTACTGGTGTATGGTATACTTGTAATGGTGTTGTATATATAGTTCGTATAATTTATGTTTATTTTTTATAAAGATTTATCTGCCCTTCCTGTTTAACATTTTGTGTAGTTTACGGTTTAGGGACAGGTTAACCTCAAAAAAAAAAATTATTTTTCGTCCGATTTTGTTTTTTTTGGTGTAAAGAAACAAAATCGGAAGAAAAATAAATTTAATGAACTGTGACAAAATTTCAATGAGATCGGCCAAGAAACAAATGAGAAAAAAATTATTTACTGCGTATGACACAGCAGACTGAGTACCCGTACTGGCACTGCAAGTGGGTTTGCGGACACTTCCGACTGATAAAACAAACCTAACCCGAATATCTGGTGAAAGAAAATACATTTGGTATGCTTCTGACATTCACAAAAATATCTGCCTTTTACCCCTACACACACAAAAAAAAATATTTGACATATTCCAAACATTTTGTTTTATGTTCCCAGTGAAAATCATTTCAATCTAATCATTAATAATGGTGATACGACAAGAAATGGTCCAAAATCTTACTTCCGAGATATCAGGGTATACGCGCGCACACCTGATTATGTAAAAATAGAGAAAGACGCGAAAATCGCACTACGTTTGCCTTTTCTTTGCAATATAAGTGATTTCTTATAGTTTCCCCTGTACATTACATCGTTTTCTCTAGACCAGAGGTACTAAAGAGAGAACGTAATTATCCTTTTATGGTCGGGTACTTGAGTAGACCGCTGGCCACCTGCCGCCCCACACAATCCTTATAATATGCCAAATACATGTATTATTATTTTGGCAGTCTTTATTATGATTTTATTATATTTATCTTATGTCTGCTATCATTTTTTAATAAATGTTATAGGCAGATAAAGTTTATTTCTAATAATAGCGTAGGTACAAGACATTTTGTGGCCGATGATTAGACCGCTGACGAAGCAAATTCTTCCCTTGACTCCTACGGTGCTATAGCTCCTCCCACACTGTAATAATGTTCATTGGTAAATTTAGTTAGTTAGTTAGTTAAAGATTAGCCGGTATTCTCCCGGCCCGGGCCTTTTCCAAGTGGTGGCCCGGCCTTGGCTCCCTCTTTAGGGAGTGTCTGAGACCTAAGTCTCCCATGGGAGGAGGCACAAGTACCTCCTCATCTTTGGGACTAACTATCCCCAGGTCTAGCCACAAGCTAGGCCTCTCTGGTCTGCCATCCCCGCCCCAAGGGGGCAAATGGGAATGACAGTCTTATGAGCTAAAGGCTCGGGCTCAGGCACCTACCCTACCCTAGAAGGGTTAGGCATGGTATCGATGTAAATTTAGTGTACTAGAAAGAAAAATAGACAAAAAAAATCTATAAATTCACCTCACGTTCACGCATATATTATTTACGTGGCGCATCATCACAAGAAATGTTCAAATAACAATAATTTGCTGTACAAACATCGTATTACAATGGGATTTTCACCAAAATGTTGCCAGGATTCTTAAACTATTTTTCTGTAGACAAAATTAATTTTCCATATTTTTTTATTTATTTCTTAATTCGCGCGCCGCAAAGGTTACATAAGAACATAAGAAAGAAGGAACACTGCGGCAGGCCTACTGGCCATGCGAGGAAGGTCCAATTCTCTTACCAGCTTAAGCCAATGCCCTAACCTAGTCAGGTCAGGTTACATTCACTAAAGGAAGGAGCACGGCATCTGACCTAGTAGCACAAGCTAGTCAGGTCCAACTCACGCCCACCCACACCCAATCATGTATTTATATAACCTATTTTTAAAACAACTCAATGTCTTAGCTTCTATAACGGTACTTGGGAGTTTGTTCCACTCATCCACAACTTTATTGCCAATCCAGTGCATTCCTATATCCCTCCTGAATTTGAAATTTTCCGACTTAAAGCAATTGCTGCGAGTCTTGTCTAGGCTACATATTTTTAGCACGCTATTTGCATCCCTGTTATTTATTCCTGTTTTCCATTTATACATCTCAATCATGTCCCCCCTAATTCTACACTTTTCGAGAGAGTGCAGATTCAGGGCCCTCAGTCTATCCTCATAGGGAAGATTTCTGATACATGGGATCAACTTTGTCATCCTCCTCTGTACGTTTTCCAGAGCATTTATATCCATTCTGTAATACGGTGACCAGAACTGAGCAGTATAGTCTAAATGAGCTCTAACCAAGGATATATAGAGTTGAACAACAACCTGAGGACTCCTATTATTTATGCTTCTTGATATGAAGCCAAGAATTCTGTTAGCTTTATTGCGAACACTTATGCACTGTTGTCTTGGTTTTAGATTACTGCTAACCAGAACTCCTAAATCCTTTTCGCAATCCGTTATATTAAGATCTACATTATATAGTTTATATGTGGCATGGTTATTTTCCTGTCCAATGTTTAGAACTTTGCATTTGTCCATATTAAACTGCATCTGCCACGTCTCCGACCAATGCATCAGTCTATTCAAATCATCCTGGAGTGCTCTAGTGTCCTCATTAGAATGAATTGGACGGCCTATTTTGGCGTCATCAGCAAATTTGCCTTTGTCACTATTTATTCCCTTAGGGTGGCTTATATTTTTATAACTTTGTACATACTCCTACTCACTTCCATGTAATTTCGTGACACACACGCACACACACACACACACACACAGTGAAGAGGCTGCTAAGCGAGCTAGATACCTCAAAGGCGATGGGACCGGATAACATTTCTCCATGGGTCCTGAGAGAGGGAGCAGAGACGCTTTGTGTTCCACTAACAACTATCTTCAACACATCTATCGAAAAAGGGCGACTCCCGGAAGTATGGAAGATAGCAAATGTAGTCCCAATTTTTAAGAAAGGAGACAGACACGAAGCATTAAAACATAGACCAGTGTCACTGACGTGTATAGTATACAAGGTCATGGAAAAAATTATCAGAAGAGTAGTGGAGCACCTAGAAAAGAATGAGCTTATCAACGACGGCCAGCATGGTTTTAAGGACGGGAAATCCTGCATCACAAACCTACTGGAGTTCTACGACAGCGTGACGCTAGTAAGACAAGAGAGAGAAGGGTGGGTAGATTGCATCTTTTTGGACTGTAAATAGGCGTTGGACACAGTTCCACACAAGACAATAGTGCAAAAGCTGAAGGACCAGGCATGGATAACAGGGAAGGCATTACAATGGATCGGAATACTAAACAGGAAGACAACATCAGGTCATGGTACGTTGCAACGTGTCAGAGTGGGCGCCTGTAACGAGTGGGGTGCCACAGGGATCAGTCCTAGGACCGTTGCTATTTCTGGTATTTGTGAACGGAAGAAATAGATTCCAAAATGTCCCTGTTTGCAAATGATGTGATGTTGAAGAGAAGAATTCAATCGGAAAAGGACCAGGCAGAACTACAAAGGGATCTGGACAGGCTGCAGGCCTGGTCCAGCAATTGGCTCCTGGAATTCAACCCCCACCAAGTGCAAATTCTTGAAGTTTGGGGAAGGGCAAAGATGACCACAGATGGAGTACAGTCTAGGGGGCCAGAGACTACAAACCTCACTCAAGGAAAAGGATCTTTGGGTGAGAATAACACTGGGCACATCTCCCGAGGCGCACAACAACCAGTTAACTGCATTCAGGCATCTAAATAAGGAGTCATTCAGAACCCTGTACACTGTGTACGTTAGACCCATATTGGAGTATGCAGCGCCAGTTTGGAACCCTCACCTAGCCAAGCATGTGAAGAAACTAGAGAAAGTGCAAAGGTTTGCAACAAGACTAGTCCCAGAGCTAAGGGGATTATCCTACGAAGAAAGGTTAAGGGAAATTGGCCTGACGACACTGGAGGACAGGAGGTCAGGGGAGAAATGATAACGACATATAAAATACTGCGCGGAATAGACAAGGTGGACAAAGACAGGATGTTCCATAGATGGGACACAGAAACAAGAGGTCACAAATGGAAGTTGAGGACTCAGATGAGTCAAAGGGATGTTAGGGAGGATTTCTTCAGTCATTGAGTTGTCAGGCAGTGGAATAGCCTAGACAGTGATTTAGTGGAGGCAGGAACCATATATAGTTTTAAGGCGAGGTATGATAAAGCTCATGGAGCAGGGAGAGATAGGACCTAGTAGCAGTCAGTGAAAAGGCGGGGCCAGGAGCTATGAATCGACCCCTGCAACCACAAATAGGTGAGTACAAATAGGCAAGTAAACGCACACACACACACACACACACACGACAAGGACTGTTTTTGGAATATCAGATGAGATGAGTCCAATGTATCCTTGTTTACTAGTGTGAAACTAATAACGAAAATAAAAACAAATGAGGACTGGTAACAAATGGATCTGGCAAAACTGCAAGATTGTTCAGGTAACTGGCTGTTTGGATTCAATCTCACCAAATGGAGGGTAATGAAGATTGTGGAAGGACGAAGGGAAAAGGTGAAAAATCACTCATCACCAGTATTCATTTCTTTAACATGATATAACAATAAACAATATGAAATAATTAAGCCAAGTTGGGAGGTGTAATACGATAGTTACAGAGGAAAGATACAATAATGTAGAGATAAAGAGAAAAAAGGCACAATACCGTGACTTGAACAATACATGAATAACCCGCACATAGGAGAGAGAAGCTTGTAGCGACGTTGCTGGTTCCTTCACCTTCGTTTGTTAGTTTGACTTGTAAATGGTCCAACACGGATAACTCAAGCATAGGACAGAGGAGCTCATGACGACGTTTCGGTCCGACTTGGCCCATTTGACGTTTCGGTCCTAGTCAGACTGAAACGTCAGATGGTCCAAGTCGGACCATTTGACGTTTCAGTCCAGTGTTTGGGTTATCTATATAATGTAGAGATACAATAAAGCTTTAGGAAAATGTGAGAAAAAGCTAAAACTTTAAGAAAATCACAAAGAAGAGTGTTTGTGTTAGCCATTACTGAAGCATTAACACAACAGAGAATAAGGTGAAGTGTCCCGTAGTTCAGTTGATAGCGCACTCCGCCCGCAAACTGAGGTCCGTGGTTCAATCCCCGGTACGGGTCGAAACATTTGGGCGTGTTTCCTTGAGACACCTGATGTCAATGTTCACCTAACAGTAAATAGGGTACCTGGTGTGGGTCACATCCTCGGGACAAAATTATTCTGCATAACAGGGCTTTCTATGCAATATGTCAATGATGTCAGCTATGGTCTGTATACGCTGTACATATACTTGTAGAAATATAGATTACTATTATTAGTCTCACCAGAAAAAATATTGAACGTCAAATTAGTAAGTTAATTTTTGCTTTACCTACAATTTTAAAATCATGTGGAATTAATGATATTGAGTGTCAGCAGAGGGGGTATGTGAGAGGGGGTTTAGTAGCCAATCACTGATGGGGTTGAATGTCTCTATGGTAGTATCTCAGCCAATAACAGTGTTTGTACTATAGTTTATTGTTTTCTCCGCCGTCTGAGGCTGCCTCGCGTGTTGTCCACGTCAACTCTGGAATATTTGCCTCTCACAAAAGGCTCCTAGTTGGACGAATCTTAACTGTAGCTAGCTGGCCCAGTGACTAGCGCATCGGTCAGGAGTTTTATGTCTCTCTGATCGCGGGTTCTATCCCCGCCCATTGTATGATTTGGTTCCTTGCTGTTGGTGAGGGCTCGTGATATAAGACAGTCGTCCGCAGCCTTTTCAAAGGAGAGCTGCATTTTGTAATGATGGGTATTAGGTTAGGACAAGTGTTTCCTGACGCAGGTCTTAGTCAATTGATGACCCGCCGCTAGTCGGGTTAGAAGTAATGGATCTTAACGTTATTCTTATAGGTAGCCATAGTTCAATACTGTATATATGTTTATTGTTACTAACCACACAATTACAAATGGTTAAGCTAATGAGTACCTTGAGTGTTCATTTAAATATATATATATATAAACAATTTTTAATAATCAGTGTAGATACCACCTCGGCGTAGCACGTGTTACATGTGCTACTAGCACGTGTTACATGTGCTACTAGCACGTGTTACATGTGCTACTAGCACGTGTTACATGTGCTACTAGCACGTGTTACATGTGCTAATAGCACGTGTTACATGTACTACTAGCACGTGTTACATGTGCTACTAGCACGTGTTACATGTGCTACTAGCACGTTGTGCATGTACTACTAGCACGTGTTACATGTGCTACTAGCAAGTGTTATTTGTACTACTAGCACGTGTTACATGTGCCACTAGCACGTGTTACATGTGCTACTAGCACGTGTTACATGTGCTACTAGCACGTGTTACGTGTGCTACTAGCACGTGTTACATGTACTACTAACACGTGCTACGTGTGCTACTAGCACGTGTTACATGTACTACTAACACGTGCTACGTGTGCTACTAGCACGTGTTTACATGTACTACTAACACGTGCTACGTGTGCTACTAGCACGTGTTACATGTACTACTAACACGTGCTACGTGTGCTACTAGCATGTGTTACATGTGCTACTAGCACGTGTTACATGTGCTACTAGCACGTGTTACATGTACTACTAACACGTGCTACGTGTGCTACTAGCACGTGTTACATGTACTACTAACACGTGCTACGTGTGCTACTAGCATGTGTTTACATGTATCTACTAACACGTGTTTACGTGTGCTACTAGCACGTGTTACATGTACTACTAACACGTGCTACTACGTGTGCTACTAGCATGTGTTACATGTACTACTAACACGTGCTACGTGTGCTACTAGCACGTGCTACGTGTGCTACTAGCATGTGTTACATGTACTACTAACACGTGCTACGTGTGCTACTAGCATGTGTTACATGTACTACTAACACGTGTTACGTGTGCTACTAGCACGTGTTACATGTACTACTAACACGTGCTACGTGTGCTACTAGCATGTGTTACATGTACTACTAACACGTGCTACGTGTGCTACTAGCACGTGCTACGTGTGCTACTAGCATGTGTTACATGTACTACTAACACGTGCTACGTGTGCTACTAGCACATGTTACATGTACTACTAACACGTGCTACGTGTGCTACTAGCATGTGTTACATATACAACTAACACGTGTTACGTGTGCTACTAGCACGTGTTACATGTACTACTAACACGTGCTACGTGTGCTACTAGCATGTGTTACATGTACTACTAACACGTGCTACGTGTGCTACTAACACGTGTTACATGTACTACTAACACGTGCTACGTGTGCTACTAGCGTGTGTTACATGTACTACTAACACGTGCTACGTGTGCTACTAGCATGTGTTACATGTACTACTAACACGTGCTACGTGTGCTACTAGCACGTGTTACATGTACTACTAACACGTGCTACGTGTGCTACTAGCATGTGTTACATGTACTACTAACACGTGTTATGTGTGCTACTAGCACGTGTTACATGTACTACTAACACGTGCTACGTGTGCTACTAGCATGTGTTACATGTACTACTAACACGTGTTACGTGTGCTACTAGCACGTGTTACATGTACTACTAACACGTGCTACGTGTGCTACTAACATGTGTTACATGTACTACTAACACGTGCTACGTGTGCTACTAGCACGTGTTACATGTACTACTAACACGTGCTACGTGTGCTACTAGCATGTGTTACATGTACTACTAACACGTGTTACGTGTGCTACTAGCACGTGTTACATGTACTACTAACACGTGTTACGTGTGCTACTAGCACGTGTTACATGTACTATTAACACGTGCTACGTGTGCTACATGCATGTGTTACATGTACTACTAACACGTGCTACGTGTGCTACTAGCATGTGTTACATGTGCTACGTGTGCTACTAGCATGTGTTACATGTGCTACTAACACGTGCTACGTGTGCTACTAGCATGTGTTACATGTACTACTAACACGTGCTACGTGTGCTACGAACACGTGCTACGTGTGCTACTAGCATGTGTTACATGTGCTACTAGGCAAAACCGTCACTGATCAGAAGATCGTTGTTAGAGGCGGTGATAAGATTTTGGTGTAAAATGGCTTTAAATATTTTGTAATTGTTGACACTGTGTAGTGTGGAGCATATATAAAATTGAATTCACAATTTCGTGTGAGGGCCCACATCCATTTCCTAGAAGGGATACTGCAGAAAAGAAATAAATTATTTGTATTTGTATGCAAGGAATGAGTTCCGTAACTTTGGTCATAGGAACCTTACACGTGCAAATTGTTCCATGAATTCCATGAATTTTATATGTCTTAGTTACCGTACACCAACACCGAAAATTCACTGGTCTACAATTTTTAAAGTTGTATGCTTCTTAAATGAGATTAGTTAATTCTTATGTATTTTCATGTCCTGAATCCAAATATCACATTGAAAAATGCTTATTGGTTAAAGGTTTAAAGGTACCAGACATGTAATATCTGATTATTTTATTTAAAATTCGATGTGTGCAGTATGTTTTAAATTAATTTTTACCTACTTCCCCCTTTTTGCTTTGGGTTATAGTAAGCTGAAGAATCATCTTTGAAATTCCGCAATTTTTTCTGCAAGATTCTTGTGCCCCTTTGCCCTGATACCATTTTTCCATGGTTGAAATATTTGGTGAAAACCCTTTTCCCCTGTTTGTCACTACTGCCCCAAGTTACTGGAAAAAAAAAAGTCTAAAAAGTGAGTCCAAAAAAGCGGATTTTTTTAATGACATGTTTCTCCATGTTTTGTAAGCCTTGGGGTTTTCCTTAAATTTTCACAGTTGCTGTCCCTTCTGTTTTCCCGGAAATCCTTCGTCACTAATTGAATGTTCCCAAAAGCTTTCTCCTCCCCATGGCGGTCTGATTCAAAGTCACCATCTTTAAGAAGCTCTCGAATTTGTGGACCATTGAAGATTCTCCCTCTTATATCAGCATCGCTCAGTGAGGGGAATTTTGATGTTAAATACCTGAATCCCTAGCGGATTTGTCCATAGCTTTTGCAATGTTTTTCATGAGCCACAGTTTTATGTGTAGTGGTGGCAGCAAAATTTTATTTGGTTCAATGAGAGGTGGATGTTGAACACTTTTCATCCCAGGTTCCAGTGATTGACGAGGTGGCCAGTCTTTCCTGATGTATTGGGAACCTCTTGTACGGCTGTTCCATTCACATAGAAAGCAACAGTACTTGGTGTATCCGCTCTGCAGCCCATCACAAGAGTAATAACCATTAAGTCACCACAGAGCTGCCACTGATGTTCATCATATTTCGTGCACTGCAGCATATGCTTTATATTCTCAAAAGTTTCTTTCATATGTGGTTCATAGCCCACAGGAACTGATGGTTTACTAATGCCGTTATGCAGCAAGACACCTTTCAGACTCGTTTTTGATGAATCTTTGAACAGCCTCCAGTGACTGGGCTCGTAGTCAATGCCAAGTGCTTCCATCAGACCATTAATAATGTTACAGGCCACTAAATCACCTTCCATTACGAAGGAATCTTTGAACTGCTGCTGACGGTCACGAAATTTTGAAATCTTCACATCAGCTGCTAGGAGATTCTACTGTTGAAGACGGGAGCCTAGCAGCTCTGCCTTATTTTTGGGTAGTTGCAGATCCCTGACAAGGTTATGGAGTTCCTCTTTTGTTATGAGATGTGGTTTTAAGGAATGTGCTTCATCAAAGTTTCGGTCACTCTGTAATCCAGCACTGTCATCTTTCTCTTCTTCCTCCTCACCACTTTTTGACTCGAAGGATACTGAAGTAGGTGCATCAGGAACAGGTAGATCTTGTCCATGTGGAACTGGGCGAATAGCTGATGGAGTGTTTGGCTATTCACTGGACATCTTTTTTGTGTTTTGACAAACCCCTTTGCCCTTTTATACTGGAGGTATCATGCAGAAATAACAATTGTTGGTATGGTCTGTTGGTTCCCGCCATGTCACTGGCACAGCAAAAGGCATTCCTTTCCTCTTCCTGTTCAACCATTGACGAAGGTTAGTGACACAACTGTTGAAGCATATGTGTGGAGCCCAGTTCTTATCCTGGTCACCAATCCTGCGCCCAAAATGTAGGTGATATGCCTTTCTAACCATAACAGTTATACGGCGCTTCTGTGATGCGAAGGTCACCTCACCACAAATATAGCAGAAGTTGTCTGCACTATTCACACAAGTACGAGGCATCTGAAAGAACAAAACAACAAACAGTTAGAAGATAAACATAAAATTTATTCATAAATTAATCATTATAATACAGAGCATGACAGCTAAGCAGAAATATTTATATCATTCCATAGGAAAATAAAATTAATATAATGTGCATATCAATAGCTTGCTCAGTGAATATTTATTATAAATTTAAAATGCTTGGCTAAGAAAATCACCGACCTTTCACCTCAAAATATAAACTTGCACAGCACAACCATCTTCTATGACTGCTGCAACAATAATGTAGGTCAGTGAGACTGTGAGTGTGGTATGAAACACACTGCCACAAGCCTGTTGGAACCTGTTGTGACACGTAGGTATATATTGAAAAGTAGAGCTAACAAACAATTTTAACCATGATATTCATTATCAGTGACCTAAAATTAGTTGGAAAATGCGACTCTGGTCTCGGAAGCATTTTGGTTGTTGACCAGTGAAATCTGAAGCCGATCGGATGAGCCCTTTTCGTATTATGAACGAAATAAAAGCGAAAAGATAGAGGAAGAAAAAAGAATAAAAATCAAGGTCATGGAACCATTTGAAGATCCCCACTTATTTTTAACTACCCATAAAATAGCTAAATAATATTTTAGATACAGTTACGTGGTGGCTAATATCCTCAGTGCTTTATTAAAAAACAACATTAAAAGACTACAACCTTGCCAGAAGTAGTAGGTCGCTAGTGGGTTGCGGATCAGCGTAGAATTCATGGGTCCTTTTAGAGACAGCTTACAGTGGATCGTTGAATAGTCTTTGACCACGGCCACGGCAAGACACCCAGTGTAGGTGAGGCAGGCGAGGCGACAGTCGCCTGGTCAGGCGATACATTCTTTAGCTTAATGGATACTGGGGAGAAAATGCATGTATTGGCTGCGGTCAATTGAAGTAAATGGAGGATATTAATTCGTGTTTTGTTGCCTTTGTTGGCGAGTGCTTAAGAATGTCGTGTTTTGATGGTTGTTAAGGAGCAGCACCAGCCATGGTGAGCTTAATAGTGTGTGTGTGTGTGTGTGTGTGTGTGTGTGTGTGTGTGTGTGTGTGTGTGTGTGTGTGTGTGTGTGTGTGTTGTGTGGTGTTGTTTGTGTGTGTGTTGTGAGCTTCATGATACATCGTTGGTGTATATACTTATTCAGTTTTGACATACAAGTTGTTCCGAAAGTAATCTAATTAGCTGAAGACTTGATTTCGAATTAACTTGCTCACACGAGAAACTGAAAGTTATTAAAAGTAAGTAGTTTACATAATTATTTCTCAAGAAATGGTTGAAGGTCATTTTTTAATTATAGATAAAGTAACTTTGGTAATCGTTCAGTGATGCATTGATAGGTTTGTTCTACAGCCTGCATGAGGACTAATTAGGCTATCCCGAGGTTAGGTTAGGTTAGGTTAGGTTTAGGTTAGGTTAGGTTAGGTTAATTTAGGTTAGGTTAGGTTAGGTTAGGTTAGGTTAGGTTAGTTTAGGTTAGGTTAGGTTAGGTTAGGTTAGGTTAAGTTCGTCAGGAAATTGGACAAGTGTTTCCTGACGCGGGTCTTAGTCATAAGATGACCCGCAGCTGGAAGTTTTGGATCAGCTGGACAGCAAAGTGGAAGTTCAGGTTTGTTATCTGATTTGTGGCTTCACAGTATTGATATATGGCGCAAAATGGTTTAGTAGCATATCAGCCGGGTTATGGTTAGTAAAATCCTGGTTGATCAGGCTCTGATCCACCGGAAGGTCTGGCCGAGGACTGGGCAGCTGGGGCGTTGACCCCTGGAAAACCCCCCAGGTAGATTCCAGGTAGGCAGACACCCACTCACGTGCTCACAGACGAAGAAAAGCAATAGACTCTTAGTTTTTGTTCGAATGGTGGAAGATGTGAAGGAGTTTGAGGTAATCAGTCCCTCATTCTTGCGTCGGTGTTCAGTCGGCCTCAATTGGGTGTTGTTCCACCTTCATGTGCTCGAGAGAGCTGTTTACTACTGCTGCCACAGGTCACATCAATTACCATCATTGCATAAGGTTTGTTTTAGATCAGAGGTTCTAAAAGTTTTTTTTACGATTACAGACCCCAGTGAACTGCCCAATATGTCCCCTTACCACCTTCACCGGAATCTGGGGATCATCACCATCACAGGTTTTATTAGGTACCAGCATGACTTCAAAAGATGTCAACATCTTGTTTTACTTTACATATGGAAAGCTAGCAACACGACAGCTGAAAGAAAATCATAAGGATTTTATCATAATTATTTGTAGATAAAAGGGAAATTGTTCAGAGATCGAGTTCCATATTCTCATTATTTGGGTCCCATACCCTCAATGGGTATTGGATACCCTCAGTAGTGTTAACATTATGAAATAATTTGCCAAAGGTTTGACAGAGAAAATATTTGGCAGATCTAACTAGCATTGAACGTATTTGGAACTGTGTTCGCCACCACAGCAGGGAACTCCTACCACAAAGTACAGATATACTTTAACTAGCTCATGGGCATTACCAGGTCAAGCCAAGTTGTGAATAGCTCATGGAACATTATCCACTCACACTCTTGGCTCATTTGAAAGGAGGAATACACGTCCAGGTCACTGAGAGTCATCCCCGCCGCTATCAGGAAGTTGCCACTAGTTTGACTCACGACGTAGGTGACGGAGGGCTCTTTTGCCGTGGATAGAAGGATCGTCAAGGATACCACAGCTGCCATCACCACCACTGCCATCATCATGGTGTTCCTTCTTGCGTCGGTATTACTCCTGATGAAGACAGTGACTACTGTTATAATAATTATATTAATAATAATAATAATAATAATAATAATAATAATAATAATAATAATAATAATAACGATAATAATCTTAATTTCTGCAAGTACATGTACAAGGTGTACAGATCTACCTGACATCAATGATAAACTACTATATAGAAAGCCCCTTGTTATGCAGAGTATATCGGGCAAATTAAGTTAATTTTGTCCCCAGGACAAGTCAGCTAACACCCATGTACCTATTTCACTGATGGTTGAACATGGACACACGTCCTGATGTCTCCACCCGTAAACGACTGGTCATGACGGTAACAACTGGATAAAACATATTGGAGGAATACGGCAGAAGGCCTACTGGCCCCTACAAGGCAGGTCCTAATCAAAACCGCTTCTTCCCGAAGCTAAGCAAAAAATTACTCTCGTACCTACGACACCAATCAAACCCAGCCCCTCCCACTCATATATTTGTTCGGTCTCTTTTTAAAGCTACCCAGGGTCCTAGCCTCTATTACCCTGCTCAAAAGACTGGTCCACGCATCGACAACTCTGTTTGAAATCCAGTACTTACCTATGTCCTTTCGAAATCTAAATTTATCTAACTTACCCAGTTACTCTAGTTACTTCAACTGATTCGCATATCCAATCTGTATTGATATCCTCAGTATCTGTTTAATTAAATTATCAACTAACTGTTTATACCCAACCCAGGGACCTAATACACCACGGATACACTGCCCAGGGACCTTATACACCACGGATACCCAGCCCAGGGACCTTATACACCACGGATACCCAGCCCAGGGACCTTATACACCACGGATACCCGGCCCAGGGACCTTATACACCACGGATACACAGCCCAGAGACCTTATACACCTCAGATACACAGCCCACGGACCTTATATACCACTGATACACAGCCCAGGGACCTTATACACCACGGATACACAGCCCAGGGACCTTATACACCACGGATACACAGCCCAGGGACCTTATACACCACGGATACACAGCCCAGGACCTTATTACACCACGGATTACACATACAGCCCAGGGACCTTATACACCACGGATACACAGCCCAGGACCTTATACACCACGGATACACAGCCCACGGACCTTATACACCACGGATACACAGCCCAGGGACCTTATACACCACGGATACACAGCCCAGGGACCTTATACATTACGGATACACAGCCCGGGGACCTTATACACCACGGATACACAGCCCAGAGACCTTATACACCACGGATACACAGCCCAGGGACCTTATACACCACGGATACACAGCCCAGAGACCTTATACACCACGGATACACAGCCCACGGACCTTATACACCACGGATACACAGCCCAGGGACCTTATACATCACGGATACACAGCCCAGGGACCTTATACACCACGGATACACAGCCCAGGGACCTTATACACCACGGATACACAGCCAGGGACTTATACACCACGGATACACAGCCCAGGGACCTTATACACCACGGATACACAGCCCAGGGACCTTATACACCACGGATACACAGCCCGGGGACCTTATACACCACGGATACACAGCCCAGGGACCTTATACATCACGGATACACAGCCCAGGGACCTTATACACCACGGATACACAGCCCAGGGACCTTATACACCTCAGATACACAGCCCGGGGACCTTATACACCACGGATACACAGCCCACGGACCTTATAACCCAGGATACACAGCCCAGGGACCTTATGCACCACGGATACACAGCCCAGGGACCTTATACACCTCAGATACACAGCCCAGGGACCTTATGCACCACGGATACACAGCCCACGGACCTTATACACCACGGATACACAGCCCAGGGACCTTATGCACCACGGATACACAGCCCAGAGACCTTATACACCTCAGATACACAGCCCGGGGACCTTATACACAGAAATGAATACGTAAAAGATAAAAAATTGTAGAAATCTAAACATATATGTTGAAGAGTGTGTGTGGGATTCTTTATTGTGGAAACGTTTCCCCAGCCAGTGGCTTCTACAGTCCAATACAGAAAAGAACGGTGGAAGATGAGGAGGAGTTTGAGGTAATCAGTCCCTCAGCTTGATGTGTTCAGTCCATCAGTCTTTAGCAATGTACATCATATGCTCGGAGAAGTGGCTTGTATATTGTAAACAGGTGAGTTGAGGTAGCAGGAGGCGGAGTCACCAGTGGAAAACTCCACTAGTGTTGAAGAATTCTTGAACGCTTGCCTAACTTACAGACATGACCTATTTAAAATAGCGGATTTTTTCACTGGCGATTCCGTCTCCTGCTGCCTCAGCTCACCTGTTTACAACATATAAGCCACTTCTCCGAGCATATGCTGCACTTTTCTCAAGATTGATACACTGAAGACATCGACTCCAGGCTGAGGGACTGATTACCTCAAACGCCTCCTCATCTTTCACCGTTCTTCTCAGTAATGGACTTGCTGGCGAAACGTTCCCACAACAAAGGCTCCCAAATGTTGCAAAAGTATCTCATTCTTCAGCTTTTCGGTTTTCTAAAATATTTACATCACAAAGATATATGTCCACAAAAGTATATTAAAAGTGCATAAATAACACGCACATAGGAGGAAGTAGCTTAGGACGACGTTTCGGTCCGACTTGGACCATTTACAAAGTCACTCTGGCACAAAAGAGAAAGGGAACCAGTATATATATAAGCGAGGGAGACAGTGACGAGACCACAGAGGAACAAAAAGAAGTGGAAGTGGTATGGCTGGTATTGGAAGTAGCAACAGTGGTAATGGTAGTAGAAGTAGTAATGGTAGTAGAAGTAGTAATGGTAGTAGTAGTAATAATGGTAGTAGAAAGTAGTAATGGTAGTAGAAAGTAGTAATGGTAGTAGAAAGTGTGATAACATCCCAGGCATTCATTAGCTATCATAATGGAACATTTTAAAATTAAATTGCGGCTGTAATAGTGTACATATATGCTTTACCAAAATATATCTTTCAATAAAGGTTGTTTAAGTTCATGTCTAGTATCGTAAATGCTATCTCATTTGTTTACTATCAATTTTATATGAAAAATATTGGCAAGAATGTTTAAATGTCAAACAAAATCACAGAAATGGCTGTCTAAATGAAAAAAAAATATGCTGCAACAAGAGAAGTTGTTGGTAACTTGATGCCAGATAGGTTAGGTAAGGTTCCTTCGAGAAACAGGATAAGTGTTTCCTGACGCGGGTCTTAGTCAGATGATGATCCACCGTTGGAGCTTTTGGCCATCTGACAGAGGCCTTCCACTGGCTTACTGGTCCTCCCTTTTAAAAATTATGGTCAGTTATAACCATTTTTTCCTCAACAACGTACTTAACGTGAAAGTCGAAGATTGAGACACTTATACAACATATGGGAATCTTTACTGATGAAACGTTTCGCCACACAGTGGCTTCATCAGTCCAATACAAAGCAGAAAGGTGTAAGAGAGGAGGAGTTTGAGGTAATCAGTCCCTCAGTCTGGAATCGATGTGTTCAGTCCATCAATCTTGTAGGAGGCGGCTTTTATACTGTAGCCAGGTGAGTCGAAGCAGGAGGAGGCGGGATCACAGTGGAACCGTCCACTAGTGTAAGTAGGACTTGTCGGTTTTCTAAACTATTTATCACATCTGTCAGACACTGTAATGTCATGGGATCTAGATACAAGGAATTCTTCAATACCTGCCCAACCTTTGGACGAAGACCTACTTATCCTAGTGGATGGTACCTCCTCCTGCTTCCACTCATCTGACTACAGTAAATAAATCACTTCTCCGGCCATATGCTGCACTTTCTACATGAATGATGGACTGAACACATCGATTCCAGGCTGAGGGACTGATTACCTCAAACTCCTCCTCTTCTTAAACCTTTCTGCTTTGTACTGGACTGATGAAGCCACTGTGTGGCGAAACGTTTCCTCAGTAAAGGTTCCCCATATGTTGCATAAGTGTCTCAATCTTCAACATGTAGGTTTTCAAAACCATTTATCACAAACGTAACAGTCACTGAAAGCAATACATCATCAGCAGTGTTGCAACAGCTTCAACACAAACATCAATAGCATCAGTGCTGTAACACCTTCAACACAAAGTAGAATGAATACAGGGCGTCCCACTCTCATCAGCCACTAGGCAGACTATACCAAGCAGATACAACAACGGCTCTCAGTACACTGTGATTTCTTAGACAACAGTAACGAATGCTAGTACTCACTACTAGCACTGCACGAGAAGCTGAAGGTGACTCAGATACACAAACTTTGTACGAACTTAAGAAACTTAAACTACTTGACAAATATGGAGGAGACATTACCAGCTGACCTGGTAATCAGCTGACCTGGTAATCAGCTGACCTGGTAATCAGCTGACCTGGTAATCAGCTGACCTGGTAATCAGCTGACCTGGTAATCAGCTGACCTGGTAATCAGCTGACCTGGTAATCAGCTGACCTGGTAATCAGCTGACCTGGTAATCAGCTGATCTGGTAATCAGCTGACCTAGCAATCAAGTGACCTAGTAATCAGCTGACCTAGTAATCAGCTGATTTGGTACTCAGCTTACCTGATAATCAGCTGACCTGATAATCAGCTGACCTGGTAATCAACTGACCTGGTAATCAGCTGACCTGGTAATCAGTTGACCTGGTAATCAACTGACCTGATAATCAGCTGACCTGGTAATCAGCTGATCTGATAATCAGCTGACCTGGTAATCAACTGATCTAGTAATCAGCTGATCTGGTAATCTGCTGAATTAAACAAATCAACTTGAACAATGGTTGATGTTACTTTGTTAGTTAAGTGTAATCAGCTAATTTATTTAATAGAAAATTCATGTTCCGACAAAATTTCCTGAATTTACTGGGCTAATGGCTAAATTTTGAGTGACTCTGCTCATTAAGTCTAGTTTTTGGGACTGTTTTCTCTTCAATATCACTCGGTGTTTTTTCTTTTGGTGAGATATGCAAATTTCATTTTGTCTATTTAAATAAATTGTTTCGGATGAAGTAACTAGAGAATAACTCTTCTGATCGGCTTCAAACTCAAAACACTGGTGTATCTCATTGGAAGTTTTTTTGTGTTAATTTTGTGCTGTGTGGGTCCCAATCTGCCATTTTTTTTAAGCAATTTTATTAAATTGGATTTTCTTTAAAAAATAATTAAAATATTTTTATAGGTTCGTAGAGAATTTTAAACTTAAGACAAGAAAAAAATAAAAAATAATAAATAGTCGAGTTTTCAGGGCATTTTTTTAAATTTAACGTAGATCAGAAAAAATTAGATATTTTGAAGATTTTCAATAGCATTTTTCCTTTTTTTTTTCCTCCATTTTTCTCTATAACTCAAAAACGCCCTATTCGATTGGATATAAATTTTCAACGCTAGTGTGCTGCATCTAGGGCAAGATTCATGGGCCTAGGTACATGCGTGGGGGCGCCCTACGTACAGTGTTACACAGGTCATTCCCAGATTATATTTCCCTGTGATAACTTTAGGTAGCCTCTCCCGCTCGGCTTTATAATTTATAATTTCAACGCTCGTGCTTCCTGTTTATAAGAAGCTTGGTATTGTTAATGGAGTGTGTTGGAGGCAATTTGCCACTTTTATTCTCGACATGGTGTTGCAATTTTTTGCCCTGATGCTGGGGAGGGGCTCTTGATCAAAGGAACTGGACTTATCATTTCCTCCCTTGGATCGATTCTGAATGCGCTATATGACCCCCAAAGGGTTTAACGTTTTCCTTCGATTAATTTTAAAACATTCGTAAACGACATCAGTCTTCAGTTACTGAAACGGATCAAACGATTCTTGGGTTTAGGCTGAGTAGGCTCATTTTTTTTTTGGGGGGGGGGGAGAAGGGGAGGAATCTGTGTAATAACTTAAAAATATCTCCACAGGTCAACTTTAAACTTAGTGTTGATGCGTTTTCCTTAAAGAAAATAATCTGTTTCACATTCTGTAAGTAAAATTCTAACATACAGAAAATTCTAACACACGGAAAATAAAATACACCAGGAAGTGAGAAATTGTTGACTACAAACATAATTTCCATGCGGTCTCTGTGGTTATGAAACCAACGTTTGCTAAGTCACGTACTGAAACCGGCCACAATATTTTTTCCCCTTGCGTGCGTCGTAAATAATCTTATCTCGTATCAGATTATTACAGTTTTGTGTGGGTAAAACTGATCTACAGTTATTTGCTTCAGTTGCTGATGAAAGGAGATGTGAACTCAGTAAGACTTGATTGCTTAAGTCAGTGGAAGGTAATGGAGAGTTGACGATGATCTGGTTGGTTTGTTAACCTCGAAATAATTAAAAGGCTTTGGTGTAGACGTTATACACGGAGGTAATACACTGCAGGTGTTCTCTAAGCAGGACGAAGTTGGTCAGCAGGTGAAGCATACCTGTGTTGTCAGTAGTGTTGATGGTCCAGGAGACAGTCACCAGTAGCAGATGACAGGATGTACCAGCAGTGTAGCTCACGATCTCTGATCAAGACGAGAATCAAGCTTCTACTGACCACCACCCACATCTAACCACATTGGTGTCATTAACACCACCCCACCCTGGTGCCACTAACACCTCCCCACCCTGGTGCCACTAACACCTCCCCACCCTGGAGCCACTAACACCTCCCCACCCTCGTGCCGACTACACCTCCCCACCAGCAGCTGCTTTTACACAATGCACAAATGCTTTTAGCTTTCAAAGAATGAGTAACAATTAATGTCAAGTAAAGAACATCAATTAGTATTCCTGGCAGAGTGCCAATACCCTTCAAACTTAATAGCAATGGAATCGTGTCCGATTCACCCGGTTTCACCTAACGTTTTCCCCGGTACGACTGGAAAAAAATTAGGATGTGTTTCCATAAGACACCTGGTGTCCCTGTTCACCTATCAGTAAAATGGGTACCTGGGTGTTAGTCGACTAGTTTGGGTCGCATCCTGGGACAAAATTGACCTAATTTGTCCGAAATGCTCTGCATAAGTAGGAGCTTTCTATATAGTAGTAAGTCACTGATGTCAGCTAGGACTGTATACCTTGTACATGTACGTGTAGAAATAAAGATACTATTATTATTAAAGAAAGAGATCACCAGTCAATATATATAAAGGAGTTATAATCTCCTGTTGTGGGTCGCATGCGGGAAAGCCAGACAAGGACCCCAATGGAAATAAGCCACATGGCTTTCATGGGTTATCCTGGTGCTGCTGCCTAACACTAACCCTCATTCTAGTAGGAACTCTTTACTGCCTTTCCAGTTCCTTAGAACACTCTGCTTGAATGCTGTCCAGAGTTAGGCTCAACTGGGAGACAATATTACTAGGTGACTTCAGTATCTGCTTTCAACGATAAAGTAACTGGTTAAGCAATAGCAATGAGCCAGTTCTAGAATGGGACAATTACAGTCAACTTATTAACGAACCAACCCGGACTGCATAGTTCTCAGCCACCAACCTTGACAGCATAGCTTGTGAGTGCTCTGCAAACATTAGATAATCAGGCTGAATCATCCCCGCGGGTCGTGGAGAACACCTGATCTCTTACTGCATTAGAAAAAGATCATTAGAGAATGGATAGGCCAGCACAGAACAATGAGAAAGAGAAGAAATATCCGCTACAGTAAAAGCTCACTAACAAACAAACTACGAAACTGTGTTCGGACCCCATTAACAAGTTGCAGAGATGTAAGTGGCGCTTGGGCGGCATTCTGAAGCATAGACGTTCGCATCCTTAATGATATTGCACCAGTAAAAGAGATTAGGACAAAAATCAGAGTTGAACCCTTGCTAACTGGCGATATATTAGACAATACCAAATTCCAAGATCAATTGCTATAAAGATTAGAGCAAATAGCCAGGATGTTCCTACGTTACATGAGTTTCACAGGATAAGGGGTAAAGGGCAAAGTTTAAAAAAGGAGTTAAGGCAAGGTACTGAAGCTCTAGGATTGAAGAATACCAGAACAAACCTAGAAAAACTTTTTACTGCTACTGTTAGTACTAGGAATCTAATTCCATAATTTTTAGAGGGGTAATAAAGACGTCACCCAGTTTCTGTCAGATGCATTCTATGAATCGTACAAAAAAGTGCTACGACAAACGTAACACAAAGGCATCGACCTGATAACAACTCAGCTATCAGATTCCTAAGAGATGGTGCCTCGGGATTATGTTCCCTTTACTCTCATAATAAAATTTTCTATCACCATCAATAAAGTGCAGGACGGGGCCAAGGAGGTCAAAGTCACTGCCACTGTCAAGAAAAAAACTTTAAATCGGATGTTAGCATTTATAATCCTGTTAAATCTCTTCGTATACTCAGAGAAAGTCTAACATTCTGGGGATAGCAGTTTATTATTAGGTTGTTAAGTATCTTAATGACAATAACATATTCCATTGTTTTCAGGTATCAAGAGAGTTTACTTAACGGATAATTCCTAATAAATTATTTGATGGAGTACGTAAGAACATGAAAATCAATAGGGAATTTTACAGGCATGGCGACCTTAGACTTGCAAGAGATATTTAATACAGAGAACCATAACATATTATGTAAGAAACTACAAGCTGCCAGCATTGTCTCTGTAGACTTGTTTAAGATTTGCCTAAACAAAAGGAAATAAAATGTCAAGTTCAATAACAGAGAAGGAGAAACCTTGCCGATAACACGTGGAGTTCCACAAGGGAGTATTTTGGGTCCCCTTCAGTGTTAAGTGACATACCTGTTACTATTACGTGCGCTCTCCTACTGTACGCATATAACAGTGCTCTGATAGTATCAGACAAAGAAACAAAGAATATAGCTAATGCACTATCAAAAAAAACCAGTCTTGCAAAATTATAATCATCATATAACAACCTGTTGTTACATTGAGAAAAAAACAGAAGCCATAATATTTGGCACAAACTCTAAGCTGAAAAGAAATGAGTTTCAGTGTCTGGAGTAACGGGAAACCATCTAACCAGGAGCTTCGGTGGTATATTTAGAAATATTGTTTGATTCATGCGTATCATGTGAATTTATAGCGAACAGTGGAGTAAAAATAAAAGAACAGGTTTAAGTTCCATCATAGACAGGCGCGGTGTTTACTTGCTCAGACACGAGAGACTTATTTCTCACATCTTATACGATGTCGTGTAGATCATTCTTTCTCTTTGTGCTTCTCTAACAAAAATCCGCAAAAAAAAAAGACCGCAATATATCGAAAATGAAATGGTAAGGTACATCTTGAACCTGGTCCATGAACATGGCCCATGAACCTGGTTTATGAACCTGGGTCCATGAGAACATGTAAGCCAGGATGAATGACACAAACTGGTAATACTTAATGTGGCAGATAGAGTAATATAGTAATAATAATATTTATTTCTACAAGTACATGATACAACTTACACAGAAATCCCGCTGTTATTCAGAGCATTTCGAATAAATTAGGTAAATTTTGTCCCCAGGATGCGACCCACACCAGTCAACTAACACCCAGGTACCTATTTACTGCTAGGTGAACAGTGACAGCAGGTGTCTTAAGGAAACATGCCCTAATATTTCCACTCGTACCGAGAATCGAACCACGGAGCTCAATGTGTGAGATGAGTCCGCTACCAACCGAGTTACGGGACACCTTAAACACCTGATGCTCTGGCATGTATACAAAATCACTAACAACCAGTGTCAAGATTATACTCCTGCAGATTTTGTAGAGCTAAGAACAAAAGGCAGACCTCAAATACCTTCTGCACAGTGATCAAAGAATGAGATGGGTTGCCTAATGATGTCAAAGAATGCGTTTGTTTAAATCTGGTTTAAGAATAGAGTTAAAGATGTAATGAACGAGTTTTTATTTAGAATATTTATTAGTATTGCTTTTCACTAATAATATCGAGAATGGTAGGTTAACACTGAAAGCTCTTGATGATGTGTTATTGTAGCACCGATGGTTAAGTGGGTTAGGGCGTCTCCGAATTTTGACGGAAGTATCGAGGGTTCGATTCCCGGCCGGTGCAATGTGTTGTTTGCTAAGAACCATTTGCTCGTGGATGTATTAGAAAAACACGTAAGCAAACACTAGGGCATATTTATTAGAAAACGTTTCGGTCCTGGGACGTTGATCAAGGTCCCAGGACTTAAACGTTTTTTAATAAATATGGCTTAGTGTTTTGCTTACGTGTTTTTCTAAACCAACTTGTCGGTATTTATTACCAGCGTTTATACCAAGATACACACACACACACACATATAATATAAATACATACATATATATATATATATATATATATATATATATATATATATATATATATATATATATTATATATAATTATATATATATATATGTAAATGGTCAATTAGCAAGAACTCATTTAAAATTAAGTCCTTTCTGAAATTTTCTCTTATACGTTTAAAGATATATTTTTTTCATTAATGTTGATGTAAAAATTTATAATTTTGCACTAAAAGGAACTTAGAAAACTTACCTAACCTTATTATAACAAGAACAATTTATTTTAGCCTAACCCAACTAAATATATTTTAGATTTGTTTACAGTAATTTAATATTAAACAAACACAATCAAATATATTTTTTTTCGTTAGGTTCAGAATGATTTTAGCGATATTAATGCATTCACAAATTTTCACTTGTCTTACATGGCAAGATGAACTTTGCTATTTAAGCCAAGATCGCAAGTTCTGCTTATTCGGCACGACATATATGTATATATATATATATATATATATATATATATATATATATTATATATATATATATATATATATATATATATATATATATTAATATATATATATATATATATAAATATATATATTTTATATTTTATAGGTAGTAGGTTGGTAGACAGCAACCGCCCAGGAGGTACTACCGCCCTGCCAAGTGAGTGTAAAACGAAAGCCTGTAATTTTTTACATGATGGTAGGATTGCTGGTGTCTTTTTTTCTGTCTCATAAACATGTAAGATTTCAGGTACGTCTTGCTACTTCTACTTACATTTTAGGTCACACTACACATACATGTACAAGCATAATATACCCCCCCCCTCCCATGGGTTTTCTTTTTATTTTCTTTCTAGTTCTTGTTCCTGTTTATTTCCTCTTATCTCCATGGGATGGGTGGAACAGAATTCTTCCTCCGTAAGCCATGCGTGTTGTAAGAGGCGACTAAAATGCGGGAGCAAGGGGCTAGTAACCCAAACCCTAAATTTGAAAAGAGAAACTTTCTTTTTTTCTTTTTGGGCCACCCTGCCTTGGTGGGATAGGGCCCGGGTTTTTTTTAAAAATAAATATATATATATAATATAATATATATATATATATATATATATATATATATATATATATATATATATATCTTGATTTTCGAGTAAATATAACAAAAAAATTACTAAAACATTTTTACCCCTGATGGAAATTCTCATAAAACTCGCCCGAAAATAAGCACATACCAATAAATATTTTTGCTAAAAATTTCTTAAAGAATAATACAGATTATATATATACGTATATATAAACAATTCACAAAATTTTTGGTAAAAAAAAAATTCACTCTTGTGAAAGATTAAGTTTCGGTCCATAAATGCTCATAAATTTTTGGAATTTCAACGTTGTGAAAGATTTACGCTTTAGAGATTTCTCCCCTACACAATCATTTACCTGGACGAAAAAGAGAGAAAGTGTCAGATACACTCGTGTTCCGTCCCGGCATCCCCTTCCCCATTTATTCCTGTAGAAAGACAGAGAATGGAGAGAGAGAGAGAGAGGATGAGAGAGAGAGAGAGAGAGAGAGAGAGAGAGGGGGAGGGGAGGGGAGAGAGAGGAAGAGAGAGAGATGAGAGAGAGAGAGAGAGAGAGGGGGGGGGTTTCATTCACTTTTCAGGCTTACGTTCTTGTGAAAGGTTTGCAACAGCCCTTTAGAAAAGATCTAAAGATATATATATATATATATATAAATAATATATATATTATATATATATATATATATATATATATATGTATATATATATATATATATATATATAAATATATTTTAATATAAAATATATACATATATATATATATATACACATATATATATGTTATATATATATAAAAATATATATATATATATATATATATATTAAAAATATATTATAATATATATTTTAAATATATATATATAATATATATATATATAAAATATATAAATATATAAAAAAATAATATAATATATATATATATATAATATTATATATATATGTATATATATAATATAAAATATATATAATATATATATGTGTGTTTTGTAAATATATATATATATAAAATATATATTTATATATAATTAATATATATATATTTATATATATAAAATATATTAATATAAATATATATATATATATATATATATAAATATATATATATAAAAATATATATATAAATATATATATGTGCAGATGTTGCAGGTGTATGGTGTAGGAGGTAGGTTTACTGAAAGGCAGTGAAGAGTTTTTACGAGGATAGTGAGGCTCAAGTTAGAGTATGTAGGAAAGAGGGAAATTATTTCCAGTAAAAGTAGGCCTTAGACAAGGAGGGTGGATGTCACCGTGGTTGTTTAATATATTTATAGATGGGGGTTGTAAGAGAAGTAAATGCGAGGGTCTTGGCAAGAGGCGTGGAGTTAAAAGATAAAGAATCACACATAAAGTGGAGTTGTCACAGTTGCTCTTTGCTGATAAACCTGTGCTCTTGGGGAGATTCTGAAGAGAAGTTGCAGAGATTGGTGGATGAATTTGGTAGGATGTGCAAAAGAAGAAATTGAAAGTGAATACGGGAAAGAGTAAGGTTATGAGGATAAAAAAAAGATTAGGTGATGAAAGATTGGATATCAGATTGGGGGGAGGGGAGTATGGAGGAGGTAAATGTATTCAGATATTTGGGAGTGGACGTGTCAGGGATGGTCTATGAAAGATGAGGTGAATCATAGAATTGATGAGGGAAAAGAGTGAGTGGTGCACTTAGGAGTCTGTGGAGACAAAGAACTTTGCCCTTGGAGGCAAAGAGGGAATGTATGAGAGTTATAGTTTTTACCAACGCTCTTATATGGTGTGAAGCATGGGTATGAATGTTGCAGCGAGGAGAAGGCTGGAGGCAGTGGAGATGTCATGTCTGAGAGCAATGTGTGGTGGAATATAATGCGAGAATTCGTAGTTTGGAAGTTAGGAGGAGGTGCGGTGATTCCCAAAAAAACTGTTGCCAGAGGGCTGAGGAAGGGTTGTTGAGGTGGTTCGGACATGTGGAGAGAATGGAGCGAAACAGAAATAACTTCAAGAGTGTATCAATCTGTATGGAAGGAAGGGGGGGGTTTAGGGTCGGCCTGGGAAAGGTTGGAGGGAGGGGTAAAGGAGGTTTTGTGTGCAAGGGGCTTGGACTTCCAGCAGGCATGCGTTGAGCGTGTTTGATAGGAGTGAATCGAGACAAAGGGTTTTTTTTAATACTTGACGTGCTGTTGGAGTGTGAGCAAAAGTAACATTTATGAAGGGGTTTCAGGAAACCGGAAAGGCCGGACTTGAGTCCTGGAGATGGGAAGTACAGTGCCTGCACTCTGAAGGAGGGGTGTTAATGTTGCAGTTTAAAAACTGTAGTGTAAAGCACCCTTCTGGCAAGACAGGGGATGGAGTGAATGATGGCTAAGTTTTTCTTTTTCGGGCCACCCTGCTTGGTGGGAATCGGCCAGTGTGATAATAAATAAAATAAATAAATAAATATTATATATATATTATTTCTTTCTTTCAACACACCAGCCGTAATCCACCGAGGCGGGGGGGCCCAAAAAAAGGGAAAAACGAAAGTTTCTCCTTTTACATTTAGTAATATATACAGGAGAAGAGGTTACTAGCCCCTTGCTCCCGGCATTTTTGTCGCCTCTTACAACACGCATGCTTACGGAGGAAAAATTCTGGGTTCCCCTTCCCCTGGAGAAAATATTTATATATATATAAATATAAATATATATATATATAAAATATATATATATATATATATTTATATATATATATATATATATAAATATATATATATATATATGTATATATATAATATATATTATATATATAATATTATATATTTTATATATTATAATTTTTATATAGAAATATTAATATATAATTATATAAATATATATATATAAATATATATATATATATATTTTATAATATATATATATTAAATATATATATATATATAATATAATATATATTTATAATTTTATATATATATAATATATATATATATATATATAATATATATATATATAATATATTTATAAAATATATATATATATAATATATTTTAATAAAATATATATAATATATAATATATAATATATAAATATATATATATATATACATCTATATATATATATATACTTTTTATATAATATATATAATATTATATAATATATATATATATATATTATATATATTTTATAAATATATATATATATATATATATATATAAAAAATATAATATATATATAATATAATATATACAGTAAACCCCCACATTCGCGTATCCAGATAGTTTTTCTGTCTACTCACGATTTATTTTTTGTATCTATTTCCACTCTTCGCGGCGGCTGTTTCCATCTCGTACTCTGACAAGGCTAGTCTTTACCGTGGCCCTGGTGTGTGCGTATGTGTGTGTGTGTGTGTGGTGTGTGTGTGTGTTTGTGTGTGTGTGTGTGTGTGTTGGGGTGTGTGTGTGTGTGTGTTTTATGAGTGTGTGTTTTGTGTTGTGTGTGTGTGTGGTGTTGGTGTGTGTGTGGGGTGTGTGTGTGTGTGTGTGTTATGTGGTGTGTGTGGTGTGTGTGTGTGTGGTGTGTGGGGTGTTGTGTGTGTGTGTGTGTTGTGTGTGTGTGTGTGTGTGTGTGTGTGTGTGTGTGAACGATCGCTTCACTACTTCCAATTTTCCTGACCAGTCGAAGGCCTCTGAGCAAATTAAAACAAATGTGTAGCGAGGCTACGAAGTCAACGCATATTTATACATCTGGAGTCCAACACCATCTAGGTCAGTCCCGTAGAAGCTTACTTGTTTGTTTACGAGGAAGAGCCAGGATAACACTGACAGAGCGACAGTTACCCAGTAACACAATTTCAGACCATTGTTTAAGCATTTTTAGTTCCCCCCTCACATTTCAACATGCGTTCTCTGTGGTGAAGCCGTCGTAGAAAATGGTGACCTCCTTGCCCATTAGTAAGTTTATTCAGATAACTCACACAAGTTTACACATTTTCACGATAGGTTAAATTAGTAACAAGAGTGAATTAATTACCCAGGATTACGCAGTAAAGTTAAACTAAGCGACGTCTTTCCACTGAGATCTTTGAGTTACGTTGATATTAAATGTTTTTATTACTGACCACTTCTGATCAGCAATAAAAATAAAATATACTATCTCTATTACTAGAAAATTGTATATAAGACTATGACAAAGAAAGTATCAGTCACGTAGACTGATATATAAATATAACTATTATGAATGTAAATTTATACACACACACGCACACAGCGGTCAGTTAAGAGACGGGGCCAGGTGACTCGACCCCTGCAACCACAACTAGGCTAATACACACACACACACACACACATATATATATATAAGGTCGAAGGAGACTCGAACCTAAGAACCTCGGGACAAGGTACGCAGCGTTCTACTCACCGTACCATACTGGACCAATGTCTTGGCGCCCAGCCAACGTTAGACGTTTTGGTCCAAGGCAGCCTTGGACCAAATCGCCTAACGCTGGCCGGGAGCCAAGATATTTGTCCAGTGTGGTACGGTAAGTGGAGCACTGCGTACCTTGTTCCAAGGTTAAAAGATTCGAGTCTCCTTGGACTTGAGATTAGTGTTTGTGAATATTTCGCCTGTTCTGGCGAATTCTAAACAACACACACACACACACACACACACACAACACACACACCACACACACATATATATTTTATATATATATATATATATATTATATATATATATTATATAATATATATATATTATATATATATGTATGTCGTGGCCGAATAGGTAAAAACTTGTAATTTTGGTTTAAATACCAACACTCTTCTTGCTGAATAAGGCAAGCGAAAATTTGAGTATGCAATAATTTCGCAACCATCATTCTGAACCTAACGAAAAAAAAGTATTTTTCATTGTGTTTGTTTATTATTAAATTATTGTAAACTTATCTAAAATATATTTATTTGGATTAGGCTAAATTAAATTGCGTTTGTTTTAATAAGGTTAGGTAAGTTTTCTAAGGTTCTTTTGGAACAAAAATATTAATTTTTACATTAACATATATGAGAAAAATATATCTTTAAACGTATAAGAGAAAATTTTAAACGAGTTCGTGCTAACTGACCAGTTTTACTTATTCGGCACGACATATAATTTATATATATATATATATTTTTATATATATATTATATATATATTTATATATATATATATACATATATATATATCAGGTAACTAGGGATCCCAGGGCAGCTAGATTCTGTTCCAGCTGTTCAAAGGGGTAATGCCTGCTGTATTTTGGGCACACGCCCCAGCTCTGAGGAACTGGATGAGATTTTCGCCTTATAATCGGTGATACACACGTAACAACATGTACCGTATATGCCACCTTTATATCAACAATGTATCTCTTAAATCTTCTGTACCATATTATGTAATAAAATATTCCTATTGGTAAAAAAAAAATATATTAAAAGATGGGGTGGTAGGGGAAGTGGAATATTCAAACGGCTTCAGGAAGAAATCCAAATATTCTTCCTTGAAGCCTTTTTATCCACTTCTCCGAGGCTGTGGGTCCCACAATTTACACCAGAGGTGGACCCCATTTATATATATATATATATATATATAATATATATATATATATATATATATATATATATATATATATATATATATATATATATATTTTATGTATGTATGTATTATTGCAACCACGAGTGATATTGATCAATAACAACACTGCGCTAGCCAAGGATTCGAACCCATGTTGTACTGGCCTGCTTCATGGTAAGCTAGAACCACATGACCAAACAAGGATGAGAATGAAATTAACTTAGTAAACTCCCACACCTCCGTATGCCCTCGGGTGGCGGCCCAACAGCTAGCTCTGCTGGCTGCGCCATTCATGTAGGGTTGGGTGGTCCTGTGGTTTAAAGCGTCATGTGGTTCTCGCTTACCATGAGGTAGGCCAGTACAACATGGGTTCGAATCCTTGACTAGCGCAGTGTTGTTTTATATATATATTATAAAATCTAAATATATATATAATATATATATTATATATATATAATATATATATATATATATATATATATAAATATATATATATATATATATATATATATATATATATATATATATATATATATATGTATGTATTATTGCAACCACGAGTGATATTGATCAATAACAACACTGCGCTACCCAAAGGATTCGAACCCATGTTGTACTGGCCGCTTCATGGTAAGCTAGAACCACATGACCAAACAAGGATGAGAATGAAATTAACTTAGAAACTCCCACACCTCCGTATGCCTCGGGTGGCGGCCCAAAGCTAGCTCTGCGGCTGCGCCATTCATGTAGGGTTGGGTGGTCCTGTGGTTTAAAGCGTCATGGGTTTCTCGCTTACCATGAGTAGGCCAGTACAACAGGGTTCGAATCCTTGACTAGCGCAGTGTTGTTATATTATATATAAAATATATATATATATATATATAAATATTATATATATATATATTTTCTCGCGTTTCAAGTAATGGATTCACGAAGCAGGTTAAATATATGCAGTGGTAGAGGAGCGCAGGATAATCCCAGTAATCTGCGCCATAAAACACACGCAGGGACATGATGGTGCACCACCAGGGTGAAACTCGGTTAATCTCAACCAAATTATCCTTTCCGGAGCTTCTACTTAGAGCAACATTATTTATTATGGATAATTAATTACTTTCCCCATGGAAAAATATTTCGGGTCAGTACTGGAGATTTTTTCAAGAATTTTTTTTTGAGGGAGGGAGGGAAGGGGTGGGCGGCCCGGGGATTTTGGAAATAAGGCAGAATAGTATTGCTATAATTTTTTTTGCCACAGTTTTATGGAAGACGTGATTAAAAAAACTAGTATAGTAATCTCTATTTTCGTAACGGTTTGCCAGCTTCTTCAGTCCGATACAGGGAAGAGCTGTGGAAGATGAGGAGTGAGGTAATCAGTCCCTCAGTCGATGTGTTCAGTTCATCTGTCTTGAGCAAAGTACAACATGTGGAGTCCTTACGGTTTGATCTAAGTAATGACATTTTTAGCTCCAGTCCCTTGGAGTCAAGGATTAGATCGTACAGGCGAAGAGGCTAGTTTGGTATGCGCCCCATATCCATCCTCTGGATGGAGTGCATGTGGATTAATCACAGAATGGTTGGGGATCGAATTCATGGCAAGCCAGTTCAATAAGTATCAGTCCGGTGAGCTAATCACTGGACCTTGCCAGACTAAGATTCATCCAGCTAGTAAGGTTAGCATCGGCCCCAACTCAAAAAGAGATGCAGCCTTTTGCATTCGAATCTCTACGGTGTCCCGTAGCTCGATCAATAGCGCACTCAGCTAACACACTGAGGTCTGGAGTTCGAATCCCTGGTAAGGGTTGATAACATTAGGACGTGTTTCCATAAGACACCTGCTGTTCATGTTCACCTATCAGAATAAAATGGGTACCTGGGTGTTAGTTGACTGGTGTGGGTCGCATTTAGGGACAAAACTGACCTAATTTGCACGAAATGCTTTACAAAACAAACGACTTTCTATATAGTAGTATGTCATTGATGTCAGCTAGGACTGTATACCTTGTACATGTACTTGTAGAAATAAAGATATTATTATTATTATTATAATTATTATTATTATTATTATTATTATTATTATTATTATTATTATCTAGCAAGCCAGTTTTTCGTTCTTTGAATTTGTTTGCAATTTTCTTATTACAATTTCTTGAGCCACTAAAACTTTTGGGCACACAAAACGCCATTGAAAAAGTTCCAAAGAGAGTTAAAAGGCGTACATTAGGATTCATATCTATAATTGCCTTATCAGTTTCAAACAAATATTGCATATTAGTTTATTATGTCTGGTACCTTATTTTACTAGGACCAGTGCTATTTTTGATATATGTGAACGACATGATGGAAGGAATAGACTCTGAAGTGTCCCTGTTCGCAGATGATGTGAAGTTGATGAGAAGAATTAAATCGGACGAGGATGAGGCAGGACTGCAAAGAGACCTGGAGAGGCTGGACATGTGGTCCAGTAACTGGCTTCTCGAATTCAATCCAGCCAAATGCAAAGTCATGAAGATTGGGGAGGGGCAAAGAAGACCGCAGAGAGAGTATAGGCTAGGTGGACAAAGACTACAGACCTCACTCAGGGAGAAAGACCCTTTGGGGGACCATAACACCGAGCACGTCACCGGAGGCCCCCATCAACAAATAACTGTTGCAGCATACTGGGCGCCTGGCAAAACCTGAGAATAGCGTTTCCCCATACCTTAATAAGAATCGTTCAAGGACCACTGTACACTGTGTATGTTAGGCCCATACTGGGGTATGCAGCACCAGTCTGGAACCCACACCTGGTCAAACACGTCAAGAAGTTTTGAGAAAGTACAAAAAGGGTTTTCAACAAGGCTTGTCCCAAGCTCAGGGGAATGTCGTACGAGAAAGGTTTTAGGAAAACGGACTGACGACACTGGGGACAGAAGGGTCAGGGGAGACATGATAACGACAACAAGATACTGCGGGGAATAGACAAGGTGGACAGAGACAGGATGTTCCAGAGAGGGGACACAGAAATAAGGGGTCACAACTGGAAGCTGAAGACTCAGACAAGTCACAGGGACGTTAGGAAGTATTTCTTCGGTCATAGAGTCGTCAGGAAGTGGAATAGCCTAGCAAGTGAAGTAGTGGAGGCAGGAACCATACATAGTTTTAAGAAGAGGTACGACAAAGCTCAGGAAGCAGAGAGGGAGAGGACCTAGTAGCGATCAGTGAAGAGGTGGGGCCAGGAACTGAGTCTCGACCCCTGTAACCACAATTAGGTGAGTACAATTAGGTGAGTACATACACACACACAATCTCAGACAGGTATATAAAAAGTTGAATTTTCGGCTTTCAGGACTGGATAGGCTTTTTTTTTCAATACTGTGAACATTTCTTCGAAAATTATCCCCGAGGCACTTCAGTGGGGTTACGTTTGCTCTTGCTAAGTGTCTATTTGTTCTGCCGAAAGGGCGATATTGAAGGAAATTGAACGAGCCTCGTAATGGGTTATTCTTAGGTTGCGTTCAGCAATGCAGACACATGTTCAGAGCGAAGTTCAGGGAAGCTTAGCGAACATCGGTGGGGGGGGGGGGGAGGGGGGAATTTTAATGGAAACGGAAACACTCTCGCGGTTTTTTAGGCGTATGTAATGGAGCTGGAGACACACGGGGAGACTTTATCTTAACGTTGTGGAAAAAGAAAACGCTGTGGAGAGGAAGCTGAAGTTGCAAGATATTTCTTTAGCCTACGAGGATGTCGGTCACTTTGGCCAGACGGCAGAGTAATGGCAAAAAAATTCTGTTCTCGACGTCCTGCTCGGTTCTGAAGACCTGACACAACAGTGGGCTTAAAGAAAGAAAAACATTTACCCCTTCCAGTTTTGCTCTTGTCGACGACCAGCCACAAGTGTAGTTTCATGGGTCCCCTTCGAGCCTTGCTCTTCAAGGTATTACAGGTGCGCCTTGAGACTTGCTCTTAAGGTGCTCCTAGAGTCTTAAAGGTTCGTCGAACCTCGCTTCTTCTGAGGACATGAATGACAATAATCTGAAGGAACCCCACGAAGAGCTCTCTTCCCCGGAAAACCGATCACTATTGATCTTCAGCTATACTCTACAACGTCTTCCTAAAGATTCCTCCAAAAACATAGATCTTCGGGTGTCTCTGAAACGTCACGTCGCCCAAGATTTTCCACGGCAGAGCTCTCAGTCGATTCTAACTGTCATTCTCTATCAATAGCTGCTTAAAGTCGGTGTCCTATGTGAAATCTTTGAAGGGCAGATTCTTGGGGACGTCGGCATTGTGTGTGTGCGTGGCCCCTCAACAATGGCTTTTATGGCCGAGACAATGCCCTGGTATCTATCTTCAAAACTATTGTGGGGAAGTTGTTGAAAGCCTT